>FLSR01000644.1:15469-46625 GCA_900092035.1 Leuciscus waleckii
GTGTTTCTGAGCGAGGTGTGAACTAATGATTCCTCTGTTGTGTAGTTCTGGGGGGGTGTAGCTTGATTTGGGAATGGGTGGTGGGGGTGTAGGATAGCATGTGATTAATAGCTGGGAATGCTTTGAAGTGACACCCAAGCACAGCGGCGCTCTGGGTAATGGTGCTAGTGTGCGTTTCGTTTCTTAGTCTTTATTAGTCTGCATTTTTCCTCTCCCCTCCACAGGCGTCAGTTCTGTACAGTAATAATGGCGCTTTTATTCTTTCGTCTTTTCACACTTTGCTGCCATTTTCTCTGTCATGCTCAGCAAAGCGGCCGATTGTCTCCATTTTCTGGCTCTCGGATGGAGGGATGATGTGAAAAGAGGAAAATGGGTGTCAAGCAAACAGCTGACTCTGGTTATGTTTGGATTAGCATTCAACACACTAGTATTATTTTTGTGACAACATGCTATAGTATGTGTACTATGCACTAGAATACAAATTTCTTCTAATTTTCTAACTTATATTCCTAAAGAACGTTCTTACAAAGTATTTATCTTTTGTATTACTGTTTTCTTAATGAAACATTTCAATCCTTGAAAATAATGTTCTTAAAATCACTGTAAATAACCTCCAAATCCCAAATGGAAAGATATTTAATGGTTGTATGAAATTATTTGTAGTAGCCTAATTATTAAGCATTACAACTACTATTAGGTATGTTCGGGAGTTTTTTTTCATCTACTAATTTCTTTTTAGTTTTTCAAAACTTTCCCATAATAATAATAATAATAATAATAATAAAAAAATCGTAAAATATAAATATATTTTGATAAATTGTCGTGTTATTTTAGCGTTAACTCCTTTTGTCACAATCAACTTTAACCCTGCTACCAAAGTTATTGATAAAAATAATATATATATTCTTATTTAATTTATTAATTATGAACAGAAAAAAATAAGATGTTCTTAAGAATGTTGTTTTCTTTTCTTTTTTTCATAAGATTTTTTTTTTTTTCTACTATGGAAGTCAATGGGGGTCCATCAACTGTTTGGTTACCGACATTTTTCAAAATATCTTTTGTGTTCAGCATAAAAAATTAATTCATACAGGTTTGAAACAACTTGAGGGTGAGTAAATGATGACATAATTTTCATTTTTGGGTGAACTATCCCTTTAAACGGTCAGTATACGGTTTCTGCTGTGCAGTATTCAGTAAAGTAGTCAGTTAGCTAGTATTCCTCTCAATCATAGCCTGGGTTTGTGAGGGACAGACACTTGTGTGTGTGTGTGTGTGTGTTGCTTGGCTGTGAGTTGTGAGTTATGTATGAGTCTCAGGACAGTGAGATGGTGATAATTGCAGAGAGGTCAGGCTATGATTACAGGCTGTGTCTCTCTATTTCTCTGGCGGCGAGTCAGAAGCTGCTCAAGTGGCCATTGCTGTGTAAAGATGGGCGTGTGTGCGTGTGTGTATTCGCGTGTGTCTGCAGGGTTTTGTTCCTTTACAGGCTGTTTCATCTCCTCACTTTTCAGCTTGTTGTTCCGCTCAGTCCTGTGTAGCCAGACCTTTGACTAATGGATAAAGGTCTGGTCCAATTGCAGCTTATTCTGGCCAAGAAACGCCCACTTGGACAGAGAGATCCAACCCACTGAGATGATAAAATTAGATATATTATGCGTCTAAGTATGGAAGCTTGTTTCCGCCACAGAATAAAAAAAATGAAAAGTTAATAGCGACTTTTTACCTCAGAATTGCGTGATATAAATTCACAATTGTGAGTTATAAAGTCAGAATTGCGTGATATAGCCTGAACTCACAATTGCGTGTTATAAAGTCAGAATTGCGTGATATAAACTTGAAATTGCGATTTATAAAGTCAGAATTGCGTGATATAGCCTCACAATTGCGAATTATAAACTCACAATTGCGTGTTATAAAGTAAGAATTGCGAGATATAAACTTGAAATTGCGTGTTATAAAGTCAGAATTGCGTGATATAGCCTAAACTCACAAACTCACATGTGGTTTTGTGACCCTGGACCACAAAACCAGTCACAAGGGTACATTTTTTGAAATTGAGATTTATGCATCATATGCTGAATAAATAAGTCTCCCATTGATGTGTGGTTTGTTAGGATAGGACAATATTTGTCTGAGATACAACTAGGCCTATTTGAAAATCTGGAATCTGAGGGTGTAAAAAAATCGAAACATTGAGAAAATCTCCTTTAAAGTTGTTCATTTATGTTGGCAATTGTGCTGCATTCACTCACAAAAATACATGTTTTATATGTTTACGGTAGGAAATTTACAAAATATCTTAATGGAACATGATCTTTACTGAATATCCTAATGATTTTTGGCATAAAAGAAAAATCGATAATTTTGACCCGTAAATGTATTGTTGGCTATTGCCACAATATACCCGTGCGACTCATGACTGGTTGTGTGATCCAGGGTCACATATGGACTGGAAACAAGACACAAATACTGTGTAAGAAAAGCATTTTTTTGCAGTGGGTCTGTTTATCAGTGGAGAGTCGAGACGACGCTGATGATGTAAATCAAGGGGCATTATCACGCCTCTCAGAATGAACCGCTTCACCCTGTGAAACTTTATGATATTCCATCAAATTTAGTGATCAGTAGTTACAGTGTCCTTGTTCCCCGCAGAGAATGCTTGTCTCTACGTTTATAGGAAAGCTGTAACTTTAATGTGAATTAGGACCTAAGCAGTAAAAGTGGAGTAAAACTACCTGGAATCATCGGCTTTACTGAGAGATCACAGGATCCGGAGTCGTTCATTAAAATCGTTCACATGCACCTTAACACTTGGCTTTTAGTTGGACTCAAATAAAATGTGTCTTTTGACATGAGTGTGACTGAAGTTGTACCAGTCATATTTTTGGGAAACCACACTTACAGACCAACCTTGATAAAGTGATTGTAGATCGACAACTGGCAAGTACAAATTACAAATATTTAGTTACATATGATGTTATGTTTACCTGATAGATGTCAGAATGAAGCTTAAAAATACACTAAACTACTTATAACTTTAATATAATGATGGAACCCCTATCATGATGTACTATCATAACCCTACCCTATCAAATTGTTAATTTTAACTTATAGATCAGATTTGGTATTGAATTAAATACAGTCATTATCACATGGCTCTGTGGAATACTTGATTCTGATTGGTCAATAGCACCATCCAGCGATATGTTATTCCCCGATAACAACCTCTGAGAACAGAAACACAGGCGGGTTAATGAAGTCAGCAGTGCTATACGCTTGCTAGGAACGGTTATTCTTCGTGGAAGTTTTGCTTTTTGTGAGCTAATTAAATATTAAAACTAAGTTGAATCAATATTTTGTGTACGGTTCTTTAATTATGCCATCCAGGGTCGTGGCTCGCTCTCTCTTGTTTCATACAACCCAGCTGCTGCCGTTTTGTGACTTTTAAAACAGTTTAATCTGAAATCAATATCTCTTATACCCATAACTAGCCTATTTATGTGGCGAAATGCTGTGTAATAAGTAGTTTAACTGTATACCGTATCTCTTAAATGTCCATCTAGTTTGAACTTGCCGCTGAAACTGCTCTCTCCGTGGAAGCTTTGCGTTTAAAGACCTAATAAAATAGTAAAAGTCAATATTTCATGCCTAAATATTTACTTATGTGGCAAGTAGCCGTGAAATAAGCGGGATAATGTACATCCAGCCGGTTGTTATCTCAGAATAAACCCCTTCAGGCTGATGAAGACCTGATCCTGATCACCCTGTCTGGGTTTATTCTGAGATAACAACCGGCTGGATGTACATTATCCCTTACTTAACTTCAACTCTCTACAGCTGCCATCTTGTATGAACATTTTTTACCAAGTTTGTCACAAGGCATTCTGGAATATCCTTGCTTTAGTCGATAAATGTGGTCCTGCCTTATTTGGCTGAAACAAATGCACTCTCTGCGAGAAGCGAGCAGTTGTGTCCTTGAGCGAGACACTAAACTCCTGGTTCAGAGTTCACGCTCCTGCTCTATGGCAACATGGTGTGATTATTGTTGAAACAAATTCCACTGGCGTTGGTCAAGTGGTGAGAAATATTGTGTGAGGAAAAATGACACATTTTCCTTTAGAGCCGGGCATCTTTAACATGTGTCTGAGTCAGCAAAGCAATCCTGGTGTGACTCCTAACATCTACAACACTGCCAAAGCAAAAGAAGTAATGGCCCAAGTCAACAATGAATAAGAATTGAGTGAATTTAGATGCAATTCTTGGTTTGAATAAGGTAATAAACAGGAAAGACCCGGGTTTACTTGATCTCGAGCACAGTAGTGAAAGTAGACTCAACCACGGATGAGCGTGGAAGGACGAGTTTGACACGCATCCACAATACACAATACTTTTCTATACTCTACCAGACGTTAGAGGCAGCACTGAGTCGTGTCGTTTACAGAGATTCGCTCGGAAGCCTAGAAGAAGAACAGTAGCGGATCCGCCATTTGCTAAGTTTACCAAACAACCAAAACTAAAACAATGGAGAACGATTTGCTGTTTGTTTACTGTTCTTGAAACTGCGTCTTATTTTGTATCGCTCTTTTCACACTTTTCTTTGAATGTGCATCACAACTGTGTATTGCCATCTAGCGGACTGTTCTGTCTTTACGTTCACCTTGCGTATGCGCACAGTTCACACGTAAAGTGTCACACGGAAAGTCACAGAAACGCAGATGGTCGAAGTATACTTTGGGCTTAAATGCTCATCATTGCTCGGGTTTTGCTACACACTGTACAACACCTTGTCCTAACTACACGCGATACAGGGTATCTTCTCCATGTTAATCTGAGTGTTTGTGCTAACCGGCCCCGACGATGACACGCGACGAGTCTATTTTAGAAACGATAATTTTAGGTGCTGATAATCTCAGGTACTGTTTGTGCTTTATCTAATGTTAAAAGTGTGCAATGTGACTTTGAATATCATTTAGTGCTCCAGCTTTGTAGCTGTAAAAGCAACAATGGGTATAATTCACCTCAGATCTTGAAATTAAACAAATGGAAACAAGAACGTTCAAACTGTGAACAAACAAGTGGATTATTTGACCAAGACTGTTTTAGTAACTCAGTAGCCTATGTATTTTTAATAATGGTGTAATATTTGTGAATTTGATTATCCATTTTCTTGCGAGTGCCGTCAAGATTACTCTCTGCGAGACTCCGCCCACACTCTGTTCTGATTGGCTGACTCCACCCACATGCTCTTCTGATTGGCTGACTCCGCCCACACACTGTTCTGATTGGCTGACTCCGCCCACACACTGTTCTGATTGGCTGACTCCGCCCACACCCTGTTCTGATTGGCTGACTCCGCCCACACACTGTTCTGATTGGCTGACTCCGCCCACACACTGTTCTGATTGGCTGACTCCACCCACACGCTGTTCTGATTGGCGTGGCTTTTGATTGATTGTGACGCATGCGTCTGGTTCGGTAAAGTGAAAGTAAACTAAAAACTGAACACTTTTTATGCGTTTTGTCTGTTCATTTACACGACAGCGGTGTTTTGGGAGCCTGGAAACGCAAACTTTTGAAAACGGCTGTCAAAGTGCAAGTTTTTGAAAACGTTACCCTTATCGCCTCTGTGTGTAAACTACGAAAACACCAATTTGTGAAAACGGTGATGTCTTGCGCATGTGTATTACGTGTTCAGTCTATAGGCGCCTAGTGTTTCTTTCCAAAGTGACAGCGCCAACTACTGGCATGGCATGAGTAATACAGCGTTTTAGTCGTTTTCACTGATCATTTTGACAACGTTGTTTTCTGTCCACGAAAACGCAAAGGAAAAACGTTTCCGTTTTTAGTACAACATTCTTGTCTAACCATACCCTAAACTGCTAACTGCCCTTTATCTTGTGTCAGTATGTCTGGAACATGTGTGCTAAGGTTAGGCCATGGTCCTCCGACAGGTTTACTGCTTTTAAAGTTAACCAACTCTTTAACTGTAAATGTGAATATATGTTTCAGGAGATTGACAGTCACATTGACGTGTGTTAAGCGCTTACTGGCGTGCAAGCTTGTCCATATATAGCTACACACGCATAGACTTCAGTTTATCTCAGGCAGTGTGTTTCAGAGAGATGCCGCTGAACAGATGGCCGCTCCTCCTAATGAACACTCCCATGAAGTCATTCACTTCTTTATCATCAGTTTACCACATGGCCACGGTTACTTTCATTTCTATTCGGCCTTTTAGTTGCAACGTGGACTGTCAAAGTAATGAACTGGACACTGTATTCAACTTAATTAAAAATCTGACTTAAGATATATTGGATGCTGAGCTGTACTAGATGTGTTTATGTTGAAGATGCATAGTTTAATATACATTACAAGTTCTTTTAGCTGGAATAACCATGTGTTAATGACCATTTTGGATAATTCAGTTAATTATATGCTTTTTACATTAAAGGAATGTATTTTTTTTAAAGTAAGGTACTTGATGGTGCAAATCAAATGCTAAGATAAATATGATTGATAAATCTAGCATTGATGCAAAAACATACACTTCATGTAACACACTATTTAAAACATTGGCTCTTTGGCTTCCCCGAAGAACATGGACAGGTTTCATGAATGCTACATAATCTTGATGGAAGGATCAATGCCAGTTTTTGCAAGTGTGTAGTAGAGTACATCACAGTAAACCAAAGCATAAAATTGGACGTACATGTAATATTTTCATTTGTAAGCATAAGCAACTAGCTAAAACTCTCACAGCCATTCTTATCGTTGAAATATCAATATCAATATTGCAAAATCTCTACCAGTTTACTCATTTGTACCATTGCACGATATATGTGGTGTACATGCGTCACCTCCACAACTAGCTCCTGTTAGAGCTTGATGATTGGCACGTTCATGGGCTTGATTCCCAGGGATGTAAACGTGTAGCTTGAACACACACTTTAAGGTGCTTTTGATGAGAATATCTGCCAAATGAATAAATGCAAATGTAATGCATGTAGTTGTTGCACATGTTTGCAATATGTGACATCTGTGTCTCTCACCTGAACACGTAACAGTTGTTTTTATGTGACAGCGTGTGTGTGTGTGTTTGTTTGAAGACGTGCCTCTCTGAAACACTGCCATAACTGGTGAGTGATTTCATGAGTGTGCCAGAACACCCCGCCAACTCACGGTTTCCCAGCGGGACCGGCGGCCGTTCCAGCACGCTCCATCTGGGGAGAGTGTGTGTGTGTGTGTGTGTGTGTGTATACTGTACATGTTTTTCTATCCCGATGGGGACTTAAAGCTGAATGCACACAGACTCATGGGGAAGCTTATAAATCATACAGATTGTGTTTTTTTGGAAATGTAAAAATGCAGAACGTTTTGTGTGATGGGCAGGTTTAGGGGTCGGGTTAGTGTGTGTGTGTGTGTGTGTGATGGGCAGGTTTAGGGGTCGGGTTAGTGTGTGTGTGTGTGTGATGGGCAGGTTTAGGGGTCGGGTTAGTGTCCGCAGCCCTTTACTGAAGTCCGATGGGAAAAAAAAAATCAAGCAATGTGCGTAGGAATGGCTCAAAACGTCGGACACTACGGAGCTAACGTTAGCTATTGCTAATAAACATGTTGCCCTCCTGATGTCCCAACAACTACGGGTTTCACCCGGCCTGTTTTATAGACAAAAAACGCTTGACTTGTGTGTATGTGTATGATGGGTAGGTTTAGGGGTCATGTTAGTGTGTGTGTGTGTGTGATGGGCAGGTTTAGGGGTTGGGTTTGTGTGTGTGTGTGTGTGTGTGTGTGTGTGTTATGATCTTGGAATCCACTGGCCCCAATCAAGACTGCAATGGTGACAAAATATAAAACTTTATTAAAATAAAATTAAAATGTCAATCAACCATTTGGTGACAGACATGAACACCTAACAATTCAAGAGTGAATTAGGTTTGATCAAATTCATCATTTGAGAATCTGTGTAGTGTTGTGTACATTGCATGCAACAACGGACTGTGCGTTGTCCAATTCACACATTAATGACTCTTTCTTTCCATGCACGACTGTTCACGTTGAATCAGTGTAACAACTGACTCACTCACTGAATCACGGCATTGAAATGAACCATGATGTGTCCTTTAGTTTCGTCAGACTTCAAGTTTAATAACCCACATGTTGATATGACTGAGTAAGGAGACACATTCATAACAGAGCTTTGTTGTTACTAGTGGATAAAATATGATATAAATACAATATTAAATATGAAAATATTATATATATATATAAATAGTTCAGGATGTTATTTGGCTTATTTTGGCCCAATTGTATGGTTGATTTGACTGTAAAGAAGAACTTTGTTTGGAAGTGGAAGTTTAAGTTTGGTGACCCAACAAAGTATTCATTTATAACTAAAAACAGGGCTGTCAGTCAAGTTATTTACATAATATGCTAATTAATCATAATTCACTATTCACATCTATCAATATTGCAATGAAATCCTCCATTTGAAGATTATTTTAAAGTATTAATGGTGCCAGAGTGTGTATGTGAAGTTTTAGTTCAAAATACCCCACAGATCTTTTTTATAGCATGTTAAAATTGCAACTTTTTGAGGGTGAGCAAAAACATGCCGTGTGTCCCTTTAAATGCAAATGAGCTTTCAAGAAGAGGGCGGAGCTTCAAGAGGTCATGCTCCGGCATACCGGCAACAACAAAACAGGACAATCGCGTTCAAGTGTGCGACTTTAAAGGACGCTTATGTGCAATTTTAACTAGGAAACTTGTATACGATAATTCCGTTAGCATGCGAGGGCAGCATCAGTCAAAACAGGCGATGCTAGCTTTAGCAACATTAGCCGTACAGAGTGCCAACAAGCTCGTTCAGAAAGGCAATTTGGAAGGATTCACAACATGTGATACTTTGTCTGGATCTGAAGCTTGCGCAGAAAGAGTTGATATTGACCCATCTTTCAGAATCACTTTTTTTTTTTTTTTTTTTTTTTAAAAAGCTGTGGGGCGAAAAAGATTTTCCAATTCGTTTATGAAGCAGTCTGGCGCAAAATGATTTGCACAAACGTATAAGAATCTAGCGATTTTCTTCAGGACATTTCCTTCGAAAATTTAATTTGACCACTATGTCCTCAGCAACTCAGATGGTGGGAGTTGGCAACTTGTAACTCCATTGTACAACTTTTGATTTGGTGGTTCTCACACACTGCGGACACACACCTTAACACCTTGTTCAAACACCTTATAAAAGTGAATTCTGCATTAAATGGTTGCCTTTAAATTGCTAGGCTATGTACACATGCTAAAAACTTTAAGTTAAAAAAGTTAAAAACTAACTTTAGCTGGGCTTCTGTAAAACAATCTCTGTGACTTTAATTCCTATTATCACTGTCAAGCTGCTTTGAAACAATCTATATGGTTAAAAGCGCTATATAAAATGCACTAGCCTTCTAAATGCTTCATTTTAGGAGCCAGTGGCTAGTCATATTTTTAGTCTGACTGATAGACTTAAAAGAATAATCTTTGTATTTGTCACATTTGATGTCTTTCTCTCTTTTTTTTTGCTCGTAATGCGGCGCTGTTATCATTCACGGCATCGTGACGACTTTATGAGAGCAGTTTTATGAGGGCTTTATGGAAATCCTGTGCATGTGTGTATGGGGCTTTGCTCTCTCATCTGTAAATGATTCACACCAGCTTTGCAAAGATGCTGTGTCTCAAAATAAATTGATTTTGGTGTGCGATGCCAAATCTACCGACTGCTTTTGCTGAATCCTGTCCTCTTCTGTCACACTCACCGATTAAGGAAGAAAAATGCGGGTGACAAACTAAACGCCCGCCTCTCTCATTCATTGTCACAGACTGCTGAAAAATAACTGCAGTATTAAGTCAAAATTATCAATTGTAATAAACTGAATTGGGTCTTAGAAAGTATATGTGCAGCTTCTCTCCTCCCTCTTTATTTGTTCCCTGCTCTTTGCCTTTGTGTTATTCTGTGGTCTTTGATATTACATCAAATCTTACCAAAGATTCGTATGGTTTTGAATGGGGAAAAGTGCATCGTTCAATATGGCGGAATAAGTCCCGCCTCCTCAATAAGAGCCAATCGCAGATTGGTAAAGTCGTCGCGTCACTATGCGCATTAGCTTGATCCAGCCTGAAAAACATATTTTTCTTCATATTTGTCATGATTCGAGTGTTTAGAAACGTTTAGAAACGTTTAGAAACAAAATTTATGAGATGGTTGTTGTCAGATTTCACTGGTGGTTTCAAATATGAAATTTAATCGTAAGCTTGGCGAAGATTTTTGGAGAATTTGATGTTTCTCCATTCAAAAAGATATGCATTTCAAAGATGGCCACCGAGTGAGATGACTCGTCTTAAAGGGACTTTGGTAATATTCTTACGCCACAAGATATAGTCCCGGCCGAGGTTCTCAACGGACAGTTTTTGGTTACTGAAAAGTTTTGGGATTTATGTTGCAACTCCCAGTAACAATCTCAGAACATAATTATTTTACTTTAAAAAAATTTAAACCCTAAGAGGAACATTCTTGGTATTGGTTATTTTACCAAAACAGGAACATATATTGGCCTATGACCTAAATTAACTATTTCTTCTCATTTCTTCTTGGTGGTGGTTGAGGACAATTCCCCCTTCCATGTGAAGCGCTTTGAGTACCCAGAAAAAATAAAATAAAAATTATTATAACTTTTAGTGTATTTTGGCAGGACTGGAGCTCAGTCCTGATTCTGGGTGCTGACTGATCAATACATTGGGCTTATACACACCAATAGCTCCTTGTTAAAGTTTAGGCTTGAGTGATTTAAAGGAGGTGTTCATCTACTATTTGAGTTCTCTTTTGTTTGACGTCAGGACATCTTTGAAAGACTGACTAGTTCTGCTCGGTAGCCTTATATTACCCTGAACACTCATACTGCCGCTCCACAGATACACTTTTGACTCGACATGAAAGGCTGCTGAAACACGTTCTGCTTTGCTGCGTGAGAAAGCTTGTAGAGGATCCTGCTCTCCATCTGATGTTCCCAGGATCCACACCAGCACTCTTGCTTTCCTTCCAACCCCTCTGTCAACACTAAACAGGCCAGCTGACATGTTTAATGGGAATAAGGCCTAGTGTAAAAGAGGTTCAGCTAATACATGCTAAGCCACTCCTTCAAAGCATTTACTGTAATGTCTGTGGAGGGAAACTGAGTGTCATTTTGGGTAAATGGTGCCAGCTCTGAGAAGTCGTCTGGAAAACTGGCTGTGTTGTGCCCTCGGCTAGAGAATTAAAGGGCCACTGAAGTGCCTTGAAATGCGCAGCTTTGTTTGATGCGTTGATGTAATTTCAACTGAAACAGGAAGCTGAGGCGGGACATATGAATAGCTCCTCCCCCTTTTCAAACAGCCAATAGCGTTTAGTTTCCTTCACAGACTGCGAGTCGTACTTGACGGCACCATGGAAGTGAATCCGAGCGCTGATGATACACTTGATTCAATAGTAGACGTAAATAAATTCATTCTTAACCAACGTACAGTTGGAAAACGGAGTAAAACTCGAGCGTTTGAGCAACTGAACACACACTCCCACCCATATTGTTCGTGTGTCAATGCTCGCTTCGGCCAGGTGCTCTTTATAGCAGAGGGGGCGGAGCTTCAGATTCTAGAGAGCATTTGATTGGACAGAAGATATGATGAGAAGCTGAAATGTCATCAAAATCCCTGATCCATTTTAGCGGAAGTGAGAGACTGTAAGTTTTGAATGCTTATATCTCCTAAATGCGAATTTTGTCATTGTTTTGGAGCACACCAGCTTATTCATAACCTTAAGGCTAACATATTCATACTAAAAGCTAAAAAAACTTACATTTTGATTTCAGGGGGCCTTTAAAGAAAAGTTTTTTTTGAGAGAGTTTGCACCTTTAGCTTGTGCATGAGATCTGTAGAAACACCGAATCAATCATAAGAAGACATTCATTTCCAACCCCTTTCATCGGACACACGCATGATAGATAGATAGATAATCTTCACTTTATATACGTTAGATATTGTGGTAAATGGTAAAATCACCCTTCTGGGAGTGCGCATGCAATGGTGTGATGGTCAAAATGGCACCTTGATCTATATGCTGAGAGCTTGCGTTTCAGCCCTGACTCAATGACTTGGTAACTAGGGGAATTGGTTTCCAAAATGAACTGGAATTGGAAGCGTCTAAATGAACTGATCTCTGCCTACAGCCCCAAACGCTGAGATGGTCTCTAGCATCCCATCGATCCTACAAGTGGTTTGGAAAATGAGTGGTTGGATGAACTGATGTGCTGAAATGAATCTTGACTTGAGAAGGAACGAACTTTCAAGAATAGTGCATTTAATTGTTGACTCAACTGGGTTATGAAGCACCCAACACAATGTGACGAGCTGAATCACCCCACGAGCAATTGTGGTCTGGCCCACACAACCAATTTCTCTCGGCCCACAACCAATTTCTCTCGACTGGGCCAGATCTGGACTAAAGACATAAGCCATAAGTGGCCCAAATCTCAGCCAAATAATAATAACCCACAACCAGTCCTGAACTGGGCTACACAACAATTGCTATGTGGGACTGGTTGCTGGGACAAAGTTTGTTTGAGTTGTTTTTCAAATGCTGATGGTTTGATTGCAGGAGAAACCTCTGTCCTTAAAGGGTTTGTTCACCCAAAAATGACTAGTTTACAGACATTACCGGAAGCCAGTGATTATTAAGTTATATAGTTTATTAAGTTACAAATATGGATAAGCCTTTACAGACATTACCGGAAGCCTTCATTAACCCCCCGGAGCAGTGTGGAGCACTTTTATGATGGATGGATGCACTTTTTTTGGGGGCTTCAAAATCTAGGGTACCATTCACTCCCATTATAAAGCTGGAAGAGCCAGGATATTTTTTAATATAACTCTGATTGTGTTTGGCTGAAAGAAGAATGTCATATACACCTAGGATGGCTCGAGGATGAGTAAATCATGGGATAATTTTCATTTTTGGGTGAACTAGGCCTATCCCTTTAAGCGCTGAGTCCAGATGTACAGCATCTGCGTTTTGATTTCTCACTGTCTCAAGGGACAAATCTGTTCATTATCGAAAAGAAACATTGCACTAACATACGATAACAATTGCTGAAAAGATCACACAAGTCGCACACTAGAAATGTATCCACCTGTAGACACAAAGAGGAACTTGATAAAGGCCCAGAAATACTTGAGACATAAGCCATAAGTGGCCCAAATCTCAGCCAAATAATAATAACCCACAACCAGTCCTGAACTGGGCTACACAACAATTGCTATGTGGGACTGGTTGCTGGGACAAAGTTTGTTTGAGTTGTTTTTCAAATGCTGATGGTTTGATTGCAGGAGAAACCTCTGTCCTTAAAGGGTTTTTCACCCAAAAATGACTAGTTTACAGACATTACCGAAGCCAGTGATTATTAAGTTATATAGTTTATTAAGTTACAAATATGGATAAGCCTTTACAGACATTACCGGAAGCCTTCATTAACCCCCCGGAGCAGTGTGGAGCACTTTTATGATGGATGGATGCACTTTTTTTGGGGGCTTCAAAATCTAGGGTACCATTCACTCCCATTATAAAGCTGGAAGAGCCAGGATATTTTTTAATATAACTCTGATTGTGTTTGGCTGAAAGAAGAATGTCATATACACCTAGGATGGCTCGAGGATGAGTAAATCATGGGATAATTTTCATTTTTGGGTGAACTAGGCCTATCCCTTTAAGCGCTGAGTCCAGATGTACAGCATCTGCGTTTTGATTTCTCACTGTCTCAAGGGACAAATCTGTTCATTATCGAAAAGAAACATTGCACTAACATACGATAACAATTGCTGAAAAGATCACACAAGTCGCACACTAGAAATGTATCCACCTGTAGACACAAAGAGGAACTTGATAAAGGCCCAGAAATACTTTAAAAAATCGAAGATCAAACTGATGTGACGTCAGTTCGAAACAGCTTGACAAAGCGAACTTTCAGGAAAAGTAAAGTAAATCAGGCTGGTAAACACCTTTGAACTACCATTTGTCAATGTTGATGATGTAATAGGTGGGTGTGGCTCCGAGGCTCCGCCTTCTTTCACGTGGAAATCTTCTCCAATTCATTCTGTCGAGGTCAGACGTCTGTGAGTCAGATGCTTTCTTAAATGCTTGTTGTTTTCTCATTTTTGTTGTGTTTATTTTGTTATTGAGATGAAAGCGCACAGCACATATTTACATATTTATCTAACCGTTAGATAAACGGTGCTGATAAACTCTGTGTGGATGGCGTCAAATTTTCAATAGTATAGTATTGCTGTTCACTTATTTCGAACTTTATTTTTACCCCCCAAGCGAAAACCAAAAGAACTTCGCCAAGAGTATATCAGGGCTTGTGATTTATATCATGTCAGTTCAAATCAAATTTAAACTCAGGAATTGAAAACAGCCAATTGTTCAATTCTACATTTTATCTAACCCAAGGCAAGCCCAAAACATTTCTACCGGGTTCTTTGGCCCTTTTAATCCACACAGGCTCAACGAAAAGCACTCGAGTCGCTTTTTACGAGCAGCATTGCTTTATGTTTCTCTACAAGTTCTCCTCTGTCAGCATTCGTGACCTTCTAGCTCTTGTAAAGATTGCAGGAAAAACTCCTAATTTTGCTCATCCCCCATTGAAGGCCCAGCTAGGGAAGATGTTAAACAGACTCTGGCGTGGCCCATGGATGAACAGCTCATGTTCAGAGTCGGCTGTGTGAGCTGGTTGACCTTTAGTTGATCTCACGACAATGGGTAGAGGAGAAAAGATGGAGGCGGGGTGTGTTTTATGAAGGAACACGACCTAGTATCCTACGAACAAAGATTTAATATCCTTGTTCTGTGCTTTAGCCTAGAAAGGATCATTAACTTTCCTTGCTTGCTCTTTACAAAATAAAAGAGTCCAATGATGACAGTGTGAACTAAACCAGGACACAAGGTAATATACATCTAAGTCTAAGCTATAGTAGCAAAACAGCCTGTGTTATGTAACGTTTATGGATTTATCCAAAGCGACTTACTAGGCACTAGGGCTGAGTATCGCGTTTTTGTTTGTTTATGATTTTAAAATAGATTTTTTTTAAAAGTTTAAAGTTCAAATATGAACACTGATGTCTACGATAGCGCTTTTGAAAGAAACTAAGTGCTTAAAATAATGCATTTATCGATTACATTGTTTCACCACAAGGTGGCGACGAGTGACTGGTAAAAAATGTATTTGTTATTGAATCATTTATTCAAGAGAATGTAGTATTGTATGATGCTTCTGAAATAAAACTATCATAATAGTAAATATGACTTATAGACCTTATGCGCCAGAGAAAGTATATTTCAATGGCATTGCTGTCCAGGAGTAATTAGCTTTTGAAGTGGATTTAATGTAACTTAATGTAAAGTTAACGAAAGTTATCATGAGGATTGTAATGTTTAAAGCAGATGTCTTAACAAATGTCAGTAGACCGGGAATATTTTAAAACGAGCCGTTCATTCATAAATACTCAAGATCGCTGTGAAAAATACAGACCGGAAGTCAACAACACAACAAAGACAACGAGCGCAGCGCTGAAAAGGGTGGGGCTACAAAAGGTCTATACATCATGTACAGTCTGTGTAAGTGTATGATTTAGCTTTTCCCGATGGTCTAGTGTTAAAAAAATCGCAATACACTGCAATACATATCGCAATACATATCGTATCGGCGCCCAAGTATTGTGATATAGTATCGAATCGGGAGATAGGTCTATCGTCCCAGCCCTACTAGACACATTATCATGTTGTTCCCTGGGGATCAAACCAATGATCCTGTTGTTGCTAGAACCATACTCTACATTTTGAGCTGCAAAACACTGTGAGGATCAGAGAGAGTGTGTTGAAATTGATCATGTGAAACCCAGTTATGGTTGGTCTGTTGCAACAAGCCAAAAGCTCAAGGTTTGACTGGTTGCAAGGGCCTAACTACACACAATTATCCAGCCAAAAGGCCATTTATTCATTGATAGACATTGGGAAAGTCATGTATTCTCATGAAATAACTTCTTATTGTATTATAGCATTTCATTATATTGACACAAACATGTGCAAACAAAGATGGAGGCATGCACGTTACACACTTTTTTGGGTCAGTTTGAGCAACAGCCATTGAGATGAATGGGAATGTGAACAGATATCTCTCCAGGTATTACAGACCTTGCAAGAAACCTTGACTAACTTATTACAAGTGAAGTGTAGGAGGACAAACTAAAGCAGGACGTTACAGTTCTTTGTCGTACTGGGACTCTGATTTATGTGGATACAACAACAGCCTCTCTCAAACTGATGAACGAGCCAAACTCGGGCCAAAGACAACGAGCGAGGCATTCGTGAAGGAAAAGGACTTAAAGATAAAGGGTTGATAAGGAAGAGGAGGAAAAGGGAGGCGAGAGGGGAGGACAGGAACGGGAGACGGAGAGAAAGAGACAAAGGAACGATGAAGAGAGAAGAAAAAAACTGAGCAATGGGAGTCGTGGGGGAAAAAGACACATGGACGAAGTTGGAAGAGGAAACATAAAGACATTGAAGAGTAAATCAACCTTGAAGATGGAAGTGGTGTGGAGTCGATTTATGTAGCGCCGCCTCATGTATCATACATTATCCATATACAGCAGTCTCTCTGGAGATACTCACGTTTAATAAACACTAAAGTGACTGGAGTTGTGTTCTGTGTGTGTGTTTGTACGCTCAGGTTAATCTTGTGAAAGCGGTCCAGAACACGTCTCAATCATATCTTGACCCAAAATCAAAGGGAAAAGGAAATATAGAAGAGAATTTTCTTTATTTTTACACTGCCAAAATACATTTTTAATCCATATTTTTGTATTGTTTACATTTTTATGAACTATTAAGACTTTAAGGGACGTCTTGGATTCCCAGTTCCCAGTATCCCAGTCAGATAAGTGTGATTTTGGACCAATGAGATTTTGTGCACACAGAAAGTAGAAGAAACCAATGAATCAACACAACCCTGGTGCTTATTGAGACTGATTAGCCTAGAACTTTTAACCTGAACGTTTAAGATTTCATGTATGAGAGATAGTGGTTTGGACAAGAAAATGTGCGTAAATGACATGAAATCCTCATGACCCAGACATGATTTGTGAGGTTCACCCACTCAGTCTAGCTTGATCCACCTTTAGTTACATACGCACGGCAGCCTCGACTGTCTGGTTACCTGTTTTCTCGCGCTTATTGGCCGTACAGCTGAAAAAGACCACCCAGTTTTTGACGGCAGGGGGGACTTTTGATGTGGCGAGGGCAAATGTGTGGGCCTTGGGTTTGAAGCCCTCTTAAAACACACTTGCACACTTTAACAGCCTCCAGAGTGGCGTCAGTGTATGTAGTCAAAGTCTTGAGTTACACACACAAATCTACTACTCTGCACTTTTCTCACACACATTTGGATTATGTGGTCAATTTATTGGAAGAGAAATAAGTATGCGATCCGGACATTACACTTCTACTGTCTGTTTTTCAATTATAGGAGAGGCTGCTGAATGTAGACACTATATAAAAAGGTATGTGGTTGATGTCCAGTGTTTGCTAGCTGAGCAGAAATACATAATCATGTTTCACTTGGTCCTCTCAAAGTTGCTTTGGATTTTCTCCTTGGTTTTGCGTAAAGGTTAAGAGGTCCATCCATCACGGGTTTCCATGTGCGTAGAGTTAGTTTGTGGAGTAAATATATAGGCTATAATCTGTGTTTGTGTACACTGCTTTTTAATTTTTTTCAAAGTTCTGGTGTTTCTTATGCGTTCGGACAATCCGTGAACACTAACATCACTGGTAGTTCCTCAACTCAACACAACACAATTCAACTCGACACAACCCAACACAACACAACTCAACTCAATTCAACTCAACACAACACAATTCAACTCAACACAACACAACACAACTCCAATCAACTCAATTCAACACAACCCCCCAGAAAAGATGTGGAGAAAGAACTGGAGAACCAAAGGTTTGGAGGAAAGGGAGACCAAATGTCCTATGCAACATCAAGCCTCAATAACAACATGAACTATAAACAATAAACATGAAACTGCTTTAATTTTTTTATAAAAGTGTATTTGAATTACATTTTTGATTCAAAATGGATTTAGAACATCTGCTATATTTGCATCCAATTGAAGCCAAAAGACAAATAATTTAATCTAACCATTATCTAAAACTTTTCAAGAGAAGGTCCATGATGCAACTACGCCACAAAGCGCAGTCAAGAGGGGCTTTTGCACCAGATAGTTGTAGGAACGAGCCTCCAGGGTGGATCCCCGAGAACTAATGGTTCCCACAGGAACATTTTCCTGTTGCGTTCGCACCGCCAGTACAGGAACATTTTCCTGTTGCGTTCGCACCGCCAGTAGGAACTCTGAAGTGACGTAAGACACGCTTGTTGTTGAGACTTTTATTTTGACAGCGCTGAGAACGCCAGAGCCACTCGCATTCTCCATGTTCATTAGTTTACAATCCGTCTAACAGTCCTGGATAATACGTTATTAGATAGAACTGTTATACAGAGAAAGTAGAAGTATATGAAAAGTAATTAGCGTGTACTGTGTGGTTGATGAGCAGAAATACATAATCATGTTTCTCTTGCTCTCCTCAAAGTTGCGTTGGATTTTCTCCTCAGCGTAAAGGTTAAAGGCTAAGAGATCCATCTATCACTGTTTTACATGTTCGTAGAGTTAGTTTCTGGAGTAAATATAGGCTATAATCTGTGTGTTTACACAGCGTTTTTAAAAATGGCGGGTGCTGTGGTTTCGCGTGCGTTCGGCCAGTCAGCGAACACTAACGTCACGGATAGTTCCTATAGTGCTGGGTTACACCGACTCTGAAGTAGGAGCTCAATTAGCTCCTCCAAAAGAGGTCCTTGAACTCAAATTGCTCCTTAGTTCATGCAAAAAAAGCAGGTACTTTCGCCATAGTTCTGGGAACTATGAAAAGGTTCTTCCGGTACGAAATCCCTAATATTTCCGAGGGGTACTTCCACACAGTTTCTGTATCTCTTATCCAGAGACTCTCTAAACATGACATTTAATGAGAAACCAATGGATTGAGCAACAGCGGCCCCGAAACAAACCAGATCCGTTAAAATTCCCCGTGCTTTTTTCCAAACTAGTCATGTGAAATCCTGTCTGGGTGGAATCAGTGGCTGGATACATGGGAGCTCTTTCAGTATTGAACACGATGACTCAAGCCCGGCTCAGTTCGAACAGATGGCAGCTCTTAACAATGGATCAGAGAGTCTCAGATCTCTGTGTTCTTGGAGGCCCCGACTGAGATGAACCCACACCACCTACACTCACTAGATCCAGATTAAAGTCGAGCCTGTGAGAAACACTCCTGGCTGGAGTTTACACTCTTCATCCCGGTCCACCAGAGCTGGGGTTGTGCAGGATGAGCATGAGGGGTTTCAACAAAGGATTGCAGTAGTTACCATTACTTTTACCCAAGTATGACACTCTTATCCTCACACAACCAAAACCTACTCTGGGAATGTTTTCACCTTGTTTTTAAGGATTCCTTTGCTAACTGTGATTTAGTTATATGTATTAAAGCTGGAGTATTCAGTTACATTTCTCTTAAATTCAGTTAAATTTGACTTGACTAGACTAACACCTTATGTACACTTGACATCTGTTTCAAGCAATCCAATCACTCAAAACACCCCGGATATTACAGTAAAGGCTGTCTACTTACCTGCCAATCCACTGCGCTAAAACAAATGTCTTAAACTTTATACCTGTTATGTGCTGCTCAATAAATAACCATCAAACAAAAAACAAACACCTCAACTTCTGAAGTTTGCCAACATGCAATGCAACACAGATCATGTGAAGAATGTCTAAAGTTATTACAGCTGCTCGACTAAACAAAGCAATGGCTCATGCTTGGAAAGCAACATTTTATATAGTCCTATTTTACATTTCTATGTTTTATCAAATGCAGACACTGAGTAAATGAACAAAATCACGCTGAAATCCAACAGAAGTTATCACTGCATGTTACAGGTGTAAACAGCAATCTCAGATGTAATGGGATCACATGAGGATGAATGTTAATACCAGGGGTCAACTGGAACATAGAGACTATTATATGTGACCCTGGACCACAAAACCAGTCACATGTCGTACGGGTATATTTGTGGCAATACCCAACAATACATTGATTTTAAATGTAAAAATTACATTAAAATTATCGATTTTTTTTATTTTTTATGCCAAAAATCATTAAGATATTAAGTAAAGGTCAACTGGACCATAGAGACTATATTATTATGTAAATATTTGTATTTACTACCAACATTTTGATAATGCAGCAAAACCAAGTTTGCAGTTGTTAAAAACAAAGAAGTAAATTAAGAGCAATATTTGTTTTTTCTCTTATTATAATATTGTTTTATTAATGTTGGCGACAAATAGACAACAGAAGGTCTATCAAAACTGTGTAAACAATGCAAGACCAAATGCACAGATTCAAAGATTTTGAGACTTGCCAGATATTTTGTACCACCAAATGTGTCTCAGTATATTAACTTTAGTGTTATTGTTTTATATCAGCGTTTAATGCATATTACAGTACCTGTACTTTTAACATGTTTAATGCATATCAGAGTCTTAATATGTTGCCATCTGAGTCCACTAGTGAGGAAGAGTGTGTCTCATTAGTCAAAGAGCCTGAAATAGGCTTTATGGGTCTGAGTAACTCTCTGGAATAATTTTTCCGTATCAGCACCGTTGCACAGGCCCTGTGGGGGAAGAAATCGGATTTTCTCTCTTTTGTGCCAATGGGAAGCATCATGGGAAAGGAGTGGAGATTGGATTGTAGGGAGATGGGCTGACGCAGCTGTGGGCGGCTCTTTATGTGTGTGTGTGTGTGTGTGTGTGTGTGAGTCTGGGAACGTGGTGGATGAGGTGAAACACAAGCTAAATTTGGTGTCACTGAAACGCTCTGAATTTGAAATGGTCTTGATGAATAGTGTGAAGAGGTGAGAGGCATAAAGAAAAACTATTTTTATTTCTCCATATTAGAATCTTTTCTGAGCCAGTGTGTTTAATATGCTTCAGTATACCAGTGTGAGTAAGAGAGGAAAGACTGAGTAACATCAAGTACTAACTAAGCACAGCATGGGTAAAATATTGAGTGATACACTACCAGTCTACACTTACGTTTTTAAAAGAAGTCTCTTCTGCTCACCAAGGCTGCATTTATTTGATTAAAAATACAAAACAGTAATATTGTTAAATATTACAATTTAAAAGGACTGTTTTCTATGTGAATATATAGTGAAGTGTAATTTATTCCTGTGATCAAAGCTGAATTTTCAGCATCATTACTCCAGTTTTCAGTGTCACATGATCCTTCAGAAATCATTCTAATATGATGATTTGATGCTCAAGAAACATTTATGATTATTAGCAATGTTGAAAACAGTTCATATTTTTGTGGAGAAAACTTATTTTCATGATTCTTTGATGAATAGAAAGTTCAAAAGAACAGCATTTATTTAAAATAACTAAAAATTGTAACATTATAAATGTATTTACTGTGACTTTTGAATACTAAATGAAAGTATTAATTTCAATAAAAAAAATAAATAAAAAAAAAATTGACCTTGACCATTTCTGTAAGACATTCAATAAGCATACAATTCTTGCCTTAGTCTCCAAACAATCATGTAACCTTTTATCAGGTCAGAATTGCGTGATATTAAGTCAGAATTGCGTGATATTAAGTCAGAATTGCGTGATATTAAGTCAGAATTGCGAGATATAAAGTCAGAATTGACTGGTAGTGTATGTTCATAGGTTTTTGCCCTACCCAGTCGTGACTTGACTAGGATTATTTTGATGGGATATATATTTTCTGTTCACAGAATAATGTCATTGGTCCATCAGCTGTGCACATTAAACATCAGATACTTTCTAAACAGGCTGTGATTTTGTACTTCACACAGAATCTTTACTGAGGATAGAAACATAATTTGCCGCTGGAAAGTTAAACTCTAATGATTTTCCAAACTCCATTTGAATTACATTTATTAAAATCCGGATATCCATGATGACAGGAATAACATCTCTGAAACACGTGTGTGTATCTAACATCCCCAAGGAAAAATAATAATTCCCTTCGCATGTATACGTCTTCAGAGATAGATTGTGTGCTAATGGTGTGGATGGCTCCATTGATGATAATGGGATATTTCCAGTCTTGTGTTCCTCGCTCGTGTAGATGGGATGGTGGCTGGTTGAGGAGAGTGGATTTTAATAAATGAGAGTGGGATGAAAGAACAACATGAGGTGTTTGGAGAGAAAACAGTGTGTAAGCGGGAGTCCAATCCTCTCTGTGCCAAATGGCAGGAATCTGGCGTGAATCGCGGCTCCTGTGAGGTGATGTATGTAGTGGAGCTTTCGGGAGGCTGAGAGTGAACTGACTCGGGTGTATTTGGCTGAAACCGTAATAGCTCTGGCCAATGGCTGCTGCGTTTTAGCGTTTAAGACTGCACTTAAAAGGATAGTTCATCCAAAAAATGCTGTTATCATCTATTCGTCATCTTGTCAAAGCATAAGTATGTCTTGTTCTTCACCAGTTATTTACCAGAACATCCATGCTATTTTTTTCACACAACAGGGAAAAGGACGGGAAGTTAAAAGTAAAAGTAGGCCATAACACTCATACATTAATTCCAAAGCCATATGATAGAGAATGAGTGTTTTTCAGCAGTGATGAGAATAAACAGATAACGCATCTTTCTCTCGAGTTGTCTTTCATAAAAAAGATCTGATCAAAGAATGATTGTCAAAAAAAGTGTTGAATCGTTCTAACAAGTTATTCTCTGAATCTATCAAAGCGGTTACGAAATTAGCGTCAACTTACTGACACTGGTTGTATTTGCATGCACTTAAGGCATTCTGAGACATCATGTTAACATGAATGTCGTTTTCCGTACAGCATTTGAGGGATTGTAGTGAGAAGGCAGTGAAAATCATCTGGGTTTCTGATGGAGAATAATATGGCTTAAGTGATCATGTAAATGCATAAACGGTGTTTTTGAAAAGTGGGCATAGCTAAGGTAACGGAGAGGTGTGGAGATTGGCGCTTACTGATAGAGTCGCATGAGTCACATTGAGAATACACTGACTGCATGTAAGCTAATCTAGCAATTAGCGGTTTTCAGGTGTGAATGTAAATAATAGTCACTGAGTGGATAATTAACAAAAGAGTTGTTTTTCTTTTACATTATAAATGTAATACGTGATAGGGATGCACCGATATGAAAATTTTGGCCGATACCGATAACCGATAATTCTTTATATTTGAAAGCCGATAATAACCGATATATTGGTCCAAATTTTTATATGGGCTGATTTTTGAGAGCCTGATTACAAAAAACAAAAGTCTCACCATTAATAAACCTAATCCATGTGTCAAACACACAATTATAATGGTGTTCTCATTATAGTTTTATGTAGCCGATATCCTTTTCGAAGTGAATCCAGTCATATTTCAAGCAATTCAAAACCATCATGTTGAACAGTGCGCATCTGATGAGTCTCAGCTGAAGGAAATAATACATTATTTATCAGCTTTAATATATCGGACAAATTGTCTTATCGGGGCCGATAACGATAACTTTAAAAATGAACATATATCGGCTGATACCGATATATTGTGCATCCCTAAATACAGAAGCATTGATTTTTCTTATTATGCAAATATTCCTAAATGTTCCGAAAAGTTATTCACATAAAATGTTGACTTCTGATCTAGCTTTGAGGATGTGATTCTTTAGGGTGTTCATGTAAAGTTGTTTGAGGATAAAAAAAAAAAAGGAGAGAATGGGTTTTCTTAATTGTTATGGTGGTTGTGTCCACACACTGCAAAGACACATTTACATGCAAACATCATATAAAAGTGGATTTTGCATCCGATGACCCCTTTAAAGCACTAGTAACATCAGCTCAGCCTCTTGCTATGGCTGAATCACGGATATACTACGCTTCATTTTAAAAATAGTTTCAGATTGAAATGCCAACTACAGTTGTGGATTGATCCAAATAGACTCAACGTACACAAAACAATCCCAATACACAAATCCCATGCTTTTCTATAAAGCTATCATTGTTTGAGTGAGGCTAGACTTGCTGCCATGGCTCTGCTCAGTCCGGCCCTGTTATCTACCGTTCCCATAAAACATGTCCGCTGCAAAGGAATTCAGGCATCCATCCATTAGCCTGTGTGTCTGAGGTTCGAGCCCCTATCAATGAGCAAATAGACCTTTAGAAATGATGGATACTTTTGAGTCTGAAGCCGAGTACACCCCTAGGGTGAGGCTGACCAAGCAGGTATTAACACACATGCTCCAATAATGGCTTTATCAGACTGACAGCTGTTTGTTAATATGATTTCATTTCTGTCACACTCAGTTTATACGAGTTTAGCTGGTGGCTGTTTGGTCTCCCTCCTTCCTTCGCTTTTCAAAGCTCAAACCATCCCTGGTTATTTCAGGCTACGTCTACATTAGTCTACTGAAAGCGGCGTTTTTGTTTAAAAACGCTCTCCGTCCACACTAGCGTTTTCTGACGTTTTAGTGCGGATGAGAAACTTTTGAAAAACGCCTGAAAACATTCAATTCACCTTTCTATGCATGCGTAAAACCTCACAAAAGCTCACTGAGACAATGCAGACAGAAAAATAAATAATTAGGTTATCGCGCAATTCTTCTGACTATATCTCCCAATCACTGATTGGTCGCTCAGGTCGCTCTCAGTCTCCATTATATGTTGGTCTAAAACACGACTGCTCTCATGTTTTGCCACAGGACAGCAAATGTGAGTACATTTTCTGTCTTCTTTGCAGGACAGTAGGCACGTTTCCATTACAGATTTGCGCAAAACTTTTGCGAATTTTATTTAATTTTATTTTAATTTATTTTTTTCTAAATGGCGACAAAAAACTATTGCGAAATGACGCAGTTTCCATTAACCCATGTTATGCGACTAAAACTTAATTTTTTCCTCTCGCGATAAGTAAAATCATTCCAAAATGGAGGTTTATGTACTAATCCCAGCCACTGCACTGGCCATTATTATTAATCCAAGGAGATGTATGTGTGTTTTCCAAGCATTAATGGTAAGGAACGACCCTTATTATACTTGTGAGCGGCACTTATGAGGTGTTTCTGGGTGTTTCTCCCTCATATCTGCTTCGAGGTCTTGATTGTGGCATTTATTTGAGGTTTAGAATCCATTATTGCTGTAATTCTTTTGTTGTACATGAATTTAATAAAGAACTCTGTCTCGTATTCTGTCCTATTAGGCCTGAAGCAGGGGTGTAATTAAACACACCTGGACCAGCTAATCAAGGTCTTCAGGATTGCTGGAAACTTGCAGGCAGGTGTGTTGGATTTACACTCTTCAGGCCAGTGGCCCTCCAGGCGTGAGTTTGACACGTTATTTAAAGTTTAGTTACCTCAAAAAAGAAAATTGTGTCATCATTTACTCACCCTCATGTTCTGACAAACTCCTATGACTTTCTTTTTTCCATTAAAAACCCAACAGTGACATTTGATAGAATGTTTACAGAGCTATTTTCCATATAATGAAACCAAAAGCTCCATCAAGCATTAAAATGATTATTTATTAGAAATCTTCCCCACCACTCTAACTCTTGAATCGTATTTATTCTTCCACATATTGCAACTCTGAACATGAGAACCAGTTGTGTTGAGCATCATTGAAGTCAAACCTGCCTTTACCTATCCTGATGTTTCAAAATGTTTGTACATTAATATTTACCAGATACACTTGCTATTTGAAGAGATTTCAACACAGAGACTTGTGTTGACTCACTGAGGTTTTGTTGGATTTATTGCCATCTTTGTTGGCTCAATGAAAGCAAACAATTAAGGTTAAAAAATCTCATTTGTTTTGGTTAAAGCTACGTGTCAGTTTGGTTTACATTAGACTAGAAATCTTGGACAAGAAATAATTGTAAGCCTCTTTGATTTTGAGTTTTGTGGCTGACCACCAAGCCACTGTGCAAACACTGGCTGCCACTGCACACACACAGACACACCACTTCCTCGGTCCTTATCGTTTTTGTCACTTTTTCACTTTATCATACTCTTCTCTAAGTGTACAACCCTCTCCCTCTCTTTTTTTTCTCCTTTGCAAACACCCACGGAGAAGCATGTGCAACTGATCCCCCTCTTTTCCAGTGATTTCGTCCTCTTCCCACATGAGTCCTGGAATCACTTCGTTTGACTCACTTTGGTGCTGGTCAAAGTAGGACTGCTGTCTGGCCAACCCCTCCAATTTACATGCTCACCCACTCACCAAGTCTCACACACACACACACACACACACACACACACACATCCAACTTGGTCCCTGAGGGTCCCTCCACTTCCCGCTCCACACGTCCCTCCAGCGCTGTGAAACGGGAGCGCCATCCCAGTTGTCTACAAACCAATAGGAATGTTTGGCTACCAATTCTTCTAATGTTTTCAAGATGGCTTTGACTCTTATAAGGAAATTCCCCCAGTTTAGTAGCCATTTGAAATTCCTGCTCCTTTTTTACAGCGAGGAAGTGTTCTCTGAGTCACGGGGCGAGAGCCAGTTGTGCGCCCCAGTCTGTCTGAGGCTCGGGAGTTTGAAGGAGCGATTGCCGTGTTAGCCGTCAGTACGAGAGGGATTGTATAAGGAGTTGAGGCTCTTATGAGAGTCTGAGGTTCTGCTTTCTTGAACTCCACATCTAACATCTGTTTTCTATAAAAGATAAAGAACAGAGGACTCAAGTGACTCTTACAGGATGTTTTTACTTGGTAAGTCAAAAGTGAGACTCTTTCCTCACTGCCGACATGCTTTTTCTGATAACTGTGACTGTAGTGTGTGGTTTACATGGAAATGCAGTGGTTACTGAAACAGGGCAGCTTTTTCTTCAGGACCCTTACTTCTCACTAGGCACTTCCATGTATTACCGGAGGGATTGGTTAACTGATTTACATACAATTTCCTCTATTCCATAATTTGGAGTTGTTTGGATCATTGTGGAGTGACACAGTTGCTCTGTTTGATGTCAAGTCAGCATGCTGTCCTGAATTACTCTGAATTACTGAATTATTGTGTTAACCACTTCTAGACTTTTTTTAGACTCTACAGAGGAACAAGCAGCAATTCAAGTTTGAGAAATGTGTGTGTCTCTGGCTGCTTTCAACAGTGATGTCGGACGATTGCTTAGTTAATATGAGCAATCCGAGCAGCGAGTCCAAACTGACGAGTCATGTCTTAAGTGTTACTTACTGGGTTTAACACAGGCCTGCGATCAGTTATGCCCTCGAAGGCTTCGCTCCACCAATTGAAGATAAAACTGCTCAACTTTCATCAGATCAGTGGGAAACAGCAAGTTAGCAACACCCCAGACCGGCTCAGCCCACAGAGCGTCTGGTTTGGATGAGGCCATGCTGTTCTCACTCATCTCTCCAGTTCTTGCCATTCCCATGACAACGGCACCATTAAACGCCTCCCACTGAGCCGACTGGGAGCTGACTGGGATCTGAATGAATCTTCCCGCCTCCCTTAACGGGTGGCAATGCCATGGCATCCGCTGTGGTGGCACATGAGATCCAGTGTTTACAACAGGTTGTGCCAGGACCCCGCCGGCTACGACATGCCTGTGGGTGTATGTGTGGATCCCAAGGATTTGTGGATGTGTGTATTTATGTGTGCATTAATCTAGGCAGCCCAACCATGCTTTTTTTTCTTTTCTTTTTTCTTCAAATGATATAATAGGATTAATCTCCATTGCTGTAAGGGATCGGCACAGATTAGGATGCACATGATCTGATTTTTCTTAAGCCTTCATGGAAGCACCAGACTGGCATTACCTAAGATGTAAACATTATTAGGTCAGGGAAAACAGAACATTACGAGGCTGGCTTAGCTGAGGAGAGCCCTGGTTTTCCCTTTAATGACCTGCTATATAAACACTCTCACGCCCTAGATCCACTCTAGCGCCCACTTTGGTTGGTTGGCAGCCACCCCTGGTCACTTGTTTACACCTCTACCCATCATCTCTGTCCTGTCTTTCATCTGCCCCATGTCTTGGACCACCCCACGGTTGTCTAGTTGGATACCGTGGAGGGGAGAAATAAAAGTGGGTGGCTGTCCAAAGTTTGTAATTACAATACTCCTCCTAGTTCCCAAGAAGGCCACTTCCATTTCCCTCCACCTACAGCTTCCTGTACGCTTATATGTCACGGGATGAACTACATATTTAAAAGTTGTTACATTAGTGTTTTCTCCTTGTGTTCACAGTTTCTTGCCTCTGACATCAGAGTGGCCGTGTTTGGCTGGTCACATGGATGGCATCCTCTCAGAGGGAGGTGTCTGGTAACATCAGACTTGCACTGTCCCATGTGTTTTGTTTGGAGCCTTGCCTGTTCAGTTTTGGGTTTGGCTGTACGAGTAAATTATTAGCTCATAAACTTGGTGTATTTGTGAGATCAAACACTCATGAATGTTTAAGTAAGCCTGCAAATATTTGCGGTTGACACTGGCAGTCAATATTTCCGTTGTGTATTGTACATTATTTCATCACTGAATGAATGTTATAATGAAACGATTATACATTTTCACAATTTGCAAAGAAAAAGTCTGGTCCAATTTGTTGATTATTCTGGTCAAAGACATGGTCAGGGTGTTTTCCCGCCTCTGGCCTGAGATGCTGATAGGCTCCTGCATCCACCGGGACCCTATGTAGGTTTGGAGAATACCCAGCATTTTGCTTGCTTAACCATGACCATGCTTAATCAGTGTATCTTTCTCTATCTTTGTAATGAATACTAGTCCATCAGTTACAGCGGCATTGTTCTGACTATTCAATTACTCATATTTGTCTAGCTAAGTACAGGCAAATTCACGGGTTGATATACTTCTAGCAACTATTATGAATGGAGACAAACAGGTTCACAGCGAGAGCTCAGAAAGTTCTCACTACATATTTGTAGTCACCATAAAATGTTCTTGTGTAATTGTGATGCCGTCTAAGGCCAAGACTACAGGATTTACGATGTCAAGACTGAAGATGTAGAGTCAAAGGTTAAAATGCTGATTTACTAAGGCTGTAAATAAAGTGTTAGCTTGTTTAGGTCAGGCTTGCAAGGGCATCAGCATGCTAATACATTCTCCATATCAGTGGTTGAGAATGTGTTTTTGCACATTCTTTGGATCCACAGACCAAAAAAAAAAAGAAACATGGAGACTTTCTGGAGCGTGTCAAAAATGATGCTGTAATCCTGAGGTCGAAACGCAGCTGCAGGAGGTTGAAAATAACAGCAGGACAGGAGAAGGTACCACAGTGGAGAAGGCTGATGATGAAACGAAGAGGAAAAAGAGCAGGGTTCAGGGCAAGACTAAGGGCGTGAGAGTGACAACAACAAAAAAGAAGGGTAATGAGAAAGACGGAGGAAAATTGGGATGGGGAATTCACAGGAGAGTGAAAAAGAAAGGAGAGAAAAGAGGCTGTGCATTCATCTGTGAGATGAGGTATCTGTCGAGTGATGGCTTGACGTATCCCAGCTCGGACTTTGATGTCTCGGGGCTAAACTAGATTATGAATGTGTTGTATGCTGGATGGGTGGCGTCCACTCTTGGTTGTGGAAAATGAATGAATCTGGCAGGCATTAACAGCTAACCTCTGAGCTAACCAGACATGCTTCCAGGACACAGGAACGCTAGTGTGATATTTGTTGCATTGAAAGTTACTCAATAACTAGTCTCAGCTTCAAAGATACACACCATTTGTGGCATATTACAGATCTTTTACTAAATTGAAAGCTGCAGAAAAGCGATCTTTTGTTTTGAGGCTCTTTCTAACAAGTAAAGAGTGCAACTGTGTATTCTACTTCCCTGTCAATTTCTGATTTATGTGCCACTAATCAGAACGGTTGTTGGTTAATGAATATGTTGGACTAATGGCCCTTTCCTGTCTAAGTTGTTGGTTCTTGGCCAGAATACACAATAGTTTTTCCTTACCCTGGTCTTTGAGCCACACCAACGGTACATTTTGTATGTCTGATTTATCTGACACATCCGTTTCAGGTCTTGAAGTCTCTGCTGGTGAGCTCATGAGTTGAATCAAGTGTGTTTGAGTAGGAAGAGTTCGGAAACGTGCAGTGATGGTGTGCCTCCAGGAACAGGGATGGGACTTTATGCTGATAATCAAATTCTGAGCAAGCTCCAAAGAGTGTGGATAATACGAGTTAATTAGCTAGTTAAAGGGATAGTTCACCCAAAAATTAAAATTAGCCCATGATTTACTCACCCTCAAGTCATCATAGTGTGTTCTTTCACACAAATACAATCTGAGTCATATTAAAACATGTCCTGGCTCTTCCAAGCTTTATAATGGCAGTGAATGGCTATTTCTGTTTTGAAGTCCATAAAAGTGCATCTATCCATCATAAAAGTGCATCTATCCATGATAAAAGTGCATATCTATGTTAAAAGTGCATCTATCAGTGATAAAAGTGCATCTATCCATGATAAAAGTGCATCTATCCATCATAAAAGTGCATCTATCCATGATAAAAGTGCATCTATCCATCATAAAAGTGCATCTATCCATCATAAAAGTGCATCTATCCATCATAAAAGTGCATCTATCCATCATAAAAGTGCATCTATCCATCATAAAAGTGCATCTATCCATCATAAAAGTGCATCTATCATCATAAAAGTGCATCTACTCATCATAAAAGTCCATCTATCCATCATAAAAGTGCATCTATCATCATAAAAGTGCATCTACTCATCATAAAAGTCCATCTATCCATCATAAAAGTGCATCTATCATCATAAAAGTACATCTATTCCATCATAAAAGTGCATCTATCCATCATAAAAGTGCATCTATCATCATAAAAGTGCATCTACTCATCATAAAAGTCCATCTATCCATCATAAAAGTGCATCTATCATCATAAAAGTGCATCTACTCATCATAAAAGTCCATCTATCCATCATAAAAGTGCATCTATCATCATAAAAGTACATCTAT
>FLSR01000644.1:46792-77371 GCA_900092035.1 Leuciscus waleckii
CCTCATATGTGCCGCTCACAAGTATAATAAGGGTCGTTCCTTACCATTAATGCTTGGAAAACACACATACATCTCCTTGGATTAATAATAATGGCCAGTGCAGTGGCTGGGATATGGTACATAAACCTACCAACGTCCGTCGCCATGATTTTTGGGATGATTTTACTGATCGCGAGAGGAAAAAATGAAGTTTTAGTCGCATAACATCAGTTAATGGAAACGGCGTCATTTGCAGTAGTTTTTTGTCGACATTTAGAAAAAATCGCAAAAGTTTTGCGCAAATCTGTATGTTAACGCGCCTACTGACAAACTGCACATAAAAAATAATCGCAATAAGCCAAATCGTTTTAAGTGCGATTTCATGTTAATTGCGATTAATCGTGCATAATATGTGTCTCTGGATGTTCTCATCAAAAGTGAAGCAGTCCTCTCTGTTTCTCTGCTCTGTGAAATGTGCCGTCCCAGTGTTTTTTTTGTTTTTTTCGACAGTGCAGAAAGGGGACAAAAGTTCAGCCAAAGAATATTGTGGTCTGTGATGTACATCAACAAGAATTTATGCGCGCAACAAAACATTCGAGAAAGAACAAGCTTAAACGGTAGACGGCATCATGTAAAAGCCAGTGTGGGTTTTCCCACCGCACCTTATACTAGCTTGGCCCGAGCTCGAGCCACACCCAGCCGAATCAAGAGCTGGCCTCCTCCAGCGGCTCTCCAGATCCCTACAGATGACAGACTAGCACAACTCCACAGAGAGAGAGGACTGCAGGAGGAAGAGATGCCCAGGCATGCCCAATGCCTCTCTGCACTTATTCACACATAAACCCCTCCGGGCCACATCCAAATGTGCCAAACAGTCATAAACCATTAGGAGTTCATCCGTGTGTTGTTTGTGTAATCCGCTAACTCAGCCTCTCTGAGTGCTGCACTATCCCCATGCTAGTTATCACTACACCCCAGTCTATTTTCACTTCTTTTTCTCTCCCTGTACCCTCCTTCTGGTATGGTTGAATACATCCCTGATCCATTTGAAGTTCACACTAGGATGAGGCTTGTGGAGGCGACCTTTCTTATTGAGCCTATCTATCGGCATTAAATCAGATCCTCTTTGAAGCGTTTTCTGGCCAAGAACCACCAACTGGAAAACGTGGAGGCCGTCTGACTTTAGTAAAGCTGCTAGCCACAGTTCAGTTTTGAGATTTCGGCACAGATAAATGATCTAGGGCTGACGATGTATCGTTTTAGCGTTGTTAACGTATTGTGTTAATCTAATATGTTAACGTTAATCGCAGGATGTGCAATGTCAACTATAGGGATCGTAGTTGATCCGTGATCCATGTGGACCAGCTACACTCCTGGTTCAGAATGCATGTGATTTGTGGATTATTTACAAAGTTTAACCATCATAAAATGAAAGTTTATCATTTGCATGTGTTTCAAGTCGAGTCAGGCAAGAGGACTTGCGGCTGTTTTCTGTGCGCACACACGTGAATGCCGAATTCAGTTCCCTTTCTATTTCTTTTGAGCTTAAACGGACACTTGCACGCAAAAATAAGTCATAATGTCCGTCTCGGCGAGTATCCTCGTTAAACACAGCCGGTTAATTGTTCGAAAACGGATGCGTGTCATTTATATTAGATCCGGGTATTCGTCTTAAAGGGACAGCAGCCTAATGTACCCGCAGCTGTTTGTGATACCAATGGTGATTAAACAACACAAGAGAAAGAGAAAATGACTTTTGTAGCTTTAACAAAGATAAATTGTATTAATTAATTAAGTTATATATTTCATTTAGACAGTGAATTTTGTTATTTTATATTTGATTATTCAATTTCTGTACCTGAAAACTGTTAGATTTACCTGAAAAACATAAAGCACTGCTCATTTCAATTGTATCTTTCTTCTATTGTATTAACCTATGCTTATAATTTGTTTATTATTTTCTATGCAGATTCACTTCCCTCTAAAATATATATTTATCACCCCAATTATTCTAATTATTCAAATACAGCTATGCAAATAATCTGATATATATATATATATATATATATATCGCAGAAAAACTAAATATCGCAATGTAGAATGTACGTTTTTTTCCAATATCGTGCAGCCCTAAAATGATCCCACGAACGTCAAAAATCACGGCAAGTCCAGAAAGTTGTCCTTCTTTTTTTGTATTTATATAGACAGGGTTCGTTCAAGGTGCTTAAAGTACTTGAAGTACTTGAATTTGACATTTAAGTCCTGGAAAACCCTTGAAAACAGCCATACTTATGAAGAGGTACTTTTTTTCTGAAAAAAACGAAACAACAAAAAATACTATATTTTCACGCAAAATGAACGCAGCAGCCTGTCTGATAATACGAAGTACGGAACGTTATAATATAAAAATATGATTTATTGAAAAATAATAGCCATTATAAACTTAGTATTGAATATATATTATTAAATACGTTGTAAGTTGTATTTTGGATGCCTTATATCTGTTAAAAATCCTTAAAAAATACTACATACTAGTGTTTTTGATAAGTGAGATCTCGGATTGTAGTGCTTGAAAACCAAAAAAGTAGTCCTTGAAAGTCCTGGAATTTTTCTGTACGAACCCTGGTAAACTATCACTGACCAATAAAAGCCTCCGCACCATGACTTCAGGAAATTACAACATTCTGCACATAAAAATAGGTGTCCCGTCTGGGGATAGGACTGGTAGACACTGCCCATACGTGATTCACTACGCAATGATACAAAACGTAAACCCAGAGATGTCAGTCTGGGGTCTGCTTTGACCAGTGGCACATTAATCATTTGCTCAAAGAAGCTGGACAGTTTTAATAAGAGTGATGATAATGGTCACGTTACTAAGTAATAAGGCTGATTATGAGTGGGATTATGATAGCGAGCCATTATCTGTATTGCAGTTTAATTGTGCAGAACGCAGTGTGAAAATGATTGAATCCTGGCTTGCCATCAGCATCATTCAGCTCTTTCCTCTTTAAGATAATTGCAAATTGTCTTTTCTCCAGTTTGCATAAAAAAGCAAGTGATCAAAATGAGAAGCACAATTACCCAGCCTATATCCTCTGCACCCTGTGGGACCATGAGTCTCCCATTAGCAGCAGCATAAGATTATCTACAAGAGCTCTTCGACACATCCTAAAATACCCTGTGCTTTGTGTGAACTGTTTGTCATTTATTTCTGAATATAGTGTTTTTTTATAAAAAATAAAAAAAGGTCAAATCTGATTCATTGTGACAACTGATATTATAATTTATGGGAAAATAGCAAGAATACAGTGTCTGTTTGATGGTTTCCACTTCATAACTGACCCGTATTTATATGCATGTGTCACTGTAACACTGTGGCGTGTTATTATGCTGAAAATATTTTCTAAATCGTATTATTTTTTTCTTTGTTGTAAATATATCAAAACATACTTAAAACAAGAGTAATTTACTTGTCAAGCACATTTTGTATGATTTGTTTTCATAGGATATATCTTGAATTAAGTTTCTTCAACCATATATCTTGAATAAAGGATTATTTATTTATTTATTTTACCCCACAGTCAAATAGGGATATGCATAAATTAAAAACAAAACAAAATGTAAATGTAATCAAGCTTAGAACCACAAAAAACTCTTTAATAAGTTGTATTAATCTCCTGATTACTGTAATGCTCAAGGACATAATATTATAACAAGAGAAATTCAACCTTTACTTCAAATACCACAAGAACAAATAATTTTTTTGTTTGTTTTAAATAAAAGTTAAGTACATTTTGTAGTAAACATTGGATTAGCTTGTTATTAGCTCAGGAAGAACAGAAAGAAAAATAGATCTACTTTTTGTATGACATTAAAAATACAATAACACCGTAACAATACCTAGCAAAATATACAATTTACTCAAATAATATTCAGTACTATTTTAAAAATTACTCAAATAATATTTCAGTACTAAGGAAAAAAAAAAAAATCCTCAAGTGCACCTCTCTAATACAAGCAGATCCAGAACTTAAAGACTTACTTTAAAGTCTGCAAAAGCTCCAGTCTAAAAACACTATCTTTACCCCGGGTTGCTTTTGGACGTGAATCTCAAAGGAGTCGACTGCAACTATATTAATCTCTTTATGCGTGACCATAACTGTGCTTATTAATTCACCAGCATACATTCTGATAACTTCAGCTCATGAACAGAGCTCATGTAGGAGTGGGGGGGAACTGAAATATAAAAACAAACCTAGGAAAAGCCTAACTGGCCCATTGCCAGCTGGTCTGTGTCCAAATGACAGCTTTAACTGTGCCAAACAGAGGCAGCCATCCTCTGCTTTCTCCTTCCTACCCCGTTTCTTTTCACTGAAGTGATGCTGTTCTTGTGCCAGAGCCGGTGCTTGGTTGGGGAATCTGCAAACATCTCTCAAATATTTCTCAAACAGCTTTTTTTCTTTTTCTTCTACTGGCTCAAGAGCCAAATAGTGACATAACAATCCCATCTTAGTTTGGGAGTCTTTCAGATTGGGATATTTTAACATCCAATGCCATTTGGTTCAGTGTTGTTATGCCATCACAAAATGCTTTCCATGCAATGGTCAAGACTTTAACAATTAGGGGTGTAACAATATGTCGTTTCACACTATATCGCAATACAAAAATGCATAAATATGAATGTATTGTGTATAGTTCACTCAAAAGAAAAACATTTTTTAATAGTTTTGGTGTCAGTACTACATTAAACTACTATATATTGAATATAATGTATAATAATGCAATGTGGGAATATTTGTGGGTCCTGATAATGCCAAATGTCTGATGTTACCCGGGAAAAAAGTGGCCTACATTATTTTAAATATAATAGAGTCAGTGAAAGAGTGCAAGAATATTCATCTCAAATTATTCTTTATTTTTAGCTTAGAATCATGAATATGTTTATTCTGGTGTCTCTATTGTCCTGTGCATTGGGTTTCCAACACCAATCGCAATGTAATACAAAATTTTAGCATTTTATTCAACATTTTATCATATGTCTTGGAATTTCACTATAATATCGAATCGTGAGTTCGGTATCGTGATATGTATCGAATCGTGACATGAGCGTATCGTTACACCCCTAATGACAATCAATTCTCACGCACATCATTTATCTTAATAATTCTAGACAAAGAAAACAATTCAACATGAGTTGTATTAGCACGTGTAGCTTATATAAATTATGGTTGCTGATGTTGTCTAATGTTTGCGACTCCTGGTTCAAAACTCTTTTGGAAACCCAGTATGAAGTAATTTTCATTGGGGAACCCCATGCTCAGGCACCCTGATGCTGGTTCTGTCACTTCATAGCCCTCATGCTTCACTTGTTTCATCTCTCTCAATCCAATCATGTCTTTTCTCTGTCTGTTGAAGACCCCCTCCTCCATTGCCAGGCTCCATCACTTCCTTTCAATTAGCAGTCCTGACAAATACCATTCACCTCCTCCCATCCTCCTGTCTTCCTCTTCACCCTCTGCCTTTTCTGTACTACTCTGTCACTTCTTCTCAATTTGCAATCTCGACAGGCAGCTTTATCTGTCTCTCCTTAAACAATTTACTCTGGGCTATTTACAGATGCATACGCTTGTATGCGCTGTCATGTGCAGACGCTGGGAGAACGATTGTCTGTCCACGTGAACAAGTAGATTGAGAGATAGGATTAACACGAATGTGCGAATTGTGTACCATTAGCATTTTGCAGAAGTTCCCAGCTCTCTTCAAAGAGTCGGCTTTATTTGTCTGGGAATTAGCTCATATGATAGTGATCTCTTAACTGGTTTAAGAGGACTCATGAATTGGAAGTGGCCACAACCCACAGGCTGTTAAGGTCAAATCTGAACTGGAATGACAGGATTTAGTGAATTGTAACTTGAAGAAATTCAGCACAATCACAAAGTTCAACACTCAAAATAAGTAAATGGTTAGTTCACCCAAAAATGTTGTTCCAAACCTTTAAGACTTTCGTTAAACGCATCACGTTTGAGCTTCAGCAAGAACCAGTGAGGTTCATTCTCGTGTTACGCATCACGTTTGAGCTTCAGCAAGAACCAGTGAGGTTCATTCTCGTGTTACGCATCACGTTTGAGCTTCAGCAAGAACCAGTGAGGTTCATTCTCGTGTTACGCATCACGTTTGAGCTTCAGCAAGAACCAGTGAGGTTCATTCTCGTGTTACGCATCACGTTTGAGCTTCAGCAAGAACCAGTGAGGTTCATTCTCGTGTTACGCATCACGTTTGAGCTTCAGCAAGAACCAGTGAGGTTCATTCTCGTGTTACGCATCACGTTTGAGCTTCAGCAAGAACCAGTGAGGTTCATTCTCGTGTTACGCATCACGTTTGAGCTTCAGCAAGAATCAATGAGGTTCATTCTCGTGTTACGCAGCACGTTTGAGCTTCGAAAAAAACCAATGAGGTTCATTCTCATTGTTCTTGTGCATCGAACAAGTATGGTTGAGCTTCTGTTTATGTTCGCTGACGTTTATATGTAAATAAAAGCCTAAATTCAATCTTATAACTATCTACTTCCTCAGATTCCATTTTTAATTTGACATCTTTAATTCAAGCCAGCAGCCTTAAGCTATCACCATTTGGTCAGACATTGGATCCGCAAGCAGGGCGTTTAATCTCAGGTTGCTGCAAGGGGACTGAACCTCTCATAAATTCAAGGCGCCCTTCTTTGGCAAAACCAATTATATGGTTTTTCAAGTGTATTATGGTCCTGGTATGTCTTTATGTGCTGTTTATGTGCAGTGAGCCTCTTCTTTTTCGCTGATTTGGAGAATAGCCAATATAGACAGTGAGCTGCAGTAGCATCTTGCTCAGATAATAACAGTTCTGCATGTGCTGAGTGAGCTGGTGTCAATCACTTCAGACAGCTGCCCTGTCTGTGAGTGCAATAGTGTTAGCAGCATTAATGTCAGCACTAAGCAGTAAAACCTTCCTCGTCTAGCCCGCTGGCACAGCACCTTCCCTTGTCCTGCCCAGATTAACGGCTGAATGTGCAGTGCAATGCCCAGCGGTGCCGCTCACGTGCCCTGAGAGGCAACCAGCCACTATCGGGCCCACCCAGACGTCACTGTGAAACGGGATTACGTTGCCAAGTGTCACACATAGAAACACAAAGAAAACACAGAAACAGCTGAAGACTGATTTGCATAACGCAAGCTTGTATCACACTTTTGCATAACCCACAGAAGAAATGGATTGTTTAAAGGGGGCCTTATTTTTTTTTCCATTCTCAAATGAATTGGCATAAATGAGTGTGTTTATTAATGCTGACGGGCAGTGAGGATAAAAAAAAAAACGAGCTTGCAATTATCACCTTCCTCAAAAACAAAGCCTCCATATGATTGGAAGGGTTTTTATATTCTTTAGTCAGAATTGCATAATAGGGATAGTTCACGCAAAAATGTAAATTCTGTAATCGTTTACTCGTATCGTTCCAAGCCTGCATAATAGATCTGCACGATTAATCATTAAAATATCGTGATCTCAGTTCAAACACCCACACCATTTTTGTTCATAAATTACATCAATTCGGTTATATCCATCAAAGCTTTGACAACATTGAAATATTAAACAGTAATTTCAACCACTGTATCATTTCTGTTAGAATAATTATAATTATCACGAAAGTACTGGGATAAAAGTTTATAGTTCAGATAGAAAATCTCTAATTTCTCTACATTTCCTTTTAAGTAGAAAATAAAATGACCAGAAGGTACCATCAAAAGTATACTTTGCTTGTCGTAACTCCGTATTTCACTTCTCTTCCACTGCTTTATCCATAAATTATTTTTGCTGAAATGTAGAAAATAAATGTAATAAATTAGAGAAATGTTGAGAAATTAGAAATAGTTTTTTTTTTTTTTTTGAAAACGAAAAAATTTACATTTTGTGAAAAATGTGTGGCCCTGATCAAGTCCCCGTCTTCTGTCCCACCTGTCCACTGGTATCTAAAATTATATCATAGCAGCCAAATAACTGAGGCTCTGGTAATAATAACATTACCCCCACCTTCCAATATAAACATAATACCATCCAGGTTGAAGCAGGCTAACTGATCAACTGTTTTTGGTGGATCAGAAAATATTTTCTGTTTATCAGTAATGTACTCATACATCACTCTATTATAAGTAGTTTAAAAGTCATAATCAATCAGAGCACTGTAATTGTCTCAGAATGTCACAAGGCTAACATTTATCACATATTTAAAGGTTACAGGATTGTCGTCTTGCCTTTACTAAGCTTCAAAGGCTTATGCTTAAAAGGTATTTGGTTTTCCTGTAAATGCTGTCCTCATGGCTTTGTTATGTTCGTGGCAGACTTTGGAGAGTTGAGACAGCTGAAGTAAAGTTGATCTTTGGCCTCTTTCTTAAATCTCCCCATGTTCTGCTGCGAGGACTCTTTGCTTATTGTTTTACTGTGTTATCTCTTAACTCAGCACTGGGAACTTGGTGAGATTTGCACAGTGTGAACCATATGTTCAGGAGACAAAATTCATCCATTACTTCACTTCCCTAGACAGAACTCTTCGTCTTGTTTGCTTTGGAAACCCAAATAGGAATGGCAAATATGACATCCAAAGCCTGTGGTTATTGGTGAATATGGAACACCAGCTGCATTGGAACAGGGGGATTAGATCTGGACCAAAACGCTTACGGCCAAAAAGAAATGTGGCAGTGATAATTGTCTTGTTATCAGAGATTTCCTTCCCTTATTGCTCTCTCTCCATATCACTCTCACTCTCTTACTTTCACTTCTTCTTTGCTATGTCTACAATTCGCTCAGCCTTTATATCTCTCATTTTATCTCTGGACCTTTCCACTGATGTTCCACCCTCTTTTTTTTTCTTTCCCAACAGCAGTCCCAGGGTATCCTCGCTTCTCAGGGAGTCTAGCCCACACCTTTCTTCCCATAAGCCATTTGGATCACCATGCCAACAGCGGGGTCCTCTATGGACAGCACCGTTTTTATGATACACAAAAAGGTGGGCAAAATTACATTTTTTTGTTGTTGACAATTTAATAAAACGTTTCTACTTCTACCTTTCTATCCTACCTTTCTGCAACTCAACTTCTCTTTATTTAGTCTCCAAATTTGATAGTTCCAACATAATTCCATAAATTGACCCTAAAGGAAAGCTTAAGAGCACTAATTTAAATGATTAACAGCCATATCCAATCTGTTTCACAGAGAACTTCTATTTACGAAGCCTCCCGTCCCAGCCCCCACTCATATCAGCCAATCACAACATCCAGCCAATGTCAAGGGCAGGATCAGGACAACCCCAGGGCTCCTGCAGCAGGGACAGGGATGCAGGGAGTGGGGTGATCCTACACAAGGGCCTTAAAGAGCCTAGCTTAGACAGAGGTGTGGTTTCAGCTGCAAAGGATAAAGACAGGTCTAGTAGTAAACATGATTCTAAAGACCGCCATCACCACCAACTACCCCATCATCACTCCCATCAACCCCAGCTCCACCCACAACATCCAGTCACTATGGAAGAGATGAATGCCAGGGGACACAAAGCCACTCTACCTATGGAGTACAAGGAGCATCCACAAAGCATGGGAAAGCCTCTTAGTGCCTGTCTGCTCAATGGGAAGATGCAAAATGGGGACCATGGGACTGGGGCAAAGGGCTCCATGACTTCTTGCATTGGGGATGGGGTGGGTAGAGGTAATGTAGGGTCCAATAATGTCCAAAACAGACATTTGGGTGGTGGCACTAATGGGCGCTGTGGTAAAGAGGCAATAAGTGGGGAGATGCGGATCAGTGAACAGACTCTACGGACTGTCTTGAGCGAGGTCAGACACTTCACCATTCTTTGTCCTACTCAGTGCCTCCTCCGCTACCATGGCTTCAGCTGCTGGAGGGGGGCATCCCGGTGGTTTCCATTGTCTACAGCTCCATCCTGGCCACCCCCATCATGCACACCACAACCGCCACTCACACCATCACCCTGACTTTTTCTGCCCTCCACCGCCAGCCCCCATGGGAAATACTTCCTTGCATGATAAAGGGATCAATAGTGGTGGTTGCAGAGACCCCAAAGTGACTGGAGCCACGTTTGTACCATCTGTTAGCCACCTTGGGGAGAAAACCGGAGGCCCCTTCCAGATGGGCAGCTCTGAGTGCCAGGGGGTTGGCGGCGGAGGGAACGGTGTCAAGGACAAGGCAATGGAAAAGGCTGGCAATGGGGGGCATCATGGTAACTGGCCCAGGAAACAACAGCAACAGCAACAACCTCCAACCCAGCAGCAGCATCCTTACAGAAAAGCTGAAAAAGCCCCTGACTGGATGCATAACCATAACCACAACCACCACCATCATCTACAGCAGCAACAACAGCAACAACAACAACAACAGCAGAGCCATTCCCAGCAACACCAGACTGTGCGCTCCCGCAGTGCTGACTGCATCAACAGCATGGAAACGGACATCTACAGATCTCCACTGACTCAAGAGACAAAGGCTGTCCATCCTTTACCCAATCAATCCAACACCAGTTCCCAGCCCTACAGGGACTGCTCACACTCTGGACCTCCAAACATTCCCTCACCTCTTGCTGGGAAGAACATGGCCCAGCACATGGGTGGTGGAGGAGGACATGGAAGCTGCTCCATGCAGCGAGATGGACAGAAGGTTGCCCGCATTCGTCATCAACAGCACAGTAGGGCTGGTCCGGATACCCCTGGTGCAGACATGGCCCAGGCTAATGGAAACCAGGAGATGAAGCAGAAAATGGAAATTCCTTACGGTTACAACAACAGTGCACACCATCACCCACATCAGCAGCCATCAGTGCGCATTGGGACATGCAACCTCATCACATCCACTCCGAAGAGAACCAGCACAAAGCGTACATGGAGCCTAAAGTGGAGCTACCACCAACAGACCGCCTACACAACAGCAGCACCAGACAGCGGGAATGGGCCCCCCTCCTCCTCCGCCCGTTCATCCAGCTCCTCCTCAAAACCAGCAGGAGGTCGCGAGCTCACAGGGAGAGACTAGTGCTATGAAGAACCTTCTGAAGTACAGCAACCAGCAGCCTCTCCTACTGTCCCAGAAGAGCCCGTTTGGAGGGCTCGGGAGCCTCAAAACTGGGCCAAATGGCACCAGTTGCTCTCTTCAAGGAGGCAAGCAGACCCTACCCTCCAGGAAAGGCCAAAGCCATGAAAACGAGCGAGCTGATTGCGGAGGACGTGGGAGAGAGATAGGAGAAGCCCCACATGTTGAGGGCGAGGTGCGACAGCCTCCGGTTGGGATTGCAGTTGCTGTGGCCAGACAGAGAGACCCTCCATGCCAAGCATCAGGCACCCATCCCAGCGCTCGACAAGGGCGGGTCCACTCCAGCATGAAAGGTAAGCTTGACCTTTCTTGATCTGTCAGGGTCTTCCTAAACAAACAAACAGGCAGGGAAACAGAGCAGTTTGTTTATTCATGATCTCTGGAAGACTTCACTGATTAAAAATAAATAGCAGAACTCGCCAAGACCTAAAGTGGAAACAGCTTTTCCCTCTCAATCCTGAAAGAGAGAGAGAGAGAGAGAGAGAGAGCACACATGCCACCGTAGAGAAAGGCTGCTCGACAGCTGTTTGCATGCAAGAGTGCCAATGACAGTGAGAGTTGCAGATGAGAGAAAATCACTGGCTACGTTTACATGCAACCAAATAATCCGTTAGTCATCGATAGAAAGATTGACATGTAAACACCTTAATCGATCCGATTGAGCTCGTCCTCAATGAAATCTCGATCCGATTGAAAGGGGTGGTTTATTCCTTTTCTAATCCGATCGAGAGAACATCCAATAGCGTAGTTCTTCCTGTGAATTAAGTGTCATATAAATGAGTGTCCCGTCATCCTATATTTCTTCTTTCACTCTTTGTCTGTGAAGTGAGCAGGACAACATCCCACCAGTCCTTTTTACGGATATTCATCCACAGATGACTGGGCATTTTTACTGCGTGATAAATATAAGCAGTGGCACAACGGCTCATGTGCTCATCGTCTCCAAATTATCACCAGAAATGGATAAATATTAAATCTGCTGTTTAAAACAAACAAAGAACCAATGTAGGAGAATCACATGTTTAATGTTCATGTAATCACTACATTCAGATTCATCAATCGGAATGAATTCAGTCCGATTGAAACAAAAGTTGTGCATGTAAACGTAGCCATTGATGTAAATGTATTAACCATTTTGTAGGCACTCCACGCTCCATGTATCCTTCAGATTCACCAGGAGAGGAGGAGAGGAAAAGGACAAGTGTAGAGCACATGGGCCACCGGTGCCTAGAGAGAGAGCGAGACGTGTTTATCAGGTAAATGATCTCACACACTTCTTTTTTTCACTTGTCACATTTGCTCAACCCCTGACCTTTTACCTGTCTCCAATCTGGCTTTGCAGGGATAACAAGGAAAGAGTGGAATTTGCACACATCCATCCCTCCAACAGTTGCCATGGTGACCTCACCTCGCATATCATGGTGCCAGGTGGCACTTCAATGCAGTCAAGCCAATTAGGAGACCCGGCTGCACACACACACTCTGCGCACCACCACTGGATGCCACGCACAGGCAGTCCCTCCCTCTGGATGACCGGTCACTCCTATGGTCAGTAATGTTGAGAACAGAATGAGACAAAAAATACATTTTAGTCGTCTTTTTCCCTTATTTTGCTCCAAGTCAAGTCAAGTTACCTTCATAGTGCTTTTTTACAATACAAATTGTTTCAAAGCAGCTTTACAGAGATAACAGGAAAGTTAATACAACAAAGTTTGTTTCTAGAAGAAAATAGCGTCACAGTCCAGCTTCAGTAAGTTAAGTTAGTCACTCCTATGGTCATAATGTTGAGAATAGAGTGAAATGGGGAAAATACATACTTTTTCCCTTATTTGGCTCTTTCTGGTGCTCTATGTTAATTTCTGCTTTGCTGATATATTAGACATACTTTCATGTTTAAATCAACTTTAGCCCTATTCGGACGGTAATTGTTTCTCATGGGGGTCGTAAGGTATTTTCAACATTTAAAGGGGTTATTCTGTGATTTTTATTGGCGTATGAATCCAGAATGTCAGTGTTCTCCCTCCACCCACGTAATAATCTCTGAACGAATTACCTTCTGTTTTTTGACAAACACCAAGATCGTGTGGTGATTTAATTGTCATGTAAAGAGTTCACTTCAAAGTTCACGGTTTAAATCATTTTTGATCACTGCCGAGCACCGTACAATAACTGTTTCACTGTAATTTGCATGCATTTTTAAAATACTTTTATGCTGGAAAGTATTTACAAGAACAATATTTCATCACGGCTCCACCTCAGCGAACAAAAAGGAGAAAGAGGTAAAAAACACGTAAGCATTAGATTAAAAAAAATATATATGTAGGCTATTATACACAACATTAAAATTACAAACCAAGCAGCTTTATTTTTACCTCATGCAAATAAGAGGCTGCATTTACTTGTGTCCGCTAATTTCCATATTTCTTTTTTTAAATATGGAAAAACATCCTTTTGAGATAAAATGCAAGATTTCAAATATAGTGTATATACTGGCATCTAGCTTCCTATTATTCAAAATGAGATTTAAATAATTAAATAATAAATCTAACATTATTTTCCTATTATTAAATTAAATACCATATGACACCGCAAACAATCGCGTTTGTGGGATCACAAAACTCGCTCCTCCACCGTCAATAAAGAGTTTAGCACTGAGGTGCCATGCAAACCTATTTTTTTTTACAGACGTCCACATTAGAAACTATTACCATCCGAACAGGGCTCTTGTATCCTAAAAGGTTGTCTTGTGTGTCTGTAGGGATTGCCACACTGCTCTCCATCAGAATCTTCCCCCTGGGTTTTCGGCAGCCATGCCTGCCCCTCTTCAGCCGGTCCGCCCCTGCCCCAGGACCCCTCCACCCAGCTGGTGGTGCTGCCCAGTGAGCCTGCCACCCACCCAGCCACACATCTCGGTATGTACCACAATGTTTTCTACCTCTACCTTCGTATTTTTGTCTTGTTTCCAGTCCAAATATAAAAAAAAATCTTATATCAAGATGCATTTACTTAAGTAGTAAAACGCCAAAAGATATTTTGTCTTGTTTTCTGGGGAAATAAATACAAATGAAGTGAGTTTTAAATGATCTGCCAATGGGGAAAGAACAATAATCTTGTTTCTGTTTGAATTAAGATTCTTTTTCTTACCCCATTGGCAGATAATTTTGCTCGTTTTAAGCAAAAACTCACTTCATTTTGATTAATTCCCCTGGAAAAGGGACATAAAATTTGATTTAAAGAATTTTTTGATATTTGGGACTGGAAACAAGACAAAAATACTAAGAAAAGCATTTTTGCAGTGTATTCTCCTTCCCTTCCATATCCTCGATTTGTTTGACCTGCTGCGAATGACCCATTTGTCAGATTTAGCATTCACTCTTTTTGCCAGGCTCTCATGGGTTCCCCCCTGAAGATGTCGAGCCTGAAAAATTATGCTCTAGAACAGTGTTTCCACTCAGGTTTCAAGGTTATATGTCCATTTCAAGTGTTTACTTATACCAAGTGCACACTACACGACTCAAGCCTATCACTGACGCTCTTGTAGTGTGCACACTTCTAAAACATGCTCTGACATTGACTTGTTTAAAGGCCCCCTGAAATCAAAATGTATGCTTTTTAGCTTTTAGTATGAATATGTTAGCCTTAAGGTTATGAATAAGCTGGTGTGCTCCAAAACAATGACAGAATTCACATTTAGGAGATATAAGCATTCAAAACTTAAGTTAAGTGAGATTTTGCTTAAAACAAGCAAAATTAATTCAAACAGAAACAAGATTATTTTTCTCACCCATTGGCAGATAATTTAGCTTGCTTTAAGCAAAAACTCACTTCATTTGTTTTCATTTACCCAGAAAACAAGAAATAATATCTGATGGCATTTTACCACTGAAGTAAATGCATCTTGATTTAAGATTTTTTCGATATTTGGACTGGAAACAAGACAAAAAAACTAAGTAAGAAAAGCATTTTTGCAGTGAGATTACTGTTACCAGGGATATTAAAATGTCCATATCTTTTTTAAGATAAAGATTAAGAGCTGCTATGAATAACGGCCTATGAGATTGCTGAGAAGAGCGAAAGCATGCAAGTGATGCACTGAATCGCTCAAACAGTTTCCGGTCGACCACCTGCTCCACCCCCACATGGTCCGGGTCAGGATGCTCTCACCATCCCCCTCAAAGCTACTGCCATATGTGCTCAAAACAAGCTAAAGTAACAATACCTCCTAGCCTTATAAGTCTACACAGGCCTCTGCTCCGCAAACAGGCTGTGAAATCGAATTATTTTAATGTCTTAGGGTATGTTTACATGACAACGGTGTGCTTAAAACCGAGAAGTTTTTCCTTTGAGTTTTCTGCATACGGACGACACCATTGTCAAAACGATCCTCGTTCACACGGATCCGCGAAAACGGCTAAAAACGCTGTATTCTGCTGCCAGGCCAGTAGATGGCGATGGAACACTATAGACTGAACATGTAATACGCATGTGCATGACGTCATCGTCTTCAGAAATTCACGTTTTTGCTGTTTTACATGGAGATTGTTTTCAAAAACGTACACTTTGAAACCCGTTTTCAAAAGTTTGTGTTTTCAGGCGCCCAGAACGCTGTTGTCGTGTAAAACGAACAGCCAAAGCGCATACAAAGTTTCACGTTTTTAGTTGAAAACGGTGTCGTGTAAACGGCCCCTTAGAAGGCACGCTTTCTTCTGTTCTCCACAGAAATATTACCTCATAGGGGAAGTGCATCCACAAAAGCCTTCCCCCGGGAAACATTAGTTAAGCTGGGTTAATGTTCCAGAGCAAGGGTCCGTGACGTGTCAATGCATGGGTGAGAGTGGGATCAAGCTGAACACACACATTAATGAAACTATGTGAAATGGGAAAATTAGAAAAACATATTTGACTTGCGGAGGCTGAAGATGTGTCACTGTGGATGTGCACGGATTGTTCCTGCCAGGGGAATGGCAGGAGTTTATCCATGACATGGGAACTGAGAAGTCGCCTAGACTACATGCTATAGTATTGGCCCACTGTGGTTTTCAGAGAAGGGGATTTTTCAAGGGAAAGGGAGTGAAATCTAGTTCGTCAAATTGATTGTGTAATATTTATTCTAATGGGAACTGCTTCCATTATGTTGACTTTTATTTTAACCAAATTATTATTGTTGTAAGCATATATCATGCTGTGCTCACAAGGCTGCACATTTGGGTTGGAGACATCTAGTGTGAGAAAAATTGAGGGAGGAATGCAGTTAAGTGTGAGAAAACGCAAAAGTTTGTGTTTTCAGGCGCCCAGAAGCTGTTGTCGTGTAAAACGAACAGCCAAAGCGCATACAAAGTTTCACGTTTTTAGTTGAAAACGGTGTCGTGTAACGGCCCCTTAGAAGGCACGCTTTCTTCTGTTCTCCACAGAAATATTACCTCATAGGGGAAGTGCATCCACAAAAGCCTTCCCCCGGGAAACATTAGTTAAGCTGGGTTAATGTTCCAGAGCAAGGGTCCGTGACGTGTCAATGCATGGGTGAGAGTGGGATCAAGCTGAACACACACATTAATGAAACTATGTGAAATGGGAAAATTAGAAAAACATATTTGACTTGCGGAGGCTGAAGATGTGTCACTGTGGATGTGCACGGATTGTTCCTGCCAGGGGAATGGCAGGAGTTTATCCATGACATGGGAACTGAGAAGTCGCCTAGACTACATGCTATAGTATTGGCCCACTGTGGTTTTCAGAGAAGGGGATTTTTCAAGGGAAAGGGAGTGAAATCTAGTTAGTCAAATTGATTGTGTAATATTTATTCTAATGGGAACTGCTTCCATTATGTTGACTTTTATTTTAACCAAATTATTATTGTTGTAAGCATATATCATGCTGTGCTCACAAGGCTGCACATTTGGGTTGGAGACATCTAGTGTGAGAAAAATTGAGGGAGGAATGCAGTTAAGTGTGAGAAAACGAAAGTGGTGAACAGGGAGCAGGACACCAAAAAGAGCGTGGGACTGCTGGTTGATGGGTCTCTCTTGAACTCAGTGTAGGCCAGAGTTACTTATATGTATTTATTTATTTTAGTTAGTTTTAATACTTTCACTGACATTGAATTTTTGAAATATAAATGATAATTCACTCATCTGTCATTCTGTCATCATTTACTCACCCGCATGTTTGTTCCAAACCTGTATGAATTTCTCTCTTTTGTGGAACATAAAATATATATATTTTTGTCCATACAGTGGAAGTCAACGGTAACAAAAACTGTTTAGTAATCAACGTTATTATTATATATTTTATTTTTTTTACATTCTTCAAAAAATTTTTTTTTTTATTGGTGGTTGGTTGTTTTTCTTTTGGTTGGTTGGTTGGTTGATTGACTGGTTGATTGGTTGGTTGGTTGGTGGTTGGTTGGTTGATTGGCTGGCTGGCTGGCTGGCTGGCTGGTTGGCTGGTTGGTTGGTTGGTTGGTTGGTTGGTTGATTGGTTGGCTGGCTGGCTGGTTGGCTGGTTGGCTGGTTGGTTGGTTGGTTTGGCTGGTTGGTTGGTTGGTTTAACAGAAAAGCATTAACTCAGGGCTAAATCCAAAAGTCTGTCTAGAATTCATCCAAATGTGGAGCCACTAACCAGCAACTAAGGAAATAATTGTTTGATTATGTTCCTATACCACGTCAAGTTTTGCTCCATCCAGGGATGTAATATCTTTATTACACAGATGGTTCTTTCCAAACCACATTACTATTGTTTTTGTGCTATTCAAGACTAGATTTAAATCATTAAAATCTTCTTGAATACTATAAAAACTATCCTGTACCTGTAAAAACTCTAAGTGAGACCCATATATTAAGATTCTGGGGGCGCATTACAGAAAGACCCTAACTTTATAATCCTATCTTTTATCTGTTTGGTAACCATGGCAATTTCAGTTAGGACCTCATTTAGGACAAAAGCTATTACAAAATTGCATTTCTTAAGTGCAAAATCTTATCTTAACTACGGAGAGGAAAAGGGTATTACAGAAGCATCCTAACGCCACAAACAAATCCTAAAAACGGTCTGAAATTTAGGACAAACCCAGTGGTGTCCAACCCCAAGTATTTGAAAGCCAACTATAAAAATCACATAATAATAGCCCTGTCTGAGATTGACGTCACATTTATTTAATGATACAAGATGAAGAAAAGCGATGTTTGATGAGGGAAAGACTTTGTTTGACTAATTACAGACTAATATGAAATAAAAGGATTAGGCTTTGCCCTTTCTTCCAAGCTTATCAAAAATTCACTTAATGAAAAGCATCACTTATTTTATGTCTCCATTCTCCAGTTTTTCCGTTTTACTTCACAGCAGCTGTTTGCTGTTGGTTGCTTGGTAACAGACCTGAGAGTTGATTAACAAACTACAGATAGGATGAGATTTTATAAGATAGAATCCTAAATTAACTCAAGATTTGGTTCTGTAATATGAGTTTGTGAAAAATCCTAAATTAACTTGTCAGATCTTAACTTAAGACCCATGATAAGACTAACACTTGTGTTTCTCTGCTTAGATGTGATGGAGCAGTCTGGCCTGTGGCCCCCGGTCTACAGGGCCCGAGGGGCACATTCCCACATGCAGCATCCCGCTGTGTATCCTCGCTCGCAGTTTCTACGCCAACAGGAGCTTTACGCTCTCCAGCAACACCAGCAGCTTCAGCATCAGCAACACCCGAGCCATCACACGCCACCACCTCCATCACACAGAGCTGCAAACACCACAGAGCTACAGCAGAGAAACAGAGTCGACCACAGCCAGGTACACACACACACACAACCACTCATTGAGCTAATTTTAATGATTCCAATTTAGATTCTGCTTATCATTCCTAATTTTGATTACAATAAGGTTGAAAAAACCCTCAGATATCGTTCACATTTAGTCTTATTGCAAAACATTTAATGTAGCTGAATATCATGAACAAACAGGCTGAAGAACACTTACACAAGGAACGTTTGCCTGTGGTTTAAAAATACCATAGAAAAACAACTAGCCTAACTAATATAAATTTCAAGCAATATTAAAGACAAATAAACACTCAGTAATTAAAAAAGAACAAATAAAAAAAATAGCAATAGCAACAAATAGATACAACTGAACAAAGATACGATTGAAATAAACAGTTTTTAAGATTTTCAGGTACAGAAACTGTAATCAAATGTAAAATAACACTGCACTTTATAAATAAAATTCACATTACAAATATAGTTATTCAGTCAAGAACGAGTGAATTTTCATCTTTGTCTTTTGTTGTTTGATTAGTGTTATTATAGAGACGGCAGCAGGAATATTAGGCTGCTGTCACTTTAAGAGCTGCCCAATATAGTTATAGAGTCGCCTCAGGGTTGAATGGTTTAAAAACACATTAAAATCACTTTCGATGTGAAAACAACACGCGAGTCGTCTCCCATTTGAATGGTTTAAAGTCATATTGAAATGCTCACAAAGGAATCGATATTAAAACTTTATAACAAGTATCCGATTCCTGACCTCAAGTTTTCGATTCCCAGGCCTACGTATCGCCCTTTTACGTCAGACGGTTCAAAATGCAGTGGTTTAGAAACAGCTGGGTTTTCAACTGAGCTAATGTTTGACACCTGATACTGAGAGAGGATGTGCTCTTTTCCGTGAAACTAGACAGTTGTTTTTGTGTGCAGAGGAGTAAACAACATTTGGAGCGAATAAATCATGAGTTTTAGTCAAAAAAAAAATCCCCCTATAAAACCACAACTGCTCCCTAGGATCTATAACTCCCCCTATAAAACCACAACTGCTCCCTAGGATCTATAAATTCCTCCAAAGTCCAGTTTCATTCTACACATACACAACTAAATGCAGTCTGCAAATGAACTGTGACGTGATTGGACCAAGCACTACTCTTTTTATTGCAGGTCAAAATCAATAGATCTGAGCCATTAGGGTCTAAATTGAAACCTGATTCAGCAATACAGGGGTGTCAAATTCAATTACATTGATGAGCAGATTGCATGACCTGGCAGTCTTGAGAAATACAGTCAAACCAAAATTAATTCCGACGACTTCAACATTTCTCACATTATCAGAGTTTATTCGCTATAGTTTAGAAAATGGTACTAAAATATGACTCAGAATCAGTTGATATTTCACTGGTTTTGTCCGTCCTTCTGTTAGACTGTCTCTCAGATGAATTATGTTGAATATCTGTCAGCTGTTAAATTTAACTACACAATTAGATAATACCAGTTTAGATCAACCAGTTACCAAGCAATCCTTCATTTTGTTCAGTCTGCGTGTAAAAAGGTCGAATTAGCAATTAAAGAAAAAAACACTTCAGCAAAACATGGTCAGGTCAAAGTGTCTGAATCATTTTTGGTCCCAAATTTGTATAAATGTTACTGGTAGTCACTGTATGAAGAGTTTATGGGTATAATATGTCACAGTTTACTTTATTTTCCTCTCCTAACTTACATAAGTGAACTAAAGTGTCCTGCACACACTAGTCAAAACAATCACAAATTATATCTGGTGTCTGAATAATTTTTGGTTTGACTGTATGTGTCAAGTTTACTTTAATTAACCAAATTGTCCAGATCTCATTATGAGGCTTGAATTCTCTTTCCTTTCTGACTTTCCCTCATTCTTTTACTTCTGGAAACAAACTTTGTTGCATTATTATCTCTGTAAAGCTGCTTTGAAACAATCTGTTTAGTAAAAAGCGCTATATAAATAATGTGACTTGACTTCTTTACTGCATAGGTGCAAAAGAAACCAGAAGAGCAGAGCATGGAGATCGAAGACATCCTATCTGATCCAACGACTCCCAAACCTGCTAAATGCTACTCCTACGGCCCGTCCAACCGGGCCTCCTCTCCTCCCAGGGGATCCACTGCACACTTGTCCCCTTGCTGCCGGTCCCCTTGTATGCGCCTCACCCTAAAAGCACCCCCTCTACTCCCTGTCCCGCCCCGAGTCCAGTCGCTGTGACGCCCCGCTCCCCGGCCATCAGCCTGCCCCATCACAGCTGCCCAAAGCTGTGGAGTCCCAGGAGAAGAGGGTGGAAGGGCAGCCCCCTCAGGACTATCCTCAGTCCATGGAGCCTGGTGAGGAGATGTTCTTCCTTACATATCAATATATGACTCTTTTACTTTTGTGTAAGGGATAATGTACATCCAGCCGGTTGTTATCTCAGAATAAACCTGCTGTACCGTACATCCGCCTTGGCCGTACAGCAGGATAACAACTGACTGGATTCTGGTTTCTTGCCACATCAGTAAATAATTAGACATGAAATATTGACTTGAGTTGAAATAAATTATTAGGTCTATAAACGCAAAGCTTCCGGCAAGTTCAAACTAGACGGACATTTAAGAGATACGGTATACAGTCACACCACTTATTACACGGTATTTCACCACATAAATAGTTATGGGGATCAGAGATATTGATTTCAGATTAAACTGTTTTAAAATCGTACCTGTTTGTTAACTTATAATCCAACGGTGTACAAAACAATAGTCGTAAAATGAGAGAGCGTAGTCGTAGAGAGAGCGAGTCCACGATACTGGATGGCATAATTAAATAACTTTACACAAAATATTGATTCGACTGAGTTTTAATATTTTATTAGCTCGCCAAATGCAAAACTTCCACCAAGAATAACCGTTCCTAGTTAGCGTATAGCACTGCTGACTTCATTAACCCGCCTGTGTTTCTGTTCTCAGCGGTTGTTATCTGGGAATAACTTACCGCTTGATGGCTCTATTGACCAATCAGAATCAAGTATTCCACAGAGCTGTGTGATAATGACTTGTAACAGTCTTGTCTGTCTTCTGTCGCTGTTTTGAAGCTAAAGCCCTGTTTACACCTGTTATTAAGATGCGTTTTGGTCGATCGGATCACAAGTGGACGAGGGAGACACATTCCCATTTACACCTGGTGTTTTATTCTTCTCTTTTGTCCACTTTCAAACACTTCTGTCCTGATTTCTTCGAGGGGAGGGTCGAATTTACATATGAACGTGTCCAGAGAGACGGAAAAACACACGGAGAGCATCAGCTTTAGTTTCTGCTCTGACAGACACAAGACCAGCCGAACGCTGTGAGTGTGTGTTAGAGATCAGGAATGATGAGAGAACATTGTGTTTGGTATGATTTCATCTTCTAAACAAACTTGGGTCTTCAGCTGTCAAAGTTTAAACCCCGTCTGGCTAGAGCTTTTCTCATAATGTTCACGCTTTATGGCAGTAGGAGAAAAGTAGAAGATCTTTTGTGGCTGTTCAAACACATTCGATCACATGAGCGTTTACAATGCAAAAGCAATCCAGTCAGATGTGTTTTCAACTCTCTCTGGAAGTGGTGGAAAGTGGACAAGCTCAGAACGTGTCAGACCTCAGTGTACACCTGTATTTAGCGTCGTCCTGCTTCAAGTCATCATGCCTCAAAAACACATGAGCCACATGTTGGTTGTTATTCACGCTGAGCTCCTCATGCAGAAACAATCAGGGCTTTTTTTAGACGGTGGCTCTGTGTGGGCGGCTATATAGGCAAGAGCACGATTGACTAAAGCTGCTGATAGATGCAGAAAATGGCCGCCAGCTCAGCTCCCCAGCGCCATCACATCAGTAAAGATGGAGAAACACCTCGTCCAGACTCACCCCATCCCCCAGCCGACACCTTCTTTATCATCATTAACACCTCACTAACTGTTGCAGCATGCCAAGGATACAGCAGTGTCAGAGAGAGAGCCCTGTTTTACCTCAGAATTACCCCTTTAACAGCTGCACTTCTTAACAAAGAGCTAAGATCAAGGCATAGTGTCACTGTCATGTGGAATACAATGCGTTTTTGTTCAGACCTCTGGCGGTAAGCTGGTTAAACAAGTCGTCCTTATAAGGTTGTCAAAAGTGTAAAACGAGCCAGTAAAGGCTTTGTTCTTGACACAACTGGATTTTTTTTAAACTGAATGTTCATAGAGGGTCCAAGACCCTAGGACTTTTGTCGCACTTGAACCACGAATACACACTAAAACAATTGGATGGATTCGAGGAGTTTGTGGTTGAAATTTTAAAAAGTAACAAATCCTTCGCTCGCGGGTCAATTTGACCCCCATAGGAATGAATGGGGTGCGAGGAATGCTTCAGTACACACAGAAAAACCTAAAAATGCAAAAAATTCTAACAAATTTTTTAAAAACTTTACCAAAACTACACAACTACATGTGTATCTGAATGCATCTGAAGAGAAATGACTTTAGGACCCAGAGGAACAGCTCATTTGCTTCATATAGAGATATAAGGCCATCTAGAGTCATGAAATATGTTATATATAGTTTTTTTTTCCACAAGAGGTCGGCAAAGACACCCAATGTAAGATATTTTGTTTTATGCATGAAATTGTAAATTATTTTGAATTTAAGTTGAAAGAATGTGAGTAATGTGCTTACATTACTATTTATTTATTATTTATTGATCAAAACTAGTAATTTAAAGGTAACTAAAATAACAAATAACGAAAAAATTGCATTATAAAATAGAAAAAAAATATTAGCAAAATGAAATAAAATAAAAAGTATAATTTTAGGTCTGCGGGTCATTTTGACCCGCAAGGGAAAGATGTGTTACAAAGTACGAGGGAAGGATGAAGGATAAACAGGTTCTCAAAAGTGTAAAACAATGATATTTTTAAAGGCTTTGTTCTTGACGCAACTGAGCTTGGTTTGTATTCCCTGTCACAGATTTGCCACCTGGATATACCTATCCAGAAATCAACATGGGATACAGGAACGGCTCCACCGCTCAAGATGTGCAGCTTGCGGATCCCGCGGATCTCGAGGATGTTCAGACCCGACCTGTTGAACACACTCCTCCAGCTCTTTCCAGTTTGGGAGATTGCCATGCAATGGTGAGGCCTCTCCAAGAGCCACAAGAGCCAACGATGGAAGTCGAGGCCACATGCCCAGTCGAGGACCCGCCCGAGGGTGTGTTTGTGCAAGGGGAGATGTGGAGATGAGATGCTGTGAACCCGTAGAGGCTAATCTGGAAAAGGAGCGCGTCGAGATCATTTGCACACCTGTTGAAGTTCAGACTGTCAAGCAGGACCCACCCTGTCGTCTGAGGAAGCAATCCGTCAAGAAGAGCCAACTGTGACCTTTGAGGAAGAAGTGGGTGAAGATATTCTTCAGCCTTCGAGTCTAGAGACACTAAAGGAACAGGGACCTCCATTACCACAACAACCATGCGTCTCTGATTGTTCACCAAACGCCATCGTCCAAACAGAGGTCGCTGTGGTTGATGAGGAAGATCACAAGGAAATTTGTGCAACGGTTGAATCTCCAACATGCTCCCAGTCGAGTTACTGGAGTCTGGAGCTCCTGATTGCGGCAGCTTTCTGTGGAGACTGTCCTCCTCCCTCTCCTCCCGTCTCCTACCAATCCCAGGGATCCTGTGTCCCGCTGAACTCCTCCTGTCACGGCATGGAGCTGCTCAGTGAACTGGCGGATCTCGAACTGCAACGCTGCAATAAAACTCCAGGTTTGTTTGCTGCGAGAACCTGTTTAGAAATTACCAGTCAAACCAAAGTTTATTCAGACACATTCAACATTTCTCACATTATCAGAGTTTATTCGCTTTAGTTTAGAAAATGGTATTCAAATATGACTCTGTCCGTCCTTCTGTTAGACTGTCTCACAGATGAATTATGTTGAATATCTGTCAGCTGTTAAATTTAACTACACAATTAGATAATACCAGTTTAGATCAACCAGTTACCAAGCAATGCTTCATTTTGTTTAGTCTGTGTGTAAAAAGGTCGCATTAGCAATTAAAGGAAAAACACTTCAGCAAAACATGGTCAGGTCAAAGTGTCTGAATCATTTTTGGTCCCAAATTTTTATAAATGTTACTGGTAGTCACTGAATGAAGAGTTTTGGGGTATAATATGCTTAGATGAAAACCCTGTTTCACTTCATCCTAAAGAGTACATATGTGTTGTCCTGCAAACAGTGTTTTTGGTCACTAACAGGACACAATTTGTGAAAAGGGTTTGGTAATCACAGAAGCTGTTAGTGTTTTGACTTCAGCGCATTGGCTAGGCTAATTAACCATTAACCTCTTGTTCTTTAAAGCTTCCCATGTAAAATGATGATTGTTAGAGCAATTCATTTAAGATCTACTTCCTTGTCACGAGCTGCAATTAAAACTGTGAATGCGATGTTTACTTTTTATTGATTTTTAAGTTCTGTTTGTTCTCTGTTGAACTAGTGGATTTTGTTAAAAGCATCACATAATTGTCTTGGCTGTCTGAACGAGGAATGCCTTGATCCTGTGATTATTTTATAGAGCAATCTACAACGGTTTCATGAAGAACAATTTGATATTTGTAAATCAAAACATAAATTAACCCTTCAGCCTTTCCTACATTGTCTAGCTAATTTGTCAACATGGAATATTCCACAGTATGGCGGCCATAATACAGTCAAACCAAAATGTGTTCAGACACATTCAACATTTCTCACATTATCAGAGTTTATTCGCTATAGTTTAGAAAATGGTAGTAAAATATGACTCAGAATCAGTTGATATTTGACTGGTTTTGTCCGTCCTTCTGTTAGACTGTCTCACAATATAGTGGTGAATAAAGCAAAATGCATTTGGATTCTAATTAATATGACAATGTGTACAGATCAGTAACAAATTGCTCAAAAGTCAGACAATTGTTATTTATTTGTACATATCTAAATGTCGTTTAGAGGTCGTTGCTCTAGGTTTGCGTCTTGCTTCACACTTGACTGACATGTGCATTCTGACACAAGCTTGCTAACCATTCACTCTTTTTTGTTGTTGTTGTAATTATTTTGCTCACTGTAAATTAAAATACGAGGAGTAAAATACGAGGTTGGATGTCTATCGGCTCGCTTTCGGGTTAAACTTTCCGCGACTGCGCAACTGGGTTATAGGTTGCCAGGTTGAGGTGACAAACTGGTTGAAATTGTATATGGTGTGTGGATTGTGTGACTATAATGCATTTAATACAAGATCTGGCAACTGGTCAACATTAGACAAACATATTGGTCCGATTATTCATAAAGGAGTTTGGGCCATGTAAATTACGGGAGTTTCCCGGGAGAAATAACAAACCGGGAAGGGTCCAGGAGATAGGGCTAAAAAACGGGAGAAACCCGGGAAAAACGGGAGTGTTGACAGGTATGCTCTAATTTTCACATTTGATGATGTGAAGTGTAGTGGACATTCCCGGTCTTATTTATAAACCAGATGAAAACTATATAGTAGCCACTGTCTGTTTTCAGAAAAAAAAGATGCAAATTGTTCTTTACATTCAGAATAGAGAGAAACATTTGCATTTGTGGAGCGATCTGGCACTACAACTACAAACAAAGCACTCCACAAAACCAGAAGTCTCATTAATAGTCAGAAGTGGTCAATTAACTCTTATCTTTGTAGGTTGTGGAAACTGTGATACACTACCATTCAAAAGTTTGGGGTAAGATTTTCTTTTTAAAAAAAGAAAAGAAAAAAATTATTCAGCAAGGACACATTAAATTGATTAAAAGGGACAGTAAAGAGTTTAATAATGTCACGAAAGATTTCTATTTCAAATAAATGTTGTTTCAGTGTTTCCACAACTATTTTCAACATTGATGATAATCAGAAATGATCACAGAAATAAATGGCACTTTAAAATATATACACAGAAAACAGTTATTTGAAATTTTAATAATATTTCACAATTTTTACTTCATTTTTGATCAAATAAATGCAGCCTTGGTGAGCAGAAGAGACTCAAAAACCTAAAAAAATTCTGTCAAAGCTGCATTGAAATTGATTCCAGTGAGTTTTGGCTTTTATTTTATGTGATGTGGTCAAATAGTGTATGATTATGTGTATATTTGTGTCCATGTGTCTCAGGTGTGGTTTAATATCCAGCCGTACGCTGCACCCGTGAGAATGAGTTTTGATGTCTCTAAGCCAAAGCTCTGGAAACGTTTTTCTCGCGATCGTTCCCTGACCCCGGCCTCTCTAGTGTTCAGGTGAGGACGGCTCCACCAATCACATGCCTCCATTTAACAGGGTCACACATTGTGTTGTCAAAATTGATTTTGAGTGATGTTTTTCAGCCGGAGGCACTAGTGTACAGACACACGGACAAAGCAGCTGCCGTGGAGTTACAAGACAGGTTAGTTGTAAAAGTCTTGTTTAGACACGCACCGGTTCAGGGGTGTGAACACTTATGCAGTTTTTTTTAATCTCTTTTCTCTGAAATATGTCACTTTGTTTGTCAGTGGCATTGTCATTTTTACATTAAACGTGCTAAAGGTCTGATATGATTTATCTTTATTTCATGTTTTTTTAGGGATGCACGATATATCGGCCAATATGTCTATTTTTAATGTTATTATTATCGGCCTGATAAGAAAATTTGGCATATATAAAATAAAGCCGATAAATAATGTATTATTTCCTTCAGCTGAGACACTTCAGATGCGCACTGTTCAACATGATGGTTTTGAATTGCTTGAAATATGATTGGAATCACTTTGAAAAAGGAAAATACAACACAAGTCTGTCATATCGGCTACATAAAAAATATTGAGAACATCATTATGATTGTGTGCTTGGGACATGAATTTTAATGGTGAGACTTTTGTTCGTGCATGGATTTACTCTTGTTTTGTTTGTGTAAATAAATGCTTATGTTGCAATCCTGATCTCCGTCAGGCCAGGCGTGCTCATTGAGATGATATTTAATCATACATGTTAATTGTTCTGTTTCAGATATCTGGGTTTCCCCTGCATCTTCCTTTCTCAGAGATTCGGCCAATCATTGAAGCCGTTCACAGCACAGGGGTTCATAAGGCCGAAGCGCCAAACGTCGAGTTTGCCCTGGCGGTACATGTACACCCGTACCCCGGTAACCTGCTCTCCGTTTGGGTCTACATCGCCTCCCTGCTCAGTGCACACTAGATCTCAGCAGAGCAATAATATAAAGACTTCATATGCTGTATATGAAATCAATGTCATACATTTTTGATTTTGTTGTGCTCCTGTGCCTGCCAGTGTGTTTTAACACTACGTCTATTAATGCTAGTTCTCTTATTTATTTTTAAAGAAACTCAGGCTATGATGTTATTTATATGTGATTTTAAAACTCTTATACATTTTTATTCTGTATGTTTTTCGTGCTTGTACTGAACCGATTTGTATGAAATAATTTTAGACCATTTTTATTACACTAGATTGCTAAGTTGTACTTTTTTTCCCTAGTATCGTTCTTTTAGGCTGAATCTCACAAAACCCACCAAGAACATGTCTAGGTCATATTGCACTTTCATATTTCCTTTTGATAATGAGGTGTAAAATATCACCTGAATATGTTCTTTACAGTTGAATACTTTATTCCTTTATAGATATTTTTATATTTTAACTGTACTGGTTCAAGCTGAGGTAAGCACACTACTGAACTGATTCAGTTGATTGTTGAGGCACAATTAAGTGTCGAAATAGCATATTATGCAAATTTGTGCTGCAGAATAAAACGGTGCAGATGCTTTTAACTGTTCTCTGCTTTGCATGTGAAATTGTAAATCTTTCGAGAGACTCTTTAGTAGAGAGAGATGTTATCACTGTGTGTGACTGATGTATTCGTCTGCCTCAGACAGACAGACAAGGATCTGTCAGCTGTTATCAGCTGTGTTTGGTTGGAACTTGTTGGGTCTTGCAGGTGTTATTTGGTTATTAGTATCAGTGTGTTTATTTCAGGCTTATCAAACTTTGTGAACTTCCTGATGACAGTTTTACAGCAAGAGGCTTCACTCTTTACCTGGACACTTCATAGAAACTGTGTGTTTGGCTCCTCTTTTTCCGAGGATCAAAATCTTGCTTTTTCAAATATTACCTTTATTATTGGTGTGTTTTTATAGCTGTTTGTGAATGTAAAACGTCTGCAAAGTTTTAAATATCAAAGTCCATAACAAATAAAGTTTTTGTCTCCTAACAGAAAAAAATAAAAAATAAATTCTGAACTGGCGAGACCAATCACAACAGACTGGGGGGATGCTGTTCTGCTCTGTAACTACTTCCTGTCAATGGGGAAACGGGCTTGGCTGATCATAGGATACGCCATTCCTGAGGTGAGTCTCCATCACAGGCTTCCAAGCGAATCGTGTTTGGCTAATTCACACGGCTCGAGTCCAGTCATTTCAATAGGAATCCACGCAGTCAGAAATGTCACGTGACGATGAAAGATTTCGCATCAGATTCAAGTTGGTCACGCGAATTCGCCACACTGACCAACAGAAAGCTTGGTTTGAACCACAGTGACTTGTGTGTGAGCTGTGCTTCATATGATATGTCGCTACATATTGACAGAAGACAGGGACCGTTTTTTGCAAAATGACCCACTTGCTATGCTAATGTGACCGCATCTGAAAGAATTAGTGGACAATCACATCTTTCTCATCTCTGTGTTAGAGAGACTGACAACAGACATCAGTGGAAATCAGTGGAGATGGGCATGTGTTTTTGTTTGACGCCCGTGTATTGTTTCAGGGCCCTACGGCTTACGTTTTGACGTATGAGCAGAACCGCTATCTGATCTGGAACCCCAGCACCGGGCAGCACTACGGACAGTACGACATATTCTGCCCCCTACAGGCCATTGGCTGCCTGATCAACTCAGACAACGTTAGTATCACCACATAAAACTCACACAACTCACCTAATCTGTGCTGAAATACATATTACAATCCATTTAAAACGCACTGCTGTTCAAAAGTTTGGAATAATTAAGATTTTGTATTGTTTTTAAGAGTCTCTTCTGCTCACCAAGACTGCAGTTATATTATTAAAAACACAGTAAAACAGTAATATTGTGCAATATTATTACAATTTAAAATAACTGTTTTCTATGTGAATATATTGTAAAATGTAATTTATTCCTGTGATCAAAGCTGGGTTTTCAGCATCATTACTCCAGTCTTCAGTGTAACATGATCCTCCAGAAATCATTCTGATATGATGATTTGATGATCAAGAAACATTTCTCATTAATTAAATGTTGAAAACAGACAGTGGCATTATCAACAATAATATAGTGGTGAATAAAGCAAAATGCATTTGGATTCTAGGTTTGCGTCTTGCTTCACACTTGACTGACGTGCATTCTGACACGAGCTTGCTAACCATTCACTCTTTTTTGTTGTTGTTGTAATTATTCTGCTCACTGTAAATTAAAATACGAGGAGTAAAATACGAGGTTGGATGTCTATCGGCTCGCTTTCGGGTTAAACTTTCCGCGACTGCGCAACTGGGTTATAGGTTGCCAGGTTGAGGTGACAAACTGGTTGAAATTGTATATGGTGTGTGGATTGTGTGACTATAATGCATTTAATACAAGATCTGGCAACTGGTCAACATTAGACAAACATATTGGTCCGATTATTCATAAAGGAGTTTGGGCCATG
>FLSR01000644.1:80798-140571 GCA_900092035.1 Leuciscus waleckii
ATCTGACCAATCAGAGCAGAGTAGACCAATCACAACAGACTGGGTCATCTGACCAATCAGAGCACAGCAGGTTCGTGGAAAGGCGGGGTTTAGAGAGACTGAATCTTCGAACAAACCATTTTCAAACACTGAGGAAAGGAGTGATGCATGTAGATCTGTCATGGGAGACCTACCAATCAAAACGGGAAGCTTTTAAAATAGCGTAATAGGAAACTTTGGTGAAACATGACTCTTGAATGAAACGATTGAGATCATACAGAAATGACAGATCTGCAGAGCTGTAGGTTCTACACACAGTCTGAAACAGCAGTTTATGTTTTATTCCGGTGTTTAGGAATAATGCGCCTTTCCAGCTTCCTCTTTATTACCTCAGCGAGTAATATTTAGGTATTCATGTGTCCGACCTCAGAACGTTGTGGAAATTCAGAACAAGTTGGTTTTTGTCCTAGGAGGATATTTTGAGGAAGTTGCGGTTGTTTTCTCTTTACTCTCAGAAGATCAAGGAATCGTATGATTCTTCATGACAAGTGCTCTTTAAAGACGTGACCTGCACTGGAATGCTCTCAGATCAGACCTGAGCTCTGTAGAGCTGCGTCCTGCTTTCATAATGTGCTCGAAATCCCCCCCTTCCTCTCGCCCCGCTTCTCTGTGTTAAACACAGACAGCACAGAAAAAACATTGGTACAAACTCTGAAAGCACAACAACCACTCAAAAATAGCCAGAAAAGAAACCACTAGGGGATATCAAGCATTGCACTGAGATTATTACTAGGTTAAAGTAATGTAATCACCACTAGATGGCTCCTCTTCATCATATGAGTTTAATTTATCCGCTCAAATCTGTTGTTTACCACGCTAAAGGACATGACATCAGATCACAGCTGTATCAGATCAGGCCATTAGATACCAGACACATGACCATCATGAGTACTGGAGTACTGGAGTACTGGAGTACAGGAAAGGTGGTCATTGGTTCAAGCTGTAAAATAAAAAAATATCTCAGAGTTTTGTCAAATAATTTTAATTTCATACAGTACAGGCCAAAAGTTTGGAGACATTACTATTTTTAATGTTTTTGAAAGAAGTTTCTTCTGCTCATCAAGCCTGCATTTATTTGATCAAAAATACAGAAACATTTTTTATATTGTGATAATATTATTATAATTTAAAATAATTGGTTTTCAATTTATTATACTTTAAATTATCATTTATTTCTGTGATGCAAAGCTGAATTTTCAGGATCATTACTCCAGTCTATCACATGATCCTTTAGAAAACATTCTAATATTCTGATTTATTATGAGTGTTGGAAACAGTTCTGCTGCCTAATATATTTGATGAATAAAAGGTTAAAAAGAACTGCATTTATTAAAAAATATACATAATTTCTAATAATATAAATCTTCTTTACTATCACTTATTTTTTAATCAATTTAACACATCCTTGCTGAATAAAAGTATTGATTTATTTAAAAAAAATAAAAAATAAATACTGACGAACCTTTTATTCATCAAATAGATTAGGCAGCAGAACTGTGTCGAACACTGATAATATATCAGAATATTAGAATGTTTTCTAAAGGATCATGTGATAGACTGGAGTAATGATCCTGAAAATTCAGCTTTGCATCACAGAAATAAATGATCATTTAAAGTATAATAAATTGAAAACCAATTATTTTAAATTGTAATAATATATCACAATATTAAATTTTTTTTTTTTTTTTTGATCAAATAAATGCAGGCTTGATGAGCAGAAGAAACTTCTTTCAAAAACATAAAAAATAGTAATGTGTCCAAACTTTTGGCCTGTACTGTATACGTTCGGGCGCAGATGGATGAAATAACCACTCTCATCCATCCATACATAATGTCACAGTTTCCCTTTGTTTGGACTTTGGACATTAATGACATTCAAAACGTTTAGAGTCAGTAAACTTTTTATTACTTTTATTATATATTTATCAAATAACAATGTCATTCATGTCGCTTCAAATCACCAACTCTCATTTTTAACTGCAAATCGGTGTCAGTGTGAATGGGCCTCCGGTGTGGAAAAGAGAGTGTGTTGCTGCACCGTCTGGTTATGGACACGGTGTAAGCTTCAACACGTCACTTGAGGATTGAATCATAAAGCATCGCACGGCATTTCCGTGGAGCCTCTGAAAATTCTCTTGAACTCATTGTTCTCTGGCATCTGATCAAACACCGCAGAATGAAAATGAAATAACTCTGTTGCTGTCATTATTCTGATGTAAGAGCAGCAGCACTGCTCTCTTTCATGTCTGTTGGATACAAATACGTGTATGTCTGTTATTTCCCTTAGGAATGTACAAATGGAGTATAGACAGAATCTCATGTATGTCAATGAAACAAGAGTGAAATTGCGGAAAAAACAGCCCTTGTTTGGATACACTGCATATACTGACCGAACTATAGCCATTCAGACGTAATCTGCAGAATCTTTCGTTGTTCCTCTCTGATTTTGGGTGAAAATTGGTGGAATTTTGCAGAGTTGGATTTGAACTTGGTCAAATGTGCTCTTATACATGTTTGAGCCTCTCTGGTTGAAAGTGTTCTTCTTGTTGCTAGGGTGTTCTGTGTGGTTTCTAGGCGGTTCTTTCTGACCCGGGTCTAAACAGTCCATCCCCAAGTCTCTTTAATATTCTGATTTTGAGATATTACATGGGTCCCTCCTTCATATATTTAAAAAAAAAAAGTGCTGACACTAAAACCATTCATGCTGCAAAATTACCCAACAAAACAGGCAACTTTCATGTCTATCATATAAACAGGGTTTCTCAAACTCGGACCTAGCTGTGAGTTTCTAGTGATCCTGAAGACATTGATTAGCTTGCTCAGATGTGTTTGATCAGGGTTGGAGATAAACTGTGCAGGACAGTGGCCCTCCAGGACCGAGTTTGAGAAACCCTGATATAGGCGTTTGATAAAGCAGTTCCTCCGAGAGCCAAAAGGAGGCAGCAGTGAGCTACAGCACTAAACGCCATATGCAGCACTGCAGTTCTTTATATTACTTCATTTGAATGCCGCTGCTGTGTTTGCACGAATGTGTGTGAATGTCATTCCATCAGATGTCTGTGTGTGTGCGAGGTTGTAGATTATCCTGCCGAAGGCGTCATTGAGATGTTGCGGTCATGCGTGAAGTCAGATGGTGAAAGCCGGCATTGTGTGAGTCCAGCCTGAAACTTCGAGTCTAAATCTGGGCTTCGAGGAGGAACTCGCTGGCCCTGGAGAGAGCATGTTTCTCTGCTGAGCGCTACTGTCGGGTCACTCTGGACATGACCGGACCAAGCAAACCGTGACGAGAGAGATAAAGGAAGTGCAGAATAGTGCTTGGGTTGTGCTGAGTTTGGAAAGTCCCCTCTTTTCCCCTCGGAAGTGAACATCACACTGACCTTAGCATAGTCACACACAAACAAAAATCATGGTAAAAATATTAATTATTGGGGTTGGCTACCCAATCACAACGCCACAGAAATCTAAATCCATCAACCAACAAAATGTCCTGTCGCTCATCATGGCTGGATAGAACTTTTAACTTTGCCTTCCATAAAAATCCTATTTTTATGAGTAATGCAATACTGTTATGTTGGCAATCTACAGTACACTGTAATGCATTTACAGTGCAAAATTCTGCAGACCCTTTGAGAGCAGGACAAAACCTGTCTATTCAATCTAAAATCAAACAAGTTTAATTTAGCTATCATCTGCAGATAATTGTTTGGAAATATCCAAACCATAACCATCTGACCCCTACATGCATAAACCCATGCACAGATTTATACCAGCACACTGCATACACATGTAAACAAACACAAATGTACAGGCATATTTGTGCACACTATTACACAGACACAAATGATATCTGAAGCAATCATTCTCACCCAATCTAGCTTTACACAGATAAAGTCCTCTCGTGTGATCTGTGGTTCTTCTATAGAGGCCTGTGGACTCCTGGGTGATCTGGAGACCAGACCAGGGACTCTCCTCCGCTCCTCCCCACAGTGCTGCTCGCTTTATAGGCCACACAACTCTTCTTTGTTGCTGTGATTTATGGAGCTCCATCTGTTACTGCTACTACTCTATTCAGAACCAGGTATGTGTGCATGGAAAAAAACGAGGCTTGAGCTACTATTACTGTGAGGGATTGGGAATGAGGAAAGAATTTTTGAGAATTTGAAATAAGTGTGCATGTTTATGTGTAGGCCAATCGAGTGTGTGTTTTTGCATATTAGGGAGCGCTATGTTACCTGATGCCTCAACTTGTTCTCATTGTGTTCTTTTAAATGTAACCTGCAATGATTCAGAGAGATGTGTGAGGTGCATTCATTCACTTGATACTCTGATGCTGAGAGATACTGCGCGATACTCTGTGTGTGTGTGTGTGTTTGTGTGTGTGTGTGTGTGTGTGTGTGAACCCACAAAGAGCTCTATTTAATGTGTGAATGAGGGCTGATTGCACCTGAGTCAGTGTCCTACTGACCAACAGAGTCGTAATTGTTAGATTTTTTTCAGTCTGCATTCTTTGGCTGTGGTCTTGATTACCATCGCACACATTTCCCGGGGCTCTTGTTTTGAGATTCGTTCATTCTCCTTTTTCCCTTCATCTGTTGGATATGTTTCGGCTGAGTGACACCATTAAGAGAGCATGTGGGAACGTGGACATTTTAGTTACTGTAGTAGAGAAAGAGATTCTTGAACTCAAGCATCAGTCAGATTTAAACACCTGTAATATTAGGTATAAAAATGAGAGTGCGGCAGGAATGAGCCCCTGCCCATTTAATAGTGAAAGTGAACATCGCCCTGTGTAATGAATTTCACCCCCTACCCACCCCCCTGGGAGGCGATTTCTACCAAGGGGGAAAGTACCTCTGATAATTTGAGGAAAGGACAATGAGAATTGGCGAGTGGAATTTCCCCCGGACATTCGGGTCAAAAAAAAAAAAAAGGAGATGGGGTGCATCCACTCGGATTTTTTTTTCACCTCAGATGGTGTGCATCCACTCGGATTTGTTCTTCACCTCTGCGAAGAAGCTGAGTATTGCTGGCGATAACAGGGCATCACAGCAGTCTCTCGACCTGGGCACGGATAAGTGCAGAGAGCTTTTCCTGGGCACTTTAGCTAAAAGAGCAGCTTTCTCCCATAAGAGCTAAAAGCAAGGATAGAGGGAGTCTTTTTAAAAGATGTCTTTCTGCCTGTTTCTCTGGTTGCGGTCGATTTCTCTCATCATCGGACTGCGCCTCGCCTAGGTTTGGGTCGTTCCCACACTGAGAAAGAGTTTGTGGATGGTTCATGTCCTCATTTTGAGAACATGACCATGGCAATGTTGCGGTCGCGACTCACTTTCCTAGTCAGAGAAGGAGTCACCTCCTCACTCCCCACCCCGGTCCTTCTGCAATGCACAAGGCGGCCACAGCAAACACTGAGGGCGGCAACAACAGGAGCATTTCCACCGGGTCACAGAACGCTGCCACCTGGCGAAATCATCCTAGGCTCCCGTCCAGGGCCTGTAAGTTCAACAGCGTCCTCTTTACCTCGGTGGCAGGCAAAGACGCCCCTGTCCAGCGTGTGGAAATTGCGGTCCTCTTGGCTAAGGACACAATAGAGCCTGTCCCTCCAGCCGAGATGAAGAAGGGATTTTACAGCGAGTTTGAATCGGGCCCTGCAAAGACTCCCGTCTAAGATGTAAATGCTGAAGCACTTTTTGACATGTGTTTGCCAACTAGATTGGTTTGCAGCGAAAGACCTGAGGAACGCGTACTTTCATGTCTCGAGTTTTACCTCAACACAGACCGTTTCTTTGGTTTGGTTTAAGGGTCAGGCATACCAGTACATGGTCCTCCCTTTCGGGCTGTCGCAGAGGTGGCGCTTGACCGCTAATTATTATCCGCATTCTCAATAATCTTTATGACTGGCTGATCCCAGCTCATTCTTGAGATTTATTGTGTGCACAGGGACCTGGTGCTCAGACACCTCAGCCGATTGGGGCTTCAGGTCAACTAGGAAAAGAGCAAGCTTTCCCCAGTGCAGAGAATGTCCTTTCTCGAAGGGAGTTGGACTCACTCACCAGGACAGCGCGTCTCACAAACCAACACGGCCAGTCAGTGCTGGATTGCCTAAAGTCATTCAGGTGAAAAACAGCGGCCCCACTAAAACAATTTCAGAGGCTCCTGGGACATATGACGTCCTCAGCGGCCATAACGCCGCTCGGGTTGATGTGTATGAGACCACTTCAGCACTGGCTTCACACTTGAGTCCTGAGATGGGCATGGCGCCCGCTATATCTGGCTATCACACCGATCTGTCACCGTATGTTCAGCCCTTGCATTTCTACAGGTTGGGATTCCCCTAGAACAAATGTCCAGGAATTCAATGCCAAGCACAGAATTCGTGAGTACGTCCATTTCAGGTCAGCCTGTGTACTTTTTGGCGAGGGGCTCCATATGTAGTGATTCCCTGATGGTAATCCAATATGATGTATTGTCCACAGCACGGTTTTGCTGACGTTAAACTTGTGTATTCCCCTAGACAGAGCTCCGCTCTTCCATCAGTTGCTGTTTTTTGTAGACCTCCTCCCTTTTCAGGTAGGGACTTACCACAGAGACTTCTTTCCACGTGTGGAACTTCCCAGTTGGTAAGTCCATGTGATGTTTTCTCCACATGTTAACCTCCTCTCTGGCAGGATGTGGTCTCCGTAGTGTTCTTTCTCCTTTCTCCGTTCTTTCATCGACGTGACTTACAGATGGTGAACTTCCTGGTTACTATTGTAATCTCCATTCCCTGTTGGCCACAATGCTGTCCTTTCTCCTACCTAATAGGAAGAGCACTTCCCCAGTGCTAATTTCTGAGAGAAAAGGAGAAAAGGTTCTATTCGCATTGTAAGTACTGCCTCTCTGTCCCCGCATGGTACGAAGGACCACACGGCCTGCATTGGGGGTAGGTTAGGTTAGGTTACGATGTTGTGAGTGCACTGGTTACCTGTCACGCTGTAGCTTGCCCACATCTGCCCCGCCAAAACCTCAGTTTTAACCTAACTCAGTTCAGCTGTTCTGACGCTTTCCACAGGGACCCCTAGTGTCAGTATAGCGACACAACATCAAAGTGACTGAAGGATGGTGAACTTCTTGGTTACTATTGTAATCTACATTCCCTGATGGCCATAATGCTGAACAACCTGCTGAAGGGCCGGGACTTTTTTTAATCCCCTTATGTGCGGTGGCACATGCAGATTCCACTCGTAAATTCTCATTGGCCGTTTCTCCATGTATCAGAAGTCTTTGGGGCACCCAAGGGTGACACCCAGTGTCAGTACATCAACACAACGTCTCGTTCCCGGAGGTTACAATAGTAACCAAGGCGTTATCAACATCACAAATCTAGTAAAGCTTTTCATATTTTCATTTTTTTTTAAAGTTAATATACATTTATAATGCTATACTTTGTGTTATATTACCTTATATAAATTAATCTATGCTGCTGCGAGGGTGTTTCTAAAACAGTGGCTGAGGGACTGACGTATTTGACATCTTTTTCTCTTCTGATTGCTCTAATCAATCTCTCAATATTTTTCCTGGAAACACTTTAGATTAGGGAACACATATTCACTATTAACTAGGAGGTTTCCCTCAATAAACTCCTAACTACTGCTTATTGATAGTACTTACTAATGATTATGTCTAAGTATGGGGTAGGGTTGAGGGATGCAGAATATGGTCATGCAGAATAAGGCATTAATATGTGCTTTATAAACACTAATAAACAGCCCATTTGCTAGTAATATGCATGTTAATAAGCAACTATTTAATAGTGGATATGTTCCCTAATCTAAAGTGATACCTTTCCCCCTCTTTTTGGAAAGTCGTGGAAATGCTATCATGGATTTTAATTTTTATTTATTTTTTGGTATTGGAGCAATGGGAATACAAAAATTAAACTTGCTGTCTATTCACCACTATAGAAGTTTACCAAACTAAGACAAATTATGCTGAGAACGCTGAAACTGTGAAAAGGGTCTATCGCTTCTTTCTTTTGGGAGACAAAAACTTTATCTGCACTTTGATCTTTGAAACTTTGCCGACATTTTACGTTCACATTCAGGAGCACTTTACATTTCTGCAGAAATTAAAAACATTATTATACAATATTATATAAGAGGAGCATTCAGGTCAATGTACTGTATGTACAAATTTGTTTTTAATGTATTATTTAAATTAATTAATTAATAACACTTTACAAACATTTAACATTTAATTTAACATTTAACACATAATTTAACATTAGTTAATAAAAATACAACTGTTCATTTTTAGTTCATGTATGGTCAGGTCCATTAAATATTAACAGATACATCTTTTGATTTTAATAATGTATTAGTAAATGTTGAAATTAACCTTAACTGTCATGAATACAAGGAGGTGGTGTATCACTGGCCCCCGCTCCCCCCATCACTCACGTGTGTGTGTGTGTGGGGGGGTGGGTGTGTGTGCACGCTCTGCATGTCTCTGGGCTAATTAGCCTGTGTGCTAATTACAGCGCTAACTTTAGCACTGCCGGCAGCTCGGGTCTAATCTGGGGCGGGCTGTGGGACAACCTGTCCCTGAGTGTGTGTGTGACGCACTCGCCCAGTTTAAAAAGATCTAGTTCTATCATCGGGGGATTCTGACACACACACACGGCTGCAGGGCAAAATGAAGAGGAGACAACGATGATAAATGGTGGAAGTTTTTGGAGGTGTGTGTGTGTGTGTGTGTTGTCCTGGTAAACCCTACGTTATGGGGACAAAATGTCCCCAAAGATGGCAGTATCCGAAATCCTTGTTCTTTGGGGAAATGTTTTGGTTCCCATGAGGAAAACAGCTTATAAATCATACTAAGATGTGTTCTTTGAAAATGTAAAAATGCAGACAATTGTCTGTGAGGTTGGTAGGTTTTGGTTAGGGGATAAAATATACCGTTTCTACAGTATAAAAATTGTTATGTCTGGAATGTCATTTTACATGAAAAACATGAAAACCCACGTTTTATGGTTGGTGTGTGTGTGTGTGTGTGTGCACGTGTGTGCGTTTAATCTCGCTAACTTCACTTTTGTTGATGTCTTCAAGGTTAAAGTGATTCATAAATATTGTAAATTATACCTTTTAAAGTTTTATTTTAGGATTAGGTTTAAGGTTTGACGCAGTCATTGTAATTAGCTTTATATCAAAATGTGTGTGTGTGTGTGTGTGTGTGGTGATAATGTGCCTTTTTCAGGTAAGTCAAACCTTTTCAAATGTCATTTCACAGTTTCACACTGACCCAGCATCAACTGAAGAGTGCGAGACATTTCACAAAGCAAAGCTGAATGTGATCACATTTCTTACTGCTTGCCGGAGGTCACAGGTAACTGATACCAGATATATTAGAGATTAGCAGCACAAAACCTGGTGAGGATGCACAGATCAGTGAAAGAGAGAAGCTTGAGGGAGGGAGAGGTATTTGAAACTCTCTTCAGTTTTACAGCACACTTTGGCCAGCTGAAGAGACACACAGAGAGTGTGCAAGGGGTCTTTTTTTCGGGCTGTGTTCTTTGAACAGGTACCATGAAACTACATGTATTTGTACTTGGTAACTTTTTACTGCTGTTTTGGGGACATGTATTCTATTTATGTTATTTTTGTGGACAATAACCATGGAATTGGACCCAAAGGTGTTACTTAAATTGGAGTTCTGACAGATAGATTGGCAGTTCAAAGGTGTGTTGGTGTGCGTTTCCTGTACAGTACAGTAACCATGGCTGGACTGGCCATTGGGCGTACCGGGCATTTTCCCGGTGGGCCGACGTGCTTTTTGGGCCGATACATCTCATACTCATACATAATTTTTTTTTATTATTGTTATTATTTATTTTTTACGGCCCATAAAATTTGTACATCGGCGGCCCATTCGTTTGGTTTTGTTTTGCTTAATTGGCGGCGCGGGTTTGTGCCGGTGTAATGCATTGGTCCAAAAAAGTCAGTGTTAGTTTTTTTCTTCTCAAAGACCAGCCCATGAAACACGTAGATCAGCGGCCCATTGGTTCTTTTCTTGATTGACACTGGGCTGGCCCAATCACAACTTTAAACGAGTGAGCGAGCGTGCAGCAGTGTCAGTTGTATGTATCAAAATAGTCTGCGAGATGGAGAAGAAACGCAAGGAATGTGCAGAGAAATAGCGTGAAAAAAGAGAACCAGGCCCTTAAAGCAGACGCTTTATGTGTCAAAATATATGTTTTCTGACCTTCATCAGCTCCTTCGTCAGCTCCTGTGGCAGATGATGATAGTGAGGAGGATCAGGAGAGAGATGAGAAAGTGTAGAGTCCGCGGTAAGCAGAACTACTTTCAAAACACTTAGGCCATGTCATGAGTGTAGGAACCCATAACCCAGTTACAGATTATTTCCAGATCTGCATAGATGACGATTACCACTAGACATTTAATGAGAGGCGTTTGTAAACCATGTTTTCGCCAAAATAAAAGCGTCAGAATAAAAGATCATGTGCTTATCTCTTTCAAGTATAGAAATTGGTACAAAACTAATTATGAAAGTTTCCTTTATTTTTTTTGGCCCTCTTTCAAGTATAGAAATTGGTACAAAACTAATTATGAAAGTTTCCTTTATTTTTTAGTGCATTTGTTTTACAAAATATGGCAATTACTGTCATTGGATTAATATTATAACTATTATTATGTAGTAGGTGTAATGTAAATAGACACTGTAACTAAAAGAGGTTTGAATTTTTCTGTTTAATTTGCACACTGAATATGGGTTGGAGCTTTTAATTTTGAACTCTCAATGTGCACCAGATTGATGAATTTAACATTAAAATGCACACAATTTTGTCACGGGGGCACATGCCCCCGAACCCCCCTGGAAGGACCGAGGTCCACCCACCACAGTTTTACCAAAAATCCTGTAAGAAACACTTGTATTGCTATGCCAATGCAGATTATAGCTTGTTTAGGATTCACCAATGTGAAGTATAGTTCAACTGTATTAATAAATGTCAAATTTTTACTTATTTCATCTGTTAACTCTCACTCGTTCCTATACTCACTCATTACATGGCATTAGTGGTTTTAAGGAATAGGAGTTGGTATGCATATAATTAAGGGCGTGCAAAGATGGGGGGTGTTTATGATCATATAGTGGGCCGGTCTGGGCCAAAATGCCCGGGCCGATTTTTTTGTCCCAGTCCAGCCCTGACAGTAACTCACTGCCTAACTACAATGCATCGTTGGAGATATTATCGAGCCAATAATGGCTGTTTCCCAAAACTGTTGGAACTGTTGCACATCTGCCATTTGTACAACACACCACGTTGATTCAAGAATACAGAACTGTTGTTGAACAGTACTGACATCTGCTAATTTATCTGTTAGAGACTGAATTAAAGTCAGATTATTACTATAATGAACATCTGATGGATATTCTGCCATTTTTATTCTCTGTTGTTTTGCTTTATTTCCAGATGTCTGATTTCATATTATTCCATCTTGTCTAGGGTTCACATACACACACTTCTGAAATGGTGCGTTCGTTCTCTTGGCAAACTAAAATACTCTGAATGAAATGTATATCTATATGGAATTAAATATATAAATTGTGTGCTGCATGTTAGCTTATTTTGCTCAAGAGCAAAGTCCACATACTAACAAGAATGTATATGCTCTTTGAAAATGTGTGTTGGAATCGTGCTTATGGGAAACATCAGATCGCTGAATTGTGTTGGTAACAACGAAACTTGCAATCATAGTTGGCTAACGATGCTTTTTTTGTGATACGCACCCCTGGTTTTGATGTCAAAAATGTGAATTAGTGGGATGTGCATATTAATTAGGTTATGCACTAATTATTTGACATGATCTTCGATATAAAAGTAGGTTCTCATCACAGTGATTTGAGGTAACAATTATTCCTTTTGCCCCATTCAAGAGCTCAGATGAACTTGGGACCTATTTCATTTAATTGACCAAATTCACCCAACATCAACCACTGTCTTTCCCGGGGTTTTGTGGATTAGTGGATAAATGTTGGGTTGAGCAAATACTTGATGGTCCAATGGTGTTGTTTGTGTTGAAGGGATTCTGAACGTGTACTGACTGCTGTACATCATGGACGTATCCTATATCCGGACTCAGGATTGGGGACACATTTGCATTTTGTTCTGTGATTTCACTAGAATGTCTAGCAAGCCAGAAAGCATTTGGAGAACTGAAAGAAAGAAAGAGATTGGAGCATGTGTCTGCAGGGACAACCACAATATCTAATCATACTGGCAGTCATAATGTAATTCCACACGAGGGATTATAACAAAGGTGTTTGAATTTTGGCCTATTTGTATAGTGTCTAGTAACAGGATGTGTTGTGAGAATGCGAAAGCATTGAAAGTTAAAACGCTGTGTGCCAGACAGAAGCCGAGCTGATGGGGATAACAGACGTCCAGGAGAAACCTCCTTCAGCTGATGGGGAAAACAGATGAGACATGACAGAATAAGGAGTGAGGTCAGAGGGAAACACTGATATATGAAGGAATAGAGAGGTTAAAGTAGCCGAGGAAGAGGCTGATTAGTCACAGTTTCATTCCTCCCAGTGGGGTGATGTCATCATTCAAGGTCAAGCCTGTGTTTCCCTCTGATGCGAGGGCGAAGGAAAGCCAGACAACGACAAGAAAACTCCCTTTCGGTTGATGCTAGAAACTGCGTCAGCAGCTGATCTTAAATGTTATATAAAACATCTGTGTCGTATATTCTTGTTAATATAAAACCATTTATTTATTCACTCATTTATTAGTGCTGAAAGTATTGGGATGTAGGTCGACATACCTTGCAAGGTTGGTTTCGTTTTGTTCTGAAATGTGTCGTAAAGCAATTCATAACACAATGCAAGTACAGCCGCATTTCCACCAGAATTACCCGAAACAATTTGTCCCAGGAACTTGTTTCCCCAGACCTGTTGCTGTCTGCGTTTCCAATGGTGGTTGAAATGAAATGCTGCGTGGAGCAACCAATCAACATGCGGCGTGAACTCAACCAATCAGCATGTTCAGCGCCCAAGTCCCACTTCCGAAAGTTCCTGAACTTTGAAAAAGTACTACCTCTGGAGCAAGGACTCTTTGAAGGGGCCATTTTTGAGTACCACCCCAAAGTCCCTAGTTCCTGGGGGAAGTTCCTGTGGTGGAAACACGGCTTGTGTGTCACATTCTCAGTGTTACCACAAGGGGTGCTATAGGGGGCATTGGTGGAAACCATCATCCTCTAGGCATCGTCACAAATTGGTAAGTAGTAGGCCTACCATGTTACCAAAAGGGATCAATACCATCCATTCAAAGCAAGTAACATTTTTATACGCCATGTTTTGTGAACACTGGAAGCCAAGTTTTCTTCAATACTGAGTGTATAATGTGAATTATAGATGAAAACAAACAGCATCAAACAAACCCCATTACCGTAAATACAAGTCCGTGAAGAGCAAAAATTCAGAATTCAGAATTCAAATTTCAGTCTTTTGTAGCACACACAGACATCCAAAATTAGCCAACATAAACACATGGATCTCACTGACTGTCGTCTTCCGAAATTTTTACTTGAAGTAATCCACAGAAATGTGAATCCAAGAAATAGGGACAGAAAATCAGAAAATTCTGGTCCTTGATTCTGATTGGTTGAGCTGGTTTTGAAGCCGTTGTAAATTACTCTATAAACATACACCTGTGACTGCGTTAACCAGGTATAACTATTTTTAAAAAGCAATAAGCCCTGTGAAGCCATGATTTACAGTGAATGTAGAACAGCCGAGTGGGTTTTAGGCGACTCCTCTCCACGGCTAACAATGCCCTTAAATTCACCGTAAACCACGGCTTCACATGCCTTATTGCTTAAGACACACTAGAAAATAATCTTCCTAACAACTTAGAAAACAGGCAGCTCCAGTAGTAAGATGAAAATATTTATCTTGAACTCTGTCATGGAAACTAGCATCTATAAACCTTAATTAAACAATTTAATAGCCAACTAAAGGAATTATACCTGTAGGATATTAGCCACATTAGACCAGCGGTTTGGAAAATGAATGGATGATTCATCTGCGGCGCCTTCTTCTGGTCAGATGCGGGAATTCATTCAGCGCGCAACTCTCACAGTGCATTATGGGTATTCTCTAGCCGTATGGTGTACATCGGTTGTAGACTCGTTATTGTGGTGCATTATTGGATTGAATGAGTGCACTTAATAACATCCACTATGGTTTCGGACACCACTACAGATGGCTGTCCCCTAAAATAGTGCCCTGTTTAAGGGTATGGGGGGGATTTTGAAGAGAGCCTGGGGTGCGCTTCCCGTACAATGACGTAACTCGCTGCTTCACTACCGTAGTGCGATGCATCGTTGAAGTAATCAACTAGCTAGTCAAGACTGTTTCCCGAAACCGTATGTCGGAAATTGTTGGAGTAATAACTACTTTTAATTAGTCTTAAATTAGGTAAGATGATTTATATAAATTAAGAGCAGAAGGTGCTTTCATAGGTCAAGGCAAAGGTGGCTAGAATTTGGAGAAAATAGGGCTAAATACCCCGTTTCCCAATCTTGTTATACATTTTATTCAAATTATTATAGTTCCAAATTTAGTCTAGCTGACTTAGTTACTTTCTGTAAGCACCTTGGTTATGTTAATTTTATTAATCAGGATGAAATTTTGTAAAAAAAAATTTATTCACCAATTACTGTTGATGAGGTTAAGCCCCTGAGGTCGGCTATCACGCCGGCGCGATAGGCTCTCTTTTTTTCTTACCAGTGCAAAAGAGACTCAAAATACTCTGTTGACTTTGATCTTACAAACAAGTTTCATACATCATTCGATCCTGTTAAGTGTGTATTTATTTTTATTTTTTGTGTATACTCACAATAAAAACAAAGTGTTGTGCTTTTTGCCAAATAAAGAAAAATAAACATGATGTGAGTTCTGCCTTCTCTCTGTCAGTGAAGTCCATTCTGAAACGCATCCGAAAATGAACTATAACTCAGCGAATACTCAGTCAAACAGGCATAAGACTCACAGGCATGAAGCTTGAATTATCTTCTTTTAAATGAAGTAATCTATATAAAAAACAAATATTCTCAGTTTATGTAATATGTATGAAAAGAGAGAGATGTCAGTCGTTCTCATCTCATCTCATTAAGTTTTAATGTTACCCCGCCCACGTAGAGCGAAGCAGTTTCTCAACTAAAAAGTAACTGGTTACGACGGGATAACGGCTGAATTGTATAAGTCTTATTCTGAGATTCTGTCCCCTTTCCTCCTCGAAGTGTATATAGAGAGCTTAAATTGCTCTGAACTTGCAGCGAGTATGAAGCAGGGTGTCATTTGCTTAATACCTAAACCTAAAATGGATACACTTTTCTTAGACAACTGGAGACCCATCAGCCTCCTTAATAATGATTAAAAAATAGTTTGTCCTTATTTTCTCACGGTGTTTCAAGTCGATTTTGAACTCCATTATTGATGAAAATCAATCAGGTTTTATGAAAAGCCGCCATATTTTTTAATAATATTATTTATGTCTTCGACCTCATTGATTCTCTGATCTTATTGAGGAAGACAGTTTAATAATTTTTTTGGGATTTTTTCAAGGCTGTTGATGCTATTGAGCATCCTTTATTTCATTTTATTTTATTTTTTTGTTTCGAGCGTTTTGGTTTCGGGCCTTATGTTTGTAATGCCATGACAACTCTGTTTGCAGGAGGCAATAGCTCAGTGAAATTAGGACATGGTACGACCCAGTTATTTCTTCTAGAAAGAGGAATTCGGCAAGGCTGTCCAGTCTCGGTATATCTTTTTCTTATTGTAGCACAGGCCTTCTGTCATTTTATTAAGGATAGTAAGCTAGAAGGAATTAATATTGCTGATAGAAGTATTTTAATTAGTCAACTAGTGCATGACTCAACCTTATGCAATTAAAAGTATTCATTTGTTTTCAAATGCCTCAGGTCTGTACATTAATATATATATATATATATATATATATATATATATATATATATATATATATATATATATAAAAATATATATTATATATATATATATATAATATAATATAATATTAGCATTGAAAAGCTCCTCCCTTGTATCTATGGATGGTATCCCTGTTAAAGAAGCTGTTAATTATTTGAGAGTTGTTGTCTCGAAAAGTGAGCAAGATAGAGTTTCTCTGAATTTAAATCCTGCTTTTGAAAAGAAATCCCTGCTGTTATCCAGGAGTGACGCGATGCCAAGATGGCGACGGCCGGCTCCGTCCACTTCAGGCTTCAAAATGCTCTTCAGAAACCTACAGGTGATGTCACGGACACTAGGTCTAGATTCTTATACAGTCTATGGGAGCCACCCTGGTGGCTAGATCCTAGAACTGAGTTCCTAGAACTATCCGGTGTGAAAGTCCCTTATGTTTAGTAAGGAAAAGGTACTCTTTAATTTTGTTTTGCATTTTGAAAATGAAATTTTGGGATATTTAAAGTATGATAACAGTGTGAATAAGGGGGCTTTTGTAATTAATTTGTGAATTTTATTAGTCAAATTTCACATTCATAAGTGTAAGTTTTCTAAAAAAAGTCCCTTTTCTTGGTATTCCTTAAAGAATTAGAAAATTACTTTTCTACCATTCAATCTAGTACTAATGGAAAAGCCATTAAGACTGTTCATTTGTGTACTGTCTTCAAAATCTTTGATTAATACAAAGGTCTTGTATTTTTGAATGTTTTGTTTTTATTTTTTACTTTTTTATGCGTTTTCTTTGCTCCCCTGGCTCCAAAATGTATGTAGTATTATTTTGTTGTTTGAAGCATTAAAAAAACAAACAAACAAAAAAAAAAACTTGTAATGAATCTGTTTGAGATCAAATTAGTGCTAAATGTTTTGCTATAAATTACGTACATGAAATCTGAGGACTATTTCAAATTTTTTTCGCTCAGTTATATTGCTTTTTTTCCAGATTCAATCATAGGCTCGTTCTTAAGTACTAGAGCGCGTTCACACATGCACACTCTTCAAAAATTACACTTTAAATCTGTAAATTACATTTGTATGTATTCTAAACAAAATATATAGATCGTACTGAATGTCAGTTCCCTTTCGAAAGGGAACTCTACACTACGTCAGAATGACGCTATGGGGAACGCCTCAGGCGTGACAGGTGTCTGAAATCAAATATCATCTCACAGCAATCATGCTGACCGGCGACAGCCCGTGAATCATTAGCGTGAATGATTAACGTGCAACCTACAAGTATAAAAGGGGCGCTTTGCAAACATGACAACATCCTATCGTCTGAAGGGACTGTTGCAGGCAGGCCCCGAGGCATGGCAGGAAGACGTAGTGTCTCGTTCCCTGTTCTCAGGGAACATAGGTTACAGTCGTAACCTGAGACGTTCCCTTTCGAAAGGGAACTCTACACTACGTCAGAATGACGCTATGGGGAACGATATACCAACGCCACCATGCTAAGGGGAGTGCATGCCCAATGGCAGTGACAACTGTCAGAACCAGCAAATTCAAATGAAACGCTAGACTCTCAAACATAGGCAAAAGCCCATTTGTGGTCTTATTTCAAGCAATTAGTATCCTTAAAATGAGTTCTTATTTCACAAAGTCATTGCATGTTTGTATGTAGCTCAATGTGATGCTAATGCTAAAGTTCAATGGTTCAATTGGAAAACACACATACTATTAAAATGCAGCTATACTGTTAATGCTCTGTGTGAAATTAATAATAGTAAGTTAAATTGTTAGATGATAAATAATTGATTAGCTATATATGCAATGCTTATAACAAGTTTGCTTAATTGAATGGATTTCTGTTTAGTTTTATGATCCAATAATATTTTGAATAGCTTATGATAGTTTCAAGAATTCTTCAAGAAAGTTATTTGTTATCCAAGCGGTGGATGATCTTGATTGCTTTTCAAAGTGTTGCTACAACACTTTTACAATTAAATGCAAATGTATTATAGTTTACATTTATATTAAGTGCAGTTAGCTGAACTATATTTGACCCACATAAAGTGATAGTTCAGACCGAAAACTAAAATGTTGTCATAATTTACTCACCTTCAAGTTGTTCCAAACCTGCATGAGTTTCTTTCTTCTGTGAACACAAAATAATATATTTTAAAGCATGTAAATTAAACAGGTGACGGAAGCCGTTGACTTCCATATTTGTTTTTCCTACAAAGGAAGTCGTGTAAAGTGGACCTATGATGCTTTTTTACATGTTCATCTTTCTTTAGTGTAATGTTGCTGTTTCAGCAAAGTCACGCCAGAGGGATTTATTCTCTTCTGAACTCTGAGTCTGAACTTCTGAGTTTTCTTCCAGAAATGAACACGTCACTATATTCCTCATTTAAATATTTCCTGCCAAAGGCATTCGCAGAATAAAGGGGCGGGGCCTGCTTGAGTTAGGAGTGTGTTGAAACTGGTGGTTATGGTAAGGGGCGGGACATTTCCCAAACACACTCGAAGCGCTTGACCAATCACAAAAACACTGATCCAGCCGACCAATCAGAGCACAGTGTGCTTTTCAGAAGGAGGGGCTTCAGAGAGACGGGAACTAAACAGAGCGTTACTGACAAAATGGGAAACAGGAGCTCCAACAATGGAGAATATGGGGAACATAATGTGTTTTTTAACATTCAAGCATGAAAACCTGTTCTAGTAGAGCCAAAAAACAAGACTTTAAAAAAAGGGCATTATAGATAATTTTCAAAATATAATAACTTTAATTGTACCCTATATTTTCTAATTTAACCCTAACCCTAACCCTATCAAAAAACACAATACAGCTGATTTTGGTATTACTGATGTAAACACACTTGTGACTTTCTAACTTTGAAATGTTTTGGCCAGTGTTTTTTTCACCCCATTATACATTTATCCAACCCCTACATCCGGCCTTATCAATAGACAGACAGGCTTTAAAAACACAGCAGAGATGGCATTACACACCCTCTGTGGCATTTCCTCCACTTCCTGTGTGTGTGTGTGTGTGTGTGTGTGTGTGTGTGTGTGTGTGTGTGTGTGTGTGTGTGTGTGTGTGTGTGCAAGTCTGGCTGAAAGTTAATGTAGTTTGCGTGTTAGTTGGCTGTAATGTGTAGACTATGTCTCTCTCAGACGCAGTATAGACAAAACATCGTCTGGATGATGTCGATAACTACAGCTGTCTCTGACTCTCATAATTGTGTGTCTCTTTTAATGTAATGCGAAGTGTCTGTGTCTCTCAGTAAGTCATTATTGGCTTTAATCACGTTTTATTATGTGAAGCATCAGTTGCAGAAATGTGCAGCGAGACGCTATTACGCTCAAACCTTTCATTTAAAAATTACATTTCCTAATTTGAATGCAGACATCTATGACACATCTGGTCTTAGTTAAAACATCACTACTACTGTAAATATTTAAAAAACGATTTTCGCATGCTGAAATGTTTCCCTGATGACATATTGCAACGATTACACACCACAATTACAGCCACTGGCTCTAAATATAACCATAACCACAAGTAAAACTGAGACGCCATATTAGAGGATTAATGTAAACACTCAATCCCAACTCGCTTTTCAACACTTTCACACACACTGGTTCTCTCTGAAACTCAGGCTTCCTATGGGAATTCAATGGTATGGATAAGCTGAAAAATAAGTGTGGTAAAATGTAATGAATGTGCACTTCTAATGTACTTCGAATCTTACAGTACTATGAAAGTATTTACTTTTCAAATCTGTACTTGCAGATAATATTAATGAAATAAAAGGCCAATTACGTGTATTTAAAGAGAGTACACTTTCTTAACAGTCTTAAATATACGTGTGAAAGAGTTTATTATCAGTATTATTTTTTACATTTGTTCTTTCTGCCTGCAAAGAGCTTCTATTTTCTTCTAAGAGCTTCTAGTCCCTTGGGTCCATCAGTCATCGGTGCACACGTCTGATCTCCTATCAGTAGAGTGTACTGTCATAATAAACTTCATTATTATTATTCAGTGGGTGGTTTCGCTCAAGAGAAAGGCTGCAGGTTTCTGTACTCTTCTTTAATCGTACAAAGGTCAAGTTATGAACAAGTACACACTCATTGTCTGTCTAATATCATCGTCCTTCTTTCAGACTACTGCTACTGTGAATATTTTAGCACTTGTATTTAATGTTTTTGAGACATTTGGGTTTGCTTGTTGCTGTTTAAGATCATGTAATAGTTTAAGATAATTGCCAGCTTCTCCTCTTTCTGTATCGATGGCATTTATTTTATTTTTTAAAGTGTATTAGTAATTATAATCATAGATCTCTTTGTATTCAGTTCTTCATATCCAGCGGCTTCACTAATTCGATATCTACTGACTATCCTGACTGCTCCTTTCAATACAATGAAAGTCAGTGAGGACTTCTACAAAACACAGCATATAACGGTCCTTGTGCACTTTACTGAATTCTTCTAAAGCCACATGATAGGAGAGAGAAGTGACACAGTCTGATTCGTGAGTCAATTCTTTTAAATCACATCTTTTCAATGAATCAGTTGATCTACACAGAACACAGTCTGAATCATTTGTTTGTGAGTCATTCAGCTAAAATGAACCAGTGATGAGGAAGTCTTACAGTGAATGGTTTCTAACACAAAGCTATCACATGACTTAATGAATCTTGTAATATAGTGCATGAGTCGGAGTGACTAGACTCCTTTTACCATACAGGTTTTTTTTTGTTATTTTTTACTTTACTGTACCAGTCCTCATTAATTTTCAGTATTGAAAAGGCTAAATATTATCCTTTTGCATTCCAGAGAGAACGCTATACACTTTTGGAGTAATAACACAACAGCATTGTCATTAATAACACAACAGCATTGTCATTTTTTTTTTTTTTTTTACTATTATTTTTAAACACTGTATAAAAACTAAAGGGAACATGATTTTGAGTACAATTATCCTCTTAGCATGTCCTCAATATTGTCCCTTTGTTCAGTCAACTTAAATTTGGATATCTGGATGTTTGGCAAGTTAAAATAAAATGTTATAATAAGATTTTATGATTTTATGCTATAGTGTACATAGTTTTTAGTGTGAAATGACAGCAGAAGTTTAGCCGGCGAACGTTGCTATGTCCCTCACCCATTTCTGAGTTAACGTTAGATGTCTAACTCAGTTATATAAACCTTAGGGTTCCAGAATCGGTTATTGTTGGAACGGTGGAAAGACAAATCGAGATGGTTTTGTGAGTTTTATTTTGTTTCTGTCGAGTTTAAATGAAGTGTGTCTTACGGTGGTCCACAAGGTACAATTACTGCATTTGCAAATGGAGTCTGTTAGGTTTGAAGGATCTCATGATAACAAAAAAAGTCTGTCTCTGCAGGGATCCTTTAGTATCCACCTGAGCTTGTCAGTGGTTAAAAAAAACACTTTATGGACGCAGTGACTGTGCTCAAACTGCAGTCCGTTTACTGGATGACGCTGTCCATATTGGACCAATTTGAATAAGTCACTTAGACACAAAAATATGTGAAAACAAGGCTTAAAAATACTAAAGTGGGTGATTTGGGCTTAGAGAAACTGGCTTTCAGTTCCAGATTAGCCTTTAACTTCATTTCATTAAGGCAGGGACCCAGTATTCTGATTGTAATGAAAAACAATGAGGTGTAAACTACCTTTATCAGAGTTAATAATAATATATTAGGCAACAAAGACCAGTTGAATGCATGCCAAAAAAACAAGTTAGAATATTTAGAGGTCAATAAGAAACTTTTTTTTACTAACCTAGATGTACTGTTGGAGTGAATGAAATACAGTGATGTGATAGTTTGTACTTCCAAAACAAGCAACACATAATTGAATGTGTTTGTTCACTAGATGCTAGTGTCAAGGCAAGAAAGGCCTCATTTATAAAACGTGTGTACGCACAGATTGATCGACGCAAACTTTCATATTGATAAAAACGGTCTTTGATGTCGAAAAGTGCTTATGCCACGCCAGGGTCTGAGCAGATGTACGCACTTTTCCATGTGAGAGAGTCGGAAAACTGCAGGGATATTTGGAAATAAGCAATTCTTGCCGCTCACTGTTCTCAAGTAAAGCGTTTGGACGTTGACTGGCGCTCTTTTATATGCTAATGACATTAATTAGGCAGTGTTAACAAGGCGGAAACCATTCAACTCACACAATCTCAAGATCATTTGCGATTTATTAATTTCACTTCTGGAAGAGAGGCATACGCAGGTTTGTTTGTGCATACGTTCATTTCTCTGAAACACACATACGCAGAAATGATCGTAAAATCAAATGTAGGAAGGTTTCTAAGCAACATTATATAAATGAGGCCCCAGATTTCTAATTCATACAGTTTTTCAACCACCAACATAAATTACATAAACAGTGTGAACAAACAGAAATATACCAACATATAACCAAGTACGTAAACAGAAAAACAATACTCATTTATTAACTAATCATGCCACAATGCATGATGGGAATTCACACTCTTAAAGTCGGCATGAAATAAAAAAGTTTTTTTCATATGCATGTTATTGATCTTATTGTGCACCAATCATCCGGTTCCCTTTTGTTTTAATTTTTTTTTATGGATTTAATTTTTAACCAAAATGCCATAACTGGATCTTCCAGTGAAAATGACAGACTTCTCTCTGGTTACATATGCTGGACTTCTCCAATCATTTAGTTAGTTTAAACCCCGCCCCCTGCAAGCTTGCCTTCTTATTCCTCCACTTATGAGTCACACCCACATCTCAACATCCAATCAACAACTGATACATCGAACCAAGTCCTGCCCTACATTCAAATGTACAGCAAAATAACCTCTCTCTTAATCCATTTCATCATGACTTTAACAAGTCAGCATCACTGGTCAATATTGCATTTTCAATATGTTTTTTTTATTTTTTATTTTTTTATTCTAGCTGAAAAATTATTTTGATCTAAAAAAAATTGTTTTATGTGCATTAAGAGTAATTCACAAGTACCCATGACCCAGTATGCTGGCTAAAATATAAAATGTGTTAAACAAAGTTACCTAAAATCAAATACCCAGCAAAAAAACAAAAAAAACAAATATAATAACAACTGTATTCAGAAGCACAAACTCTGGCACTGATATTTAACATTTCAAACTCTCACTCATCCTCTCCCACTCTCTTCAGTTCTCTCTCTCCGCCTCACGCTCCTTCATTTCTCACACTCTATCTCAGTATCTGCATTGTCTTCTGAAGAGGCATAATCAGATATGAACCCACTTTATGACATTTGCCTGGCTTGCTGTGACCTACATACAGACATCGTGATCAGAATGTGGGTTAGATCACCACAGCACGCAGTCATGACCAGGACAACACTGATTCACAGCACTAGTGTGAATCTAGGACCAAACTAATGTCCAAGTCTGTCTGTCTGGGCTCTTTTGAGTGCAACAACTGCGTAGTAATGATCCACAACAGCCTAGCATCATAGTGGCAAGAGTTTAATTGAACAAGCATTACTATAATTGTTCAGAAAATTAAAAAAATCCATTTACTATTGTATAAGATAAGAAAGTTAATAGAATTGCAGAGCTGTGTGGGGAATAGGAAAACACTGAAAACACCAACACTTCCCAGAGTTTCAAAGTAAAAAAAAAACATCTACTGAATTTCTGGAAGTTATTTGGAAACCGAAACGATAGCCCTCTTCCAAGTGAAAGCGCTCAGATCTCCATGTAATTCCCTCCTCATCTATTAGTGTGTAGTCCTGCAGTCTGCCCACAGAGCTTGGCTTCTGCCCAGCCCGGCTCAATAGCTGCTTTTCAGGGGCTTTTAAAGACGGCTTGTTCATCAGCGGCGTCCCGCCACAGCAGCAGGAGGAGTAAAGACTGGAGCGCAGATGATCAGATACTGACACAGTTCAACATGGAACATGACCCAAGGGCTCAGTCGTAGCCCATACATTAAGAAAGTTTACTGGAATTTAAAGCTGAAATTGTGTAATTTAATAAGCAGTTCAACATGTTTTTTGATAAAAAAAATACCAGTCAGTCAATCTATAACTTTATCAAGACAAGTAAAAATCCCTTGTCAAAAATATTCATATATTATAATAATTTGGAACCAATCGTAAAGACATCAAATATCTAATAAGAATCAAATTAGAGCATTCTGAATTGATCATTTTCAGTCATTTATCAAGTCCAGTCTCATGAAACCTGCCTGTGGCAACATTTTTGCAAAATTATATCATGTTGCTTCTTGCACTTTTCGTGGCAGTTTCAAAACTGGCCATAACTGGCTATAAAAAGTGCATTACATAAAGTAACATTTTATACGTATTTAATACGACTGGTCCATGCACATATTACAGTACTTCGGAAATGAAATGTCCAGTTAATAGCGCTAAAATATTAATGCTTTTTAAAATAACATGCAACCCTTGAAAACAAATGAAAACCTAAAAAAAAAAACGCATTTGGTGAAGCAATGGTGCAATTTTGGATTGTTTCTACTAGGCTTCAGCACTTTTGTGGTCATGACTCTTGTGTCACGGGTCTCCTGGAAGCACCTCGAGGTCCTCCTCTGAGCAGAACAGACAGAGGCTGTCCGTAATGTACCAGATGGCCAAGGTCTAACGATTCCTCTGTATCTCTCAGGAGGATTCTAACTGCTAGATCGATTTGTTCGGTCTGTTCTTCTGTCAGCAACAGTTGCAATAACAATGAGAAACAACAGGATCTAAATGCGGCAGTAGATTTATTAAACGAAAACTCAAAGAAACAAAATAGTCAGAGTACTTAGACTGGATTGACTGGGACAGAACAACCGGTAAATCAGACGAGAACAGACAAAAGAACCGAACAAAACAAAGGGCTTAAATACAAAAGGCAAACTAATCAATGAAATGAACAACAGGTGCAACTGATAATCAAATCAACAAACCCAAAACACGAATTCAACCCACCCAAAAACAGAAGCTAACACAGATTACCATAATGTGCCGCTGTTGTTGGTGTTTTACAGTGTTTTGTTGTTGTTGTTTTACAATCGATACACTGTTAAACTTCGCTGTAGATTTAACAGCACAGTACTGTAAAAACCTACAGTGCAATACCATATGTCTATATTACAGTAAAATACCGTAATTTTGCATTGCATTCTGGGTAATTTTGTTCGAGCGGGAACATTTTACAGTATATTTTAGTGTTACTGTATCTTAGCTATAACCTGGCTGTAATATGCCAGGCAATAATACAGGATTGCTGTAAACTGCACAACACAACTGCAGCTTGAAGAAGTACACTCACTGGAGAAGAACGGTGGATATCTGGATGTTTGGTAAGTACATTTTTAATTTTATAATAAGATTTTATAATTTTACGCTATAGTGTACATAGTTTTTAGTGTGAAATGACAGCAAAAGTTTAGCCGGCGAACTTTGCAATGTCCCTCACCCATTTCTGAGTTAACGTTAGATGTCTAACTTACCACTGACATTTTCAAATCTAACTCAGTTATATAAACCTTAGGGTTCCAGAATCGGTTATTGTTGGAACGGTGGAAAGACAAATCGAGATGGTTTTGTGAGTTTTATTTTGTTTCTGTCGAGTTTAAATGAAGTGTGTCTTACGGTAGTCCACAAGGTACAATTACTTCATTTGCAAATGGAGTCTGTTAGGTTTGAAGGATCTCATGATAACAAAAAAAGTCTGTCTCTGCGGGGATCCTTTAGTATCTGACCCGAGCTTGTCAGTGGTTAAAAAAAAAACACTTTATAGACGCAGTGACTGTGCTCAAACTGCAGTCTCTTTACTGGATGACGCTGTCCATATTGGACCAATTTGAATAAGTCACTTATCCAAAAAATATGTGAAAACAAGGCTTAAAAATACTAAAGTGGGTGATAGAGAGATTGGCTTTCAGTACCAGGTTAGCCTTTAACTTCATTTCATTAAGGCAGGGACCCAGATTCTGATTGTAATGACAAATAACGATGATTAAAATAATTAGAAATACGAATAAAGGTGCATAAACTACCTTTATCAGAGTTAATAATGATATATTAGGCAACAAAGACCAGTTGAATGCATGCCTAAAAACCAAGTTAGAATATTTAGAGGTCAATCAGAAACATACGATTTTTTTACTAACCTAGAGTGTATGAAATACAGTGATGTGTTAGTTTATACGTCCTCAACAAGCAACACATAATTGAATAAAATGTATTTTGATTTCTTACAGCTCTACAGTGTGGGCCAATTATCTTTGCACCCTGGGAATTATCACAAGACGAGTTTTTTTGTAAGTATAGGCCTAAGCCTTTTAGACACTTTCATACAATGTTTTAAACTTTTAAAATTGGTTGTTTTTATTGCTACTGAATTTTATTTTACCATTTCTCTCATACACTGTCTGCTCATCTGTATTGGTGCTGTGGTTTTGTCTGTATGTGTTTTTGTGTGTCATGTGTTTTTTCCAGTTTTGGTCATCAGTGAGGAGTCCGATCTTCACAGGTTCCAGTAGCTGTACCTCAGTCATCCCAGCCAAGTTTAATGACTGAATAAAAATATTTTTGACAAGAACATTGTTTGGATTGTCTTTTGATTTGTCTTTTGAGTCTGTGCATTTGTGACGTACAGTAGCATTATAATATAACCTATATATTTGTATACTGTAATAACTACATATTATATAATTATAATACAGTAATATCATTATTAGTAATTATTATGAAAATTATAGTAATATTTAGCAGTAATGTATCAATATAGATATAACAGTACAACACGATATAATAAATTACAGCAGAATCAGACCAAATTACAAAATATAATAAAAAATACAGTAAAATACTGTTTTGTAGTGTACTGTTCTGTGTACTGTAAATTGAATTACAGTACAATTGCTGTAAATGGAAATGAAGTAACTTGCTGGCATGAAAATAGTACAAGAAAATCGTTAACAGTGTTGGACACATTTCTCAATACTTGTGCATTTTTTTCAAAACTCTTCCCTCATTACTCCTCAGCAATTGTCAACTTGGTACAGCAATTCATTTCACATTCGAAATGCACTAAAACTACCAAAACGCTCCATTCACGTCTCAAATTCAACTCATTCTTCCATAACGTTAGCAAAGTTTGTCACAATTTTATGTTGGGTTTAAACTTAAATGTAACAGTTTTGAAAAGACATTTTAACCAATGTGCAAATTGACCTGTTGGTACATAGAGTTTTGGTGTGGTTGTGTCTCAGTGAGAAAAGTTTTATGTAATTTGAAAGATATTAGTCATTGAATAAATGTTGTGCTAAAGCAATGATAAATGATTCATGGTTTACCCCATATAGACTGCTGTTGTGATCACTATGTGAAGAGTTTTGAAAAATGACCTTAGTATTGAGAAATGTGTCCTAGTGATTGTAAAAAAATATATAAAAAATATACGTTTTTTTTTTCAGCTGGAAACCACAGTGGATTTGATGTATTGGTACATTTTAGAGTTTTGCAAAAGTGTAGGGAAAGGCATGTTTTCCTGTGAGCCTGGGCTGGAATTCTCGAAGGATCCCTAATTGCTCCCTTCAGGATTGGTGCCAAATTATGAATTATGAAACTCCATTAGCAATCCATTAGCATGCTTTTAGAGTTGTTGCACAACAACACATAATGCACCTGTTATTGCATGAAATGTTATCTCTGCAAGGTCCAAAAGTGAAACATTATAGGGGAAGTCTAAAAGAACATTAAAGTGAAACTATTCTCCCTAATACTTTTCCTGTCCTATCTTCAATACAATCAATATTACATCGTCCAAATTACACTTAAAATCAAACAAAGAAATTGTGTTACAGTAAACAAATCACTATGTCTATGGACAGTCCCCTTAAAACATGAAACCCCAATGTGTCTGTGTGTTTGTGTGTTACATAAGCTCTATTATCAGTTATAAAGAAACAACATGCTGAGTGAATGATTATGTTCCAGGGAAAACTCTGCAGGACGGCTGAAGATGGGATGGCCTGTAATCAAAAGGTCTTGTCTAGACATCTCCCACATAGCTACTGTGCTTGTGAAACATACACAACGTATACACTGTGTGCAGCTTCTTTTCAACAGCACACATATAAATACTTGAACAGATCCAGACTGTGTGTTTGAACGGAAAAGCTCAGGGATGAATCCCTGCAGTGTAGATCTAAATACTTGACATTCCACCAAACATCTTAGAGAAAGACAAAACTGCTCAAAGGCATGTGTTGTTGTTGTTGTTATTAGTCTATTATATACTTTGTCTTTTTCCTGTCATTCAAGCTATTTGTAGAAATCAGAAGAATTCAAATTTATTGTAATTGATGACATAAACCAAAATTTGGTTTTCATTTTTAGCATAATTAAAAGGTGAATTGTGTCATTTGTGTGTCGCCAAAACAGTATTACATAAATAAACATTTTGTCCGACAAAGAAATAAATACAAATCTATAGTTGATTGAAACTATATGAAGCATAAAGCATCCTAGCGATCTGAGTTAAATATGCCATTAACTTTAATCTCTTAATCATAAACAACGTTCCCCTGAAATTATAAACACATTCTGTATCTCAACAAAATGTATAATACTTTAAATATTGTATTTTATATACAGTCATTGCCAAAAATATAGGCACCCCTGCATTTATGTCAGATCATGTGCCACTTCTCCCAGAAAATTGTTGCAATTACAAATGCTTTGGTATTTTCATGTTTATTTCCATTGTTTACATTGCAGTAACACAAAAAAAAGCTGAAAAAAAAAGCCAAATCTGAGACATTCCACACAGAACTCCAAAAACTGACTCATGCAATTCTCCTTTATATAGTAATTAAACTCACCTGTAGCAATTCACACGTTCTGGCAATATAGAAATCACACTTGCAACCAGTTAAAATTGGGCAAAGTTGACTCAACCTTTGTGATGTGTGTCTGTGTGTACCACACTGAGCATAGAGAAAAGAAAGGAGATTAAAGAATTGTCTGAAAGCATGGACAATCTCAGGCTACAAGTCCATCTTTAGAGATCTCAATGTTCGTGAGTCCACAACATTGTCACTGCATTTGCAGCCAATGGCTCAGTAGCTAATCTCCCTGGATGTGGACGAAAGAGATAAATTGATGAAAGATTGCAAAGAAGGATTGTTCAAATAGTGGATAAAGAACCTCAATCAACTTCCAAACAAATCCAAGCTGACCTGGGGGCACATGATACTACAGTGTCAGCTCACACTCTCTGTCGCCATCTGAATGAAAAGGGTTGAGACCCAGGAGGACCCCACTGCTGGCACAGAAACTCAAAAAAGCCAGGTTTGAGTTCGCCAAAACTTACCTGAGAAAGCCAAAATCCCTCTGGGAGAATGTGGACAGATGAGACTATAGAGCTTTTTGGTAAAGCACATCCTTCTACTTTTTTCAGCTAAAGAAATGAGGCCTTCAAAGAAAAGAACATGGTCCCTACAGTAAAACATGGTGGAGGTTCACTGATGGTTTGGGATTGCTTTGCTGCTTCAGGCACTGTCTGTCTTGACTGTATGCATGGCATTATAAATCTGAAGACTACAACAGAATTCCTGGGCACAATGTAGGGCCGAGTGTCAGAAAGCTGGGTCTTCATCAGAGGTCATGGGTCTGACAGCAGAACAATGACATAAAGCATACTTCAAAAAGCACCCAAAAACTATATAAGACAAAGCGCAGGAAGTTCTGAAGTGGCCAGGAATTAGTCTAGATAAACATTTGTAATTGCTAAAGTTTTCTGGGAAGTAGTGCATTATCTGATTATTTGCAGAAATGCAAGGGTACCAAAAGTTTTGGCTGTGACTGTATCTACAACTTTATTGTAACACTCAGTCTTGTTTCAGTTTAGTGTTTGATGGACTTTTAGTTTGTATCACCTTGTGTTCCTGTGTTCTGTTCCTGTTTCCTTTCTTCCCCACTTTCCTACTCTTCATTTGTTACCAAGTTTAGTGATTTAGTTGCATACCTGTTTCGAGTCTGCTTAGTTTGCCCTTAGTTTGTTCATTCTTTGTGTTTGTTTTACTGCCAAGTGTTTCTCATGTGATTATCTTTGTTGTGCCTTATCTTCTTTGTTTTTGTTTCTAAATAAAGTGCTATTAGATCCCCTTCTCCTCGTTTTACCTGACCTGCTGTGACAGAACACAAGACCAACTGAAATTATGGATCTACCAGATGCCTTCATTAATCATTCTCGGGAAGGACTTCCTCTGTGGGAATCCTCCATCCACTTTTGTGAGTTGGATAATATCTCCAAGTTTGATGACAGCAGTTTAAAGACCATCTATTGGGTCTGCACGCAGAGCTGCTAGCGGGTGGACATGCCAGAAAAGGGGAATCTCACTTGGGTCTGCCGACCCGGTGGTGATGGGTTCCACACACCCAAAGCCAATTCCAGCCTGCCAGTGCTCGCCATGGAGCCAGAGCCAATGCCCACGACACAGAGCCTGAAGCCATGTCCGTCCCAGTGAAGTTATTAGTGGAATTAGATGATTAAGAGAGGCTTAAAGACTGGAATTCGGCAGAGCCAGTTCCCAGCCACAAACCTCTTCCCCTCTGGTGGTCCTGTCTGGCTGGCTGGATGTCCTGGTCACATCTGAAGTCCTCCCTCCTCCAGTCGTCCCATCGAAGCTTCAGTCTCCTTCTTCACCCAGCACCTATTATTACTCACTGCCGTTGGTTCCGCCCAGTACCAGGTCTGTTTCATTGCCCAGCACCAAGTCTGTTTCGTTGCTGAGGAACCCACCCAGCCTCCCACCCCTCCACCTCCGCCAATCTCATCCAGGGCCTCTGCCCCGTCTCCGATGGCTCCCTTCCGCCCATCGTGACTCTGCTTGACTGCCCTGATTAGCCTTGGGCTTCTCGGTCTCCAGCTTCGCCTTGGTGTGGTGATTCCCTGGCTCCGCCTCGGGCCTCCATCGGCAAGGATCTCCAGCGCCATCAGCTCCACCTCAGTCAGTCATCCCCCTTGGTCCACCTGGTAAGTTTCCACCATGGCTCCTCCCTCCCTCGACTCTGCCCAGGGCTTTTTAGTTGGATTCCTGCTGGGGGCTCCACCCTGGCTCCTCCATCCAGTGTCTCCTCCCTGGATACCCCCTCCTTCAGTCTAGTGTTTGATGGAATTTTATATTGTATCACCATGTTTCGTTCCCCACTTTCCTGGTTTTCATTTGTTACCATAGTTACCTATTTAGTTGCACACCTGTTTTCTAGTCTGTTTAGTTTTCCCTGAGTATATATATCCCTTAGTTTGTTCAGTTTTTTTTGTCTTGTGTTGTTTTTACTGCAACGTGTTTCTACTGTGATCATCTTCATTGTAGATTCCTTTTTTTGTTTTTGTTTAGAAATAACGTGCTGGAGTTAGATCCCCTTCTCCTCGAAGATAATTCCTTAAAAGGACACATTTTTTCACAAATGTAATTTTCAAAAGGTGCTGTAACTATACACTGCTGTTCAAGAAGATTAAAAAAAAAAATTAAAAACTTTTATTCAGCAAAGATGCATTAAATTGATCAAAAGTGACACTGTATTTGGTTGCGTTGTGAGTACTTGTAGTACATGTGTTGTCAAATATTTCTTTATTTGCTGGTGTTTTTTTATATTTGCATAAGTTTTCTTCAATTGCAGCGCATTGAGCTCTCTCAGCCACCGTAGAGTTCCTTTGTTTCTAGTTTTAGTTTATGTTTGTTTGTTCAATAAACTCCTTGCACTTATATCTGCTCTACTTCTGCCATCTCTTCCATTTCTACCAGACATTACAGCCACATCCAAAGCGAAATGATCTTTTTTATGCAGCCTTGTGACTGAAATTCACACAGGGCCTCATATCCCACAGATCTGACATGTAGTTCCACTCCAAACACCATTGATTTAGCTTTATGTCAACATGTTGAGACGCTCAGTGTTTTGAAAACCCCAAACAGCTACAGTGTTCATACTTCATAATCACCCTACAAATGTCTTACTCTGCTCATTAAACTGGGGCATAAAAAGTAGTTTGAATTCCATACAGCTGGTGATGTATGTTTATAGAAACGTAATGTTTCCAGGCAAAAGTAATTAGGCTACTGTGGTTGTTGTGCTGTACAATGTGTCTCTTTAACACAATATAATCTTTTATCTATTATAAAAAATACTGCATTGGACTATTAGAATCAGAAGAATAGGCAAAAAGCCTTTTCTGAAGCTCTCCACATGTTTTAATGAGGATGTGGCCTGTGGACGCTTTAAGCCATTTGTGATTGGTTGTCATTTGAGCTTTCTCCTGTGATGATTGGCTTGTTTTCACATGTTCCTGAGCGGTGCATGTGAGAAGTGCGTGAGCATTGTGTTTCGCCCTGCGGGGTTCACCTGTGACCCTCTTCCACACCCTCAGAGGACCCAGCAGAGCTTTACGTCGAGGTCACGACCTTTCACCTGTCTCTCACAAACTACCCACAGAGAGGTCAGGCTTCAGAAGAGAGAGAGACGGAGAAAGAGAAATGTGCCTTCATCTTTTGTTTCTTGTCAGAAACACAAACCTGCTTCCTCTCTCTGTCCCTCTCAGATTCATATTCAAGTTTATTAACATGGTACAAAACTTTACACTGCCAAAGCATATGAACATCAGTCTGTATGAGAACACATTTAGACACGTAAACAGTTATATATATATATATATATGTTTATTTAAAAAAAAAGGTAGAATTCAGACTTTCATGCAAGAAAAAGATAATAAAAGTTCACGTCTTCTCAACAAGACATATGTTGTTTGTAGAGTAAAAGACATGCACCAAAGGTTTTGTCTTTGTCTTTTGTTGTGTCTTTGTATTTCATTAGCATCACTGAGAATCCTCACAATAATCAACAGTGAATGAGGCTCTTCTGAGTGTGATTCTAATGCTTCTTTTCCGTACAGCGACGGAGAGGAAGATGCACATCCTGTCCGGCTGAATGACTCTTCCTTGTTAGCGTACAGGAAACACAAGGAAAGCCAGCTGTGTTGGCAGCCACAGACACACTTCAGTCCCAGCAGGGTAAACTTCTGTCTTCACGAGATCTGAACCAAACTCTCCTCCAAACATTCATCTCGTTCAGTTTTCTGTTACTTTACAGAGTCTGGCTTGCTTAAAAATGCTAAATATGGTTTGTTTTCCCCTTTATTTAATGCTACCTCATCGCCATTACTATACTGTTATTGCTCATACAACCATATAAGGGATCAGAATATCATAGAGACTTAAGAGCTTTATTCTGGGCCAGTAAATGCCTAGTTCCCTTTCAAAGTGGAACGAGACACTGCGTCTTCCATTGACGCTATTGGGAATGCCATCAGCGTGACCAGTGTCTGAAGCACGTGTGAAATCATGACAATTTAATTGGCTGATGACTAACTATGACGTCATTACTGGAGCGCCGTGAGTAGAAGAGGAGATCTACAATGTACGTAATAAGCTTTTTTGTCTTCAGGAGCCGTTTATTTTTATTAGCGCATCGTGAAGGCTTTTGTTATCGATAAAGACTCAAACAAGCATTTCAGGAAGTATGTGCCCCCGTGTCCCTGGTTTTTGACAGCTGAGGACACATGATCTGTGCTTTGTGTTTGAGCGAGGAGCACACGCGTTCAGTATTCGAGGAAGCAAATGCACTCATTGTGATAAATTCAAAATGAGGACGCTACGTTCACGCTTGACCCTTTTCTCAAGGGAAGGGGGACAAGCGTCTACAAAAATAAACAGCCAAAAGTAAAATAAAGGAAACATAGATTTGACTTCTTTATACCTTTTAGGCATTGAATGAAATTTACGCATAGTGAACTTGTCGCAACCTTTGTGAAAAAGAAAAAACACTTTTACGATACTTTTAAAAAGAGTGTGCATTATGTTAATATTATTTTAAAAGAATATACTTAAGTTCAAAGTGAATAATGTTTTCAGACACATTGCACGTGAACCGAAATTTAAAATTTCGAAAATGTATCATTATAATAAATGCAATTAGCTGAACAGTAGGACTTAAGTGCATTAAATGTAATTTCGCAATTACTTATATTGTGTTTTAAATAGGATTAAAGTGTACTGCTGAATGTACTGACAAGCTTTTATGGTAAACTAAATATACATTTCTATTGAAATTTGTATGTCATGTATTTAAATACATTTGTAATTACACATTTGTAATGATGAAGTTGCAATTTAGTACATTTAAAATTGTAACGTTAAATGTAACATCAAATTACACTCTACAGTTAAAAAGATGATAAACTAGAAATTACTTGGAACTGAACTGATTGACTGGAACGTATGCTGAGAACTATCAACACAGAGGGTGTTTGGTGTGTGACGGCAGACGCTGAGTTTATAAAGAGATTGAGGACAGGGTGAGAAAGAAAATAAGTTTTGCCATCAGAATCAGGTCAATCTCAGGAACAACACATTCACTCTTCTGTCGTCTGTCTGAGGTAGAGGAATATATTTTGAAAGCCCACTAAAGCAGTATGAATTTCTGTGTAAATTATTTTGTAAAACTGTAGTATGCATCAGTTTACGGACAAATGGTTTTTACAAATGATTTATGCAGAAGTTCATTGTGATTGTGTTTCATGAATGAGGTACATATCTTTACAGGTAATTAGTATATATTGGTATTGGACTCAATATGGGATCTGTGTGTAATAGACACAAACTAAATATGTGAGGGACAGTAGAACCAATTTAAAAAAGAAATGTGTGTGCTTGTATATGTGATTTATGAGGACACAAATTTGTATAATGACATGGGTATTACACTGGTTTTACAATGTAAACGTGGTTTAGGAGGAGAATTCCTGAGTCCTCGTAATTAAAATGGCTTAAAAACATATTACAATGTTTTATAAACAATTTTTTTAATTCAGAAGGTTTTCTGTGATGGTTAGGTTTAGGGGTAGGGTTAGTGTAAGAGGAGAGAATATACAGTTTGTACAGTATAAAAAACATTTGTGGAATGTCCTCATAATGATAGGTGCACTAACGTGTGTGTGTGTGTGTGTGTGTGTGTGTGTGTGTGTGTGTGTGTGTGTCTGTGTGTGTGTGTGTGTGTGTGTGTGTGTGTAAAAGGGTAAAAGGAAAGGCATGGAAAACAGCTGTCGACCATCGGTCGACCAAAAGGCTGTTGTCTGTCATAACCTCATCAATCTGATTTTACTCTCTCAAACACACAACACATCCTGTTATGTTTTTATCTGTTGATACTATAGTGCTTAATACTTTTTTTCAAGTTAAAGTAAACCAAAAAACTTTACTCTTAAAATAAAACAAAGCAAATATATATATATGATAAAGAACAAATGAGTTGCCTCACAAAGATGGCAATATGTAGAATCCTTGTCCTTGTGTGGAAATGTTTTGGTCCCAATGAGGAAAACAGCATATAAATCATACAGATTTTTATTTATTTTTATTATGAAAAAATGCAGAAAGTCATGTGTGATGGGTAGGTTTAGGGGTCGGGTTAGTGTGTGTGTGTGTGTGTGTGTGTGTGTGATGGGTAGGGTTAGGGGTAGGGTTAGTGTAAGAGGAGAAAATATACAGTTTGCACAGTTTAAAAACCATTAAGTCTGTGGAATGTCCCCATAAAACATGAAAACCCAATGTCTCGGTGTGTGTGTGTGTGTGCGTGTGTGTGTGTGTGTGTGTGTGTGTGTTGTGTGTGTGTGTGTGTGTGTGTGTGTGTGTGTGTGTGTGTGCTTGCTTCCTGAAATTCACACAGGTGTGGGTCTCATGTGTTAGACTGTATCCTGGGGCAGCGGGCCAGAGCCTGTTCACCCGTGTTATATTTTGGTTGTGTATGCATGGATTCCTGTGTGTGTGTGTGTGTGTCTGTGTGTGTGTGTGTGTGTGTGTGTCTTCCATGTGTGAGCAAACCATTCTTCCACATTTCCTTGTTTTCATTCTATTGAGTTGTGTATTTTTTACAGTGAGAGTGTTTTGATGATGTTCACTGAGTTATTCCATACAAGTATCCAGGGCTAAATATGGATTAGAACGTTTGGTTCTTGTGGTTAGATGATATTTAGAGCCACATTTATTATGTCTATTTTCTATCTGTCCCGTTCAGCCATGAGTCTGTTCCTCTGCTAGTGTGCAAGTTCTTCAGTAGCATACCTTTCCATTACTGCTACAGTCACACAAGGTCAGGGTTGAGGGTTCAGAGTTGGGCACACACTGGGTTCACTGATATGTGCATAGATGTTAGAGGCTACAGAGATGAAATGACCCTCATAGGTCAGTCAGAGTCTGTTGTCTGCCAAGAAGAGAAACTGGGATGTGATGTCAAAGGTCAAAGTTCGGGGGATAATGATGGGCAGACTTAAGTGCAGCCATGCATGTGTGGGCTGTCAACCTCAGACATTTCTACAGTTTGATTTCACTGTTATGTGATGAGAAATCCTAGTTTCAACAATTGTGCTGGTGGGCCCTAACAATTTACAAATTGGTAACACTTTATTTCGATGGTCCACTTTAGACATTCTGTAACTATGCATGTCAACTAGCTGTCATTAGTAGTGTTAGATTGTTAGCAGATTGTGCTTAATATCTGCTAACAATACATGTCAACTTATTCTACTAACCTGAAGCCTATACCTAACAGTCTACTAGTACTCTTATGAGACTTAGTTGGCATGTAGTTGCAAAGTTGCAAACAAATGTCTAAAGTTGACTATTGAATAAAGTGTAAGCCCTAAAATATATAAGTATGCCCTAGTTCCAGCTGTTAGGCTCTCTGACAATGTCCTTCCCAGTAGCATTACATTAGAAGGCAGGACAACTGGTTATTTGCTATTAAGAGAGAGTTGATTTGTCAATACTCAAATTAGAAATCCTTTCAGTTTCTTCACACAACATATTTAAAAAGCTAATAATGTACTTTCATCAAATATAAAAAAAACTGCAGAAGTTATCGCTCACATTAAAGTGTTAATGTCGGGTGTTAAAGCCCCACTGAAGTGCCTTGGAACGCGCAGCTTTGTTTGATGCGTTGACGTAATTTCCACTGAAACAGGAAGCTGAGGCGGAACATATTGAATGGCTCCTCCCCCTTTTCAAATAGCCAATAGCGTTTAGTTTACCTCACAGACAGCAAGTCGTACTTGACAGCACCATGGAAGCGAATCCGAGATCTGATGATACGTTGGATTCAATAGTAGAGGTGCGAATAAATTCTAGCCATTTCATTCTTAACCAACGTACAGTTGGAAAACGGAATAAAACTCGAGCGTTTGAGCAACCGAACACACATCTCCAACCCATATTGCTCTGTGACATGTTAATGGTCGCTTTGGCCAGGTGGAATTTATTTCATAGGGGGCGGGACTTTAGATTCTAGAGAGCATTTGATTGGACAGAAGATGTGATGAGAAGCTGAAGTCTGCAGTGATGTCATAAAAATCTGTGATCCATTTTACTTAATGCTTACTGTAGAGGGTCATTTATATACTGTTATACATCATACTAATTAATACACAGTGTCCGGATGTCACGTTTTGAGTTTTTCTGTTCATGTCTGAGTTTTGTAATAAGTTTCCATTGAGTTCAGTTCATGTTTACCTATGTGCCCATTTATTTGATGTCTCATTGATTTATTCCTGTCATTCCTGTCACCATTTATTCTGTTCCGTGTTCTTCTGAGTTCATTGTAAATGAATCTTTTACTGTTGCACTTGGATACTGTTCCCACTTACCCCGCAACCACCGTGTGACAACGGCGAAAGTGTTTGGACCTATATTTGACTACCTTTATGGTGTTTTTGTTATTTATAGAGCTGCAGCTTGGATATTCTGAAAAATATATATATATATATCTTCCTCAGTCCCATGGAAAACAGATAAAAAAAAAAAAAAAATGACAACGTAATGAGTGAATAATAAGAAGTTTAGCCTAAAGCAATGAAATCTTTTGAAAGATTTAAAGGCCCACTGAAAGTTCCTTGGAACGCGTAGCTTTGTATGATGCGTTGATGTACGGTGCAAGGTGGGACACATTGAATAGCTCCTCCCCCTTTTCAAATAGCCAATAGCGTTTAGTTTACCTCACAGACTGCAAGTTGTACTTGACAGCACAATGGAAGCGAATCTGAGCACTGATGATATATGTTGGATTCAATAGTGCGAATAAATCCTAGCCATTTCATTCTTAACCAACGTACAGTTGGAAAACAGAATAAAACTCAAGCGTTTGAGCAAACGAACACACATCTCCAACACATATTGCTCCGTGATGTGTCAACGGTCGCTTTGGCCAGGTGGTATTTATAGCATGGGGCGGAGCTTTAGATTCTAGAGAGCAGTTGATTGGACAGAAGATGTGATGAGGAGCTGAAGTCCGCGATGACGTCATAAAAATCCGTGATCCATTTTAGCGGAAGTGAGAGACTGGAAGTTTTGAATGCTTCTCCTAAATGCGAATTTTGTCATTGTTTTGGAATACACCAGCTTATTCATAACCTTAAGGCTAACATATTCATACTAAAAGCTAAAAAACTTACATTCTGATTTCAGCGGGCCTTTAAAGCTATATCCCATTTTTATTATTGGGATACCTCAGGGTTCAGTACTTGGCCCCCTTCGTCTTCTCAGTATACATGTACAACTGACGATTGATTGATGATGTCTGTGGGTCACTGGGGAGAAGAGTTGAAAATAGTTTCTCATGGATGCTTACCGGTCCTTTTGACTGTTTAAGTTGCAAATCCAACTCTTAATCATTAATTTGCATGTTACATACACATTGTTTATTATGTAATTCAGGAACATAACTTGTCCATAACTGGACTACACAAGTTCACTTTTCAGCCTGATGACCCAATTTAGAATGGTGGATAAGTATAGGAGACTGTTCAGCATGAATAATTAAACCCCCAAATGCAAAGCCAAGAAGAAACAGAGAGTCGAGTCCAATGAGAGGCATGAAAAAGCTAGGAAATCAGTTGCCTGGGCCCGCAGTTAATGATACAGTTTAGTGGTCACAAATATTATTTGAGTGTGTGAGAAAAAGAGCAAATATTCATTAGTTCAAATAGTTCCTGACTTCCACGTTCCCTTGGCATCGACTATTTTTATGGCAATGATCTTTTCTACATTTTCTTTCTCAGGACATTTTTATAGTCAAGAGAATATATATATATAAAAAAATCCTATTTGAGATATTTAGGGCACAAGAAATACCTATTATATATATATAAAAAAGAAATGTATTTGTGGCGTTGCAGTATTTATCAGTGTCTCTTTACATTGGCAGAATATTTGTTTTTTGTTTGGCTGAACACCAGTTGAGTTTAAGCACCATGTGCAAGTCCAGTTTCATGGCATATTAAATGCACTTTTACAAGATCTACTGTCAGAATGGAGTTTAGAAATGCTGAGAAAATCTGCTTGTTCTTTTTTCTAACCTTCTTTACATAATTAAGAATCCACACCAAGCTTGTTTCACTTGTTTCATTTGAAAATGACTTTATAAGCTCTTGCAAAATGACAAACATCATCTGTACAGGTGTGAATCTTGCCATGTTTGTATAATGTGTATTTTCTGGTTACACTTTATTTTTGATGGTCCACTTTAGACATTCAACTAACTATAAGTAACTTTGTACCTGGATGTCAACTAACTCTCCTTACAGTATTAGTAGACTGTTAGGGTTCAGGTTAGCAGAATAAGTTACTTGCACTGTAGGGTTAGGGTTAGAGTGTTAGCAGATATTAAGCAGACAGTCTACTAATACTCTAATGAGAGTTTGTTGACATGTGGTTGTAAAGTTACTTATTAGAATGTTTAAAGTGGACCATGGAAATAAAGTGTTACTTTTATACTTAAAGTCCCCATGAACTACACATTTACGTTTTTGTTTTTTTGTTTTGTCTTTTAGTATGAATATGTTAGCCTTACTGTTACTATAAGCTAGTGTGCTCCAAAACAATCTTTCGGAAAAGACAAAATTCGCATTTAGAAGATATATGTATTCAAAACTTACTCTCTCACTTCCGCCAATATGGATCAATGATTTTGATGACATCACTGCACTTCAGCTTCATCAGATTTTCTGTCCAATCAAATGCTCTCTAGAATCTGAAGCTCCGCCCCCTATATTATAAATATCTGCAGCTGAAATCGGTCACTTTTGTTCACACATTTGCTATTTTCTACATGGGGAATGGCACAAATGATTCCAAGAGTGTAAAAATATAGCCTGACTACGTCAGACTTCCTACTTCCGCTAATTTCATTTCGCTCCTGTAGTCAGTCTGAGATAGCAGCCTATCTTTCAGTTTTCCACCGGCCTGAAAACAGCCGGGCCAATCAACGACAGAGGGCGGGCTGAGAGCCGTGACGTAGACGCTGATTGTACCGTGGATGCGTAGATTTACTTCACATAATCTGCAAAAGTCGTTCGCAGCCATGTTCACTCCGGTATTTCGCTCAATGGTTTTGTTTTCGCATCATACATGTGTTTACAGTGGAAGTTAGATGCTGCTGAAGGCCACCAATGATTTTAAACTTCAGACAAGCGCCCCCCCGCGAGAGAGAAAACACTTCTCTATTATGCCCTTCCAGACTCTGTATACGAAGCAAAGTGAAGTAGCAGAGTCTGGTATTACCAGGCTAGTAAAAATATGCTAGTCTGCTAGTAAATAAAGTCTGGTTTCACGTTAGTGTCACGCGAACTGCTGGCGCACACACAGTCTGCTCCTACGGTCCAGAGACATGATAGCCCAGGGCGGATTATATGATCGAGACCAGAAAACGTATCGGACCCATTTTAAAGCAATATGGATATGATTAGGAGGAGAAACTGTTAGACAGCTCGGCATTAGAAACAGCGATGACGAGTGGAAGAGATAACAACGGTGCCGTGCACCATCATAACTCACACATCTCAAACTACACATCCTCAGCATGATTATGTTCACTGTTTTGCTTTAGTAACAGTTTCATATTAAATCTAAAAGGGGAATCTATTAGACTGGCTGTCATAAGCTGTCAAATGCGGCTTTACTGAGCTCAATGTCTGTGATATAAACGAAACAGTATTGGCTATTTTAAAAATGGGGACGAGCTGTTTGATATGTCCACTCCTGTCTTCCTATTTCAGTTGAAATTACGTCAACACACAGAATGACTTTAAGGTGATTCCCAGAAAACATGTGATTTCCAGTTTCTGCTGAGTTGATTTCTCTCAAGTTTTCGTTCAGAGAGAAACAAAACTCTGATGGCAACAGGAAGTAAACACTGTTATTTGAGGGAATGACAAATGGCCATTTCCTATCGAGGAGGAAAGAATGTACTCGATCTAAAACGGTACAACCTTCCTCAGCAGCACCCAGCAACAACGGCAGCTTTCTACAATCTAAATGTGTGTATGTTTTTCATAGCTGTGTGTTTTAGGAATGCCCTAGGGCCTCACTAACTGGCTGCTTTTGACTTGTGTGTGTGTGTGTGTGTGTGTGTGTGTGTGTGTGTGTGTGTGTGTGTGTGTGTGTGTGTGTGGAACTTATTCATGGATAGAATGGTCTTTTCAAAACACAACATGAGACATTTGGAGAGTTAAAGCCATTGCATGGGCTGTACATCCATCCCTCACAGTCTTGTTTTCTTCTGTGAAATATTAAATGTGTTGTCTACCCTGATACGGTTTACTGGTGTGTGTCTCTCTGTGTGTTTGTTTCCTAATGTGTTGGACACCTGCTGAGGAAGCTTTTAAGAGCTTAGCCTGTCAGTTCTCCTCTTCACTCATCTTTAGCCTGACAGAAGCCTGAGGAACCCAAGGCTATTTTAATGCTTGTGTTGAAGTTCAAGACAGAGTGTCTTAACACCATCTAGTCTTGGTGGTCTCAGACAAATGGCCTCGGAGTGTATCTGTCTGTTTAATGTGGTGAGGGGGTTACAAAGCTCAAGTCCACTCTTTCAATGTTAAAATATACAAGTTTAATGTGCAAAGACAGGAGAAAAAAGTGGCGAGGCTAGATGATGTAATAATGGCATCTACACTAAACAGCTACCCTGTATTAACCAGCCAAACTTTGAGCCCTTTGTTTAATGTGCCCTTCAAGTGGAGTAAGAAATTCGTAATTACGAGTTCTGAGCACACGAATGACAGGACGTAGTTGTGCTTACGAATTCTAGACTATAAATGTGTTTCTAAGTTGGCAGGGGCCTGTTGATATGAATTATGATGGTGTTATTTAAATTTGACATGCTGTATATCAATAATTTTTAAGGTGTTGATGTATGTAACAGCTCGTAGATAACATCCGTTAATCAAGTTAATCACTCTGCTTTCACAGTTTGCTTTATATAACACAAACATTTAGTTTGGTATCACTTTATTTTGACGGTCCACTTTAGACATTGTGTTGACTATAAGTAACATTGCACCTACATGTCAATTTATTCTACCAACATCTAACCCTTCCCATAAAGTCAGTCTACTAATACTCTACTAGTACTCTACTAATACTCTAATAAGAGTTAGTTGACATGCAGGTGCAACATTACTTGTGCCTAAAGGGGACCATCAAAATAAAGTGTAACCTTTTTAGTTTTGGTACCAAGTATAAATACGTGATAGAATAATTTTTATAATTTTGAATTCAGACATAGTTTTTTTGGGGTTATTGTTCACAATATAATTATTTTGTTTTGTTTGGGCTACTATAATGAATGAGGTATGATTGTCCCAGGTGCACTTAAAGGCAGCATAAGCATCCTGACATCGTAACTTGGGTAAACCAACGGCGTGAGTTTGGGGCGGGACCGGTTTCAAAAACCATCAGCAAAACGTCCCTTGGGTTTGTTCTTAAAAGGTAGTATATAGTTAAAAAAGTCAACTTGTCTTTTATTGGTAGTGCTAAAATTGGGGTTAGTTATTATATAAAAAACAAATTCTATGGTATGCCCTTTTTTTGATAGCTATATTTGGTTTGTTTGGTTTCTTCCACACAATTTTCAGTTTTTTTCCAGCTCCAAATACCATACCTCATTCCAGAGAAGAACTCAGGACAGAGAGAAAGAGAGAAAGGTTTTAAAAACATAGTAAACAATCCTCTTTCAAGACAGCATAGCTGATATAAAACCTCATAAGGGATTGATTTTGAACATGGGCAGTAACTCTGAGTGCACAAACAGTCATTCTCACACGAAATGCAAAGAGGACGCAATGATTTTAATAGAATTTGATGTTAGCATGTATAGCTAAGCTAACAATGTGATACTCTAATAAGCACAAATCACAGCACACATAAACATTGGGTAAAATATTATCTTTAAATTTGTCTGAAGTATTTGTAGCCTACTGATGCCCTTAGACTTTGGCTTAGAATATCTTGTGGAAGATCTTTGTGAATCGTGCCTAAAAATGCTGTCTAGGTAGGAAGCTAACATCTGGTAAAATCGCCAATAAATCATCACAACTTTTTTTCAGTCTGATTCCAACAAACTGTGTCGTAGATTCTTTGCTTGTGTGTCATGTGGCCCCGTCCATTGTGCTCATGACTGCAGCAGATGTGCGCTAAACAATGCAATGGATAAATAAAAGGAAACTGTGTATAAATAGCCTTGTTTGTGTGTGTGTGTGTGTGTGTGTGTGTGTGTGTGTGTGTGCGTGTGTGTGTGCAGCTGCAAAGCTCAAGCATGTGAAGGCATTTGGACCTATAAAAACATTCAAAACTTCCAATATGGGCCCAATTTTTGTCCTGACTCTATGACTCTTTCACTCCTTTCAACAGGTGTTTGGCATGTGATGTAACAAAAATTAAATGTAATAAAAGTGGGCATGTGTGTATGTGCGTGTGAAGATCTATATGCTGGCAGGCGCACAGGGTTGACGATTTAAATACAGCTCAGATAAGAAACCCAGAAATAAATCTCTTTCTGTAACAGTGCTCCCACCTAACCTTAAACCGTATTCACACACACACACACAGACACACAGAATAATGCTATCAGCCGCTGATAACGTCAGCGCTGAACACACTGATAAAACACAATGCTGCAGTGCTTCTGTATATTGTGTATTTGTTTGCTTTTTCTTAAGCCATTTTTGCATTTTGATGGGTGCTTATTTGTATGCACTGAATATTACTTGACTACTTGAATTTTTTTATTTGCTTGTTTTAGTTCACAATAATTGAGCAGAATTTATCTGGTGTTGTATCAGAATAAAAAAATATTAACGTGAGCGTTTCAAGGCACTGAAGTGGGCCTTTAACAAAAACTAGGCCCAAATGGAGAAGCCATGTGTGAAGAACTAAGTACACCCCATGATTCAATAGCTTGTATTGATGATAATAATGAATGTCTGTAAAGTTTGTGTGGAAAGCCCTTCTATGGAGATGATGTGGGGTGTTATTAAAAATTGATAACCTTAGAGCAGGTTAAGGAGAAATTCACGTGCATACACACGTTGTGAAATAGGCAGAATTTTTTTGTGACAACTTCTCCTGTGCATGCACACAAAATAATCCACAGTTTTTAGAGAATGAGACCCAATGAATCTTTTAAGTGTGCACTGGGCAAAAATTATTGTAGTGTGTGTGTGTGTGTGTGCATAGTTTTAAGGAACTGTAATTAAGGATATTCAGAAGTCATAAGTAGTCACATTTTCCCAACACATTTTCCCACTGTCTTTGTATAAACCCGATTTGTTCATCAGCCCATTAGTGAAGACTGCAAGACTTGAAACGGGTGTATCAGACCAGATAAACATCAAAAAAAAAGAAATGTAGTGCAATAAAACTTTAGGAGAAAGTTTGGGAAACTGCAATAGACGACACCGTGGACATATCAGTATGACAAAAATAACTTTAATTAGATCAGTTTTGCTCCACTAATTATTTTTTTCCTATTTGTTAAACAAGCTAAATATTCACCAATACAGATGATTTTTTTAAAGCAAATATTCATTGAATGAAACAACTCATCTTCACTCATCATCTGCTCATTGTTGTAGATCAGATAGCTCACTTTGACAATTTTGGACAATGCTTCTTTACATGAATCTGCCGAGCACTTGATGAGCTGAAACTTTTCCACATGAAGGGCACTGGTACGGCTTCTCTCCAGTGTGCACTCGCTCATGTATTTTCAGCTGCCCTAACTGATTGAAACTCTTGTCACAATGTGAACACTTGTGCGGTTTTTCTCCAGTATGGATTCTTTGGTGAATTTTCAAGTCGCCGGCTCTGCCGAAGCTATTCCCACACTCAGAACACACATGAGATTTCACTCCAGTATGAACTTTATGGTGCATTTTAAAACAGTCCAGACGTGAAAAAGTCTTTCCACAAACAGAACAAATGTAAGGCCTCTCATTTGCATGAACGTTCATGTGTTGTTTTAAACGTGATCCCAAAATAAATGCTTTACCGCACGATCACATTTAAATGGCTTTATTCCAGCATGAGAGCGCAGATGATACGTAAGGCTGTCTGACTGTGCAAAATTCTTCCCACACTGATTGCAAGTGAAAGGTGTCGCTCCAGTGTGAATTCTATAGTGATGCTTAAGTTTTCCTTTCAATGTGAAACTCTTCCCGCATTGATCACATTTGTAAGGCTTCTCTCCGGTGTGAATTCTCATGTGACAATAAAGGTTTCCTCTAAGTGAGAAACCCTTTCCACACTGAGAGCATCTGTAAGGCTTCTCTCCGGTGTGACTTCGCATGTGATCATTTAGGAGTGCTTTACGGATGAAACTCTTTCCACACTGTGCACATAAATAAGGTTTTTCTCCAGTGTGAACTCTCATGTGATCATTGAGAAGTCCTTTACGTCTGAAACTCTTTCCACACTGATCACAGCTGAAAGGTTTCGCTCCAATATGAATTTCCTTGTGAAGCTTAAGATCTCCATCATTCGAGAAACTCTTTCCACATTGAAGGCATGCGAAAGGGTTCACTCCAGTGTGGATTCTCATGTGATCATTCAAGAGTGCTTTACGCACAAAACTCTTTCCACACTGATCACATGTGAAGGGCTCCAACCCTAAGTGAATTCGTATGTGGTCAATGAGAAGTTGTTTACGAATGAAACTCTTTCCACACTGATTGATGTGAAAGAATGTTGTACCTCTTTTCTTTGAGATCTTTTTTTCAAAAACTGAAAATAATAATTCACAAAAGTCAAAGATTTTCCTTCAGGTTTAAAATTGTGAGGTTCCGGATACTGATGTTTCTCCTCCGCTTCATTTATTTCTTGACATTCCTCTTTCACCTCCATCAGACCTAAAGTGAACACATTGAAATGTCAAAATTTAATAAAAGAGACAGAATGAAATAAGAGTAATTGACAAATTAATTCTGTAGTTTTAATTTTCATGTTAATCAGTGCTCGAAGTGGGCCGGTAGTTCTGGCACTTCACAGTACAGGCACTTCTATATTTTAATCTGTAGCGAACCTCACTTTTTCTTGCGTACCGGCGCTTCAACGCGATTTCAATCGAGGTCTTACACTTGTGCATGTTCACCCAGAAACTTAATATAGAGGTCTTTATTAAAGCATTCATCAGGATTACTCCTGTTTTTTACACATTTACTCCTGTGTTTTACACATTTAATAATGAGTTCTGAGCCTTCTCATAACTCTGTCCTCATTCATTTGTATGTCTATCTGTAAGTGTTGTTTTGGACTGCTTAATATTGGGAATTTTTTGTGAATTTTGAATTTTTTTTAAACACTACACTTTATTCTATAAAACCTATTTAGTTTGAATACATTTTCAGTACATCAAATAATAAATATTATTTTTGGCATCTTAAACCTCTAAACCGTTAGGTGGTACAACCATTCGCACAAATGAACAGACTAAGAAAACTCTTTAAAATGCTGTTTTAATAAGAAATTCAAAATAAAATACCATGGCATAATTTTATGTTTGAAATCTAAAGGTAGCTATTTTTAAGTAATGGGTAGGTTGGTTCCTTTCCATGTCAGGTGGTACAACCAATGTAAAACTAGGGAAATGCTATTTTATCATAAACCTCTTTATTGTATAAAAAAATTACATGTTTGAACTTGCTAACATAGGCAAAAGCTAATACAGGCAATCCAAGTAGACGCTTTTTCAATGTACATTATATATATCCAGTTGTAATCTAAATGATACAACCCCCATTGCAAATCAGGTTTATTGGCAAAATATACTGACTTTCAGCTGTTTGCAATGAACAAATCAAAGTAAAGTAATTGAAATAGCTCAACACAACAAATGGTTTTCCAAAATTCAAATGAAAATTCAACTTTTAATGACTCAAAATGATTCAACCCCCTGAATCGAATCCCTCTCGACAGCACAAATGTTCAAACCAAGTGCTGTCTCAAGCAAACCTGATGCGACTAATCAAGGGCTTCATTAGTTACACCAGGTGTGCTTGAGCTAGAACACATGAAATGTCTGAAGTGGCTAGGTTTGTTGAAGTCACGTTTGACTGCATGTTAGAAATATGGCCAAGTCAAAAGAATGGCCCAAAAAATTTGGAGAAGATATCATTGCCCTTCACAAACAAGGAACAGGATACAAAAAGATAGCAAAAGAACTATTGCTACATTCACACAGTCCGTCCAAATCCTATTATTTGTTTAGCCGATTGGAATCTGACCTAAAATTATTGACGTCCACACTGTATCGCAACTGTTCAGATCCGATTAGGGTGTCCATGCAGCTCTTTCGTTTTCCGGGGAAATATCTGCATTGGTTTCTATGGCAATGACGTCGCATTGGTAGGAATACGCCAAATACAACAACAACCGCAACAAGGAGGGGTTTGCAATAGAGTTGTTGTCTGCTTTTTTCCACGCTGTTGTCTCAGTCGATTTACAAACATGTCTCCGTTTTATTGTCATTTTCTGCTTGTCCTGCACTTTACAACAATACAGCCTTGTTTTGATAGCGACTTTTAGCATGTTTACTATAACAACGTCTGACGTTTACGTTTCACGTGCCGTGAGAAATTCACATAAACCACGCAAAATCCGATCAGAGCAGTCAGACAGAAACTGCAGCAGTCAGACAGGATTTTCAGAAATGCGATTTGAATAGGATTTCAAACCACATATAAATGTAGCTTGAAACAGATTTGTAAAAAACAAATTGTCTGCACTCTTGCTAAATCTGATCGGATTTCAATCAGATATGCAAAAAAAATCAGATTTGGCTGACAGTCTGAACGTAGCCTAAATGTTCCAAGAGACACCGTCGGATGCATAGTTCACAAGTTCAAAGTTAAAGGAAGAAAGATTACACTACCTGGATGGGGGAGAAAAAGGAAGCTATCAATGGATGCAACCAGATTTCTGAAAAGGCAGGTTCAGAAAAACCCTTGAGTGACTGCAAAAGACCTGCAGCAAGATTGGTGGGAACAGACACTGAGATTTCAGCTACACAGTAAGGCACGTACTAAAGGCATGACGTACACCACTACTGACCCAAAACCACAAAAAAGTCGGCTACAATTTGCTCGAAATAATCAAAAAAAAACACAGAGGTTTTGTGATTTTGTTCTGTAGAGCGATGAAACAAAACTGTATCTTTTCAGCCCTATGGATCAGGGGTATGTCTGGAGGAAGAAGAATTAAGCATATGCTGAAAAGAAAACTGCCTATAGATAAACATGGTGGGGCTCTCTGATGCTCTGCGGCTGCTTTGCATCCTCCGGCACTGGAAACCTGCAGCGTATGGAAGGCAAGATGGATTCACTGAAGTGTCAGGAAATCCTTGGAGAAAACATCATGCCATCAGTGAGGAAGCTTAAGCTTGGCCATTAGCCACATTTCCACTTTCTCTTCCGGGGCTTGATTGGGCCCAGTTGGGTCTTCCTCTGGGCCAACGGGCAGGGTTTTTTGGACCGCCGAATACCTTGGTCCAAAGTGGGCCAACTCGGGCTAGAGAAGTGATCATGAACAGAGGCGGAGTTTATCTGAGTCTGGAGACAGCCGCGCCGAATGATTCCATATACCAGCTAATCAGCATTATAGACTTTTAAAATATTTTAGCTCAAAACTCACTTTCAGACAGCAGCGAGTGTTTACAATAACTTCTGTTTGTGACCCGATGTGGATTCTGATCACCATATAAAGCAGAAATATTTAGACGCGATGCAAAAGACTAAGCGCGCCCGTTGAAGAAATCAGACAAATCATATAGGCTATCACAATCATGTTTTTATTTTATCCGTCAGTAGTCAATTCTCTTTATACCGGACTATCTGATATCCACATTTAGCTCCGCATATGTCATAAAATAATAGAGGTGGGCATCTCTATGCACCTCACAATTCGATTCAATTATGATTCAGAGGGCTGCCATTCGATGGTAAAACGTTTACCGATGCATCTTTTTTTCCTATACAGATTTTCTTTTTTCTCACTGAGAGACTACTTGGTACTTTTAAAGCAAGTATTTGTAATGATCCATAATGAATTTACTTTCAATATATTTTATTAATTAAACAAATGTAAGGATTTGGCAATAAATATTGCGACAGAGTTTGTAATTCTTCTAAAGCCTTCTAAAGCCTTTGCCTTTTTCGAGTTGGGTGGAAGTTTTTAAGGTTGTCCTGGTTTCCAATTCGGCGTTGTTTGATCTGACATGTTTGGTTTACAACAGAATTCTGCGCCGAATTTGTTTCCAATTAGATCTCGCTGCGATGTTATTAGTGAATTCAAACGCTTTCTCACTGGATCTCCCAGCGCTGTGTAATAACAGTGTCGTGTCACGTGATTGAGATCAGCCCACGATTTAAAACCACTAAACGTCCCACGCAGCGCCGCTCAAACGAATAGCGCAGTACCGTTTCACTTTCGTTTCGTTTGCTGTTTCTCGTATGTAACAGAAGTTTCTCTGACTGAAAATATAACTGTATTGGGAGAGAGTGCTAAAGCTCCTCATGTCATATTTTTTGTGGCATATTTGTAGAAATTATCATTCTTTCTAAATGTGATATAAACATACTGTCCTGACTCCTGTGACTACAAATAAACAGAAACAGACGTGACTGAATAAGTACGTGTACTCGCTTTCTTTTGTGAAATAATGGTAAACCACTTTATTAATTACACTTATTTATTAACCACTTTATTTTTACACAAATTAATTCATTATGATCAATGTATCACTTTTTACTGTAAATCTGTGGTAAAAAAACATCGATGCTTGGGTTTTAAATCTTTAAAGGTGACATATTAAGCCCCTTTAACAAAATGTAATCCCCAGAATGTGTCTGTGAAATTTCAGTTCAAAATACCCCCCAGATCATTTATTATACCTTGTCAAATTTGCCCCCTTTTGGGTGTGAACAAAAACACGCTGTTTTTGGGTGTCCCTTTAAATGCAAATGAGCTGCTGCTCCCAGTCCCCATTTTTAGACATAACTGGACGTTTCTGAATGCTTAGTGGATACATTTATGTAGCTAGTTGTTGTGGAGTTACATTGATTCATCTCATCAACTTGCATGTACCGTCATGTTTAACTTTTACACAATTGACACAGTTGCCTGAGGTCTTTATAAGACAGTTGTGAGATTTTTTTGGTCAAATAGTGTTCTGTGCTCGTCTGTGCAGCAACGACAGAACAGTTTGCATGCTTTGCAGGAACATTTGTCATTGCATTAGAACTGGTTACACTGTTGTTGCTTGTGAAAACCAAATGGTGATGCCGTAGGTGGAAACATGCAGATTAAGGGGCGGTAATATTATAATAATATCCCCTTCCTACATCAGAAAGGGAGCAAAATCTGATCGGCTTATTTTTTGACATGCTTGCAGAGAAAGGCTTACCAAAACAAAAGTTACTGGGTTGTCACTTTTCACGTTTTCTGGGTTGGTAGATGCACCGGGGACCCGATTAATAGCACTTAAACACGGAAAAGTCAGATTTTCATGATATGTCCCCTTTAAGTAAACCGGTCGCTTTTATCATGTTTGTGTTGCGATCTCGCTAGTTTCCAGTGATTTCTTTCTGATTAGTTTTCTGATAAACTTCCATTTGTTGATGAAACAATGGGTTTGTGAGACGTTGTTCCAGAGAGGCGTGTTACGGGCGGGTTTTAGTGAAGCTCTGCGGAGCTTCTGGCCCGACAGTGGAAACCCAGCATGGTTTTGGGCTCTGTGTTACAGGTCCGAGGATATTAGCCCAGCACATCCCATTTAAAGCCCTGGCTCACCTGGCCCAACAGTGGAAACGTGGCTATTGAACCTTCCAACAGGACATTTTTTTGGTCAAATAGTGTTCTGTGCTCGTCTGTGCAGCAACGACAGAACAGTTTGCATGCTTTGCAGGAACATTTGTCATTGCATTAGAACTGGTTACACTGTTGTTGCTTGTGAAAACCAAATGGTGATGCCGTAGGTGGAAACATGCAGATTAAGGGGCGGTAATATTATAATAATATCCCCTTCCTACATCAGAAAGGGAGCAAAATCTGATCGGCTTATTTTTTGACATGCTTGCAGAGAAAGGCTTACCAAAACAAAAGTTACTGGGTTGTCACTTTTCACGTTTTTGGGTTGGTAGATGCACCGGGGACCCGATTAATAGCACTTAAACACGGAAAAGTCAGATTTTCATGATATGTCCCCTTTAAGTAAACCGGTCGCTTTTATCATGTTTGTGTTGCGATCTCGCTAGTTTCCAGTGATTTCTTTCTGATTAGTTTTCTGATAAACTTCCATTTGTTGATGAAACAATGGGTTTGTGAGACGTTGTTCCAGAGAGGCGTGTTACGGGCGGGTTTTAGTGAAGCGCTGCGGAGCTTCTGGCCCGACAGTGGAAACCCAGCATGGTTTTGGGCTCTGTGTTACAGGTCCGAGGATATTAGCCCAGCACATCCCATTTAAAGCCCTGGCTCACACTGGCCCAACAGTGGAAACGTGGCTATTGAACCTTCCAACAGGAGTCAGGACAATGATCCCAAGCATACCTCAAATTGCACCAAGGCTCGGTTGCAGAAGAAGTCCTGGAAGATCCTATAGTGGCATCACAGTCACCTGACTTGAACCCTATAGAAAATCTCTGGTGGGATTTGAAGAAGGTATTGCAGCACGCAAACCCAAGAACATTACTGAACTGGAGGCCATTACTCATGAGGAACGGGCTAAGATTCCTTTAGAAGCTGGTGCCTGGTTATACATCTCATTTGCAGCAGGTCATAACAGCAAAAGTGTGTTCTACTAAGTACTAAAGATGTTGTCATGAAGGGGTTGAATAATTTTAAGACTGCATTTTCAGTTGAATTTGGGGAAAGCACTTGAAACATTTGTTGTGTTGAGCTATTTCAATTAGGCTACTTTTGTTTGATTTGTTCAATGCAAACGTCTGAAAGTCTGTACATCAATTTTGTCAAAGAAGCACAAACTGGAACATGTGCTGAACTGTTTTCAATCAGAAACGGCTAAAACATGCAGACTGGGACTGCTTTTGTATGCACACCTGAACTAACATTTCAAGCCAACCCGTTTGGTTTAGTAGTTCTAGTTATTATATAATGTTGATATTGTAAATGCAAAATCTCAGTGAACTCAATGAAAGTTGATTATTATTTTTGTATCAATATAAAACATGACTTTATTATTCATTCACAAAATGTGATTGCATGTGATTTATTCTGTTTTTGATAAATGTACTACTTTTATATGAATTTACTACTTTTATTTCACTTGGGTTAGGGTTACACTTTTTTTTTAATTGAAATAAAAAAATTCAGTATTCAACATATATTCCCTGTAATTATTAATGTTGCCAGGTGGCTGATATTCATCAGGTGCAGCAACCATGCAAATTTTTTATTTAAACCAACAATTAACAAGTCAGAGTAAAAAATGGCTGAAAACTAGATTGTAATAGTAATTTTATTGAATTCATTTATTCGTATCCTAGTATGATGATTTTTCTGTCTTTAAAAGTTAAATCGGATGCTAAAGATACTAAATACCTGGCCACTCCAACAAATAATTCAGTGGCTTTGTGAATATCACAATAATAAGTATATTAACTTATTAATATCTCTGAATATCACAATCAGGGCTTCAGACTAACTTTTTTTTTTTTTCTAGGAGCCACTGTAGCCCCTTACTGAAAATGTTTAGGAGCCCAAGCAGAAAATTTAGGGGCACACCTTCACATTTTCACTGTATTGCTGATAAATGCCTTAGTAATAAATAGATTTAACATACAGAAATTACAGTTTGCAGTTTTTATTTTAAGTTCACAGGGCTCCAGACTAATATTTGAGGGTAGCTGCAGAAAGTATTTGGTAGCATTGCGGGGCTGACCATTAAAGCACTGACCTTGAGTTGAGGTGTTAATAAAATTAAACTTCAATTATTATCATTCATAATGTCTTAATATGAATTCAAAAGCAAAACGAGTGGGGAAAAAAAATAGATATTAGGGAGTGGAAATAGCTAATTAGCCAATAGGCGCTTGCATGTCAAACAAGAAAGATATGCAAAATCATTATTAAAATTATCCGCAGTATAAATTTCTCGGCATGAGTAATGTTCAAATGTAATGTAATTTATATTTTCAAAAAATGTAAAGTGTTCTATCAAACGATACCTACCTTTTGACTAGGGATGTCCCGATACCACTTTTTCACTTCCGATACGATACCGACGCAGCTTTGGCTATTTGCCGATACCGATATCAATCCTATATTTTTATTTTATTCTTGAACTAATATCACAGGTCACATATTTTTTTTAAAGAAGTCTAGAGAACGGATGTTTTTTATGTTACCAGCAGTAATTAATGGAGACTCAAGAATGATCACCAACCTCTTCGTTCTTCAGTGTTCACTCTGGAGGGTTCTGCTTCACTCATGTTCACGAGCTACAATTTATTATGATTAATTTTTAAAAAGCAATATACCTGATGTTTTATTTAGGCTCCGTAAAACTTAGAAACCTTTACATAATGTTTATTTACAATCTGTGCTTCGGAGCTTGTACGTTATTGTTCTTGTTCTTCTTCTTCGTCGTCTTCTTTGAGTTAATGGCGGATTGCGCCACCTTGCTGTATGGAGGGCTAAAAACTGAAACTTTCATTTAGCTAAAATCGTAATCAAAAATTAAGTTTCAGTATAAATTAAGGTAACTGAACTCGATATAGGTGGTCTATAAACATTTTAAATGTAATAATTCTTTCTACTCCAATTTGTTGTTGAAATATAAAGAAAAAGAAAAAAGCCCACTCTGTCCCCATCTGTGGCCTTACTATGTAGCCAAAATACTTGGATTTTTAAATGGACTTGGATTTTAAATGAGCAGACATGAAGGACAATCATAGACCTTATTACTGAGCTCATCATAGGGCTGAAAACATTGAGAAGATCATATTTAATGTTAGGCTACGCTACTGAATTTCCAGAATTGCTATGACGCTCAAAAATCATATACAGAGATGTAGCCAAAATCCAGAGCATGCATAAATTGGTTTTCCATACATGTAAAAAATAAGTGCAAAATTTCATAGTTTACTAATTTATGCTTGTGACATTAAAAACTATAAATTATAAACCATAAAAAAAAAAAAAAAATTTTACACTTATTTTCAATGAAATTATAAATGACAAATAATACAATATAGACACATGCGGCGATTATCAAAGTTCAAGCCCCAATGGATCATGTGTAGACAATAGTGACACAATGGCCATGACTCATTTCTTTATGGAAGCATTATTCTATGGCTATATTAATATGGACAAATAATTTTGTATCTTCATTTAATAGGACATCAATACATTCAGTAATGCCAATAAGTCTGGCACCACCTACTGGCTGTTTTAGTTTCATATTTAAACGTATAATTTCATCGATTCTATCATTTCATATTTCAATATTCAAAATGTTATATTTTAAAAAAATAATCTCATAACATTATTTATGCAATTGTAATTGCAGTGTAAATGCGTCCATGGATCTGCATTAACAGACTGTGTAAATAATATCTAATGCCATTCAGAGTCAGCTTCTGCACTTCCAACATCTGCAGTGCGACGATGGATTTTGTTGAAACTGATTTATTTGACTGGTAACAGCCCTATAGTAGTGCCTTATTAACTGAATTGATCAGTTAAACTTAACTTATAGGCTACATGATAATGCATATAGCCTACTATTTAATCAGGTTTTAAAAAATGCCCCTGGAAATCAATTTATAGCGGAAATATCTTTTGTTAGTACTTGTTTAATAAACCATGGATTCATCTTTGTCTTCTGTGGATATCAGCGTTACAGAATACTGGACCTTCAAAAATGGACTTGGCTGGCCATGACCTGACTGACCACCTGATCGAGACAGGTCACCGCATCTCCATCACCCCAGTGATGGCTCCAGCCGCCTTTCCAGAGTCTCGTCCCGCCGTGACCACCCTTCCAGAGTCTCGTCCCGCCGTGACCACCCTTCCAGGGTCTCGTTCTACCGTGACCACCCTTCCAGAGTCTCGTCCTGCTGAGACCACACTTCCAGAGTCTCGTCCCGCCGTGACCACCCTTCCAGGGTCTCGTTCTACCGTGACCACCCTTCCAGAGTCTCGTCCTGCCGTGACCACCCTTCCAGAGTCTCGTCCTGCCGTGACCACCCTTCCAGAGTCTCGTCCTGCCGTGACCACCCTTCCAGAGTCTCGTCCTGCCGTGACCACCCTTCCAGAGTCTCGTCCTGCCGTGACCACCCTTCCAGAGTCTCGTTCTACCGTGACCACCCTTCCAGAGTCTCGTCCTGCCGTGACCACCCTTCCAGAGACTCGTACCGCTGTGACCACCCTTCCAGAGTCTCATCCTGCCGTGACACCCTTCCAGAGTCTCGTCCCGCCGTGACCACCCTTCCAGAGTCTCGTCCCGCCGTGACCACCCTTCCAGAGTCTCGTCCCGCCGTGACCACACTTCCAGAGTCTCGTCCTGCTGAGACCACCCTTCCAGAGCTTCTTCACGTCATGCCCCTCGGCAAAGATGGCTGCCGCCTCACCGCCTGAGCCCCCTGCAAAGATGGCCGCCGCCTCAGTCCTCAGCCATGATGGCCGCCGACGCCACACCACCTGAGCCCTCAGCCAGGATAGCTGCCGCCACTTCAGAGCATGTTCCTGTTCCTGTCCCTAGACCTGTTCCTGTTTAAAAATACAACCGTAATATTCAACAGGCAATTTTCGGTCCATTTTTATTTCGCTTTGCAAATTCACTTCCACAAATTCAGTTGTTCAAATTCGACAGACAATTCTACGTTGACATCCAGGAACTGCAGGAAAAGCAGTAGATTTCTGAGCCTACTCTCCATCTGCTGTTAGTCTACCTCACCAGCAGCTGGTGCAAAAGTGCGTGTTGTTGACGAAGACCAAGCAACAGTTAGAGCAAGCCATTCATTCATAAACTTTTTGGAAGTGAAATGAAAGGTGAATATGGATTATTGAATTTGTAATAATGAAAATGTGTTTGAAATGTTTTGAACTGAAATATTCACAGCTTAAATATTCAACCATGTTGAATTTCAGCCCATAAAAATGCAAGCCCTAAAAATACAATGCGTTAAAATGCAAGCATGGTTAATACAATGCCTATTATTTTTATTTAAAAAAAAAAAATGTTTCAAGTAGTGCAATTCAACCGGCTTTTTTGTTTCAAAAACATTTGCCATTATTTTACTTCCATATCCCCGAGCCTGTATCTGTCACCTGAGTCTGTTCCCGAGCCTGAATCTGTTCTAGAACCTGAGCCTGTTTCTGAACTCCCTCCCAGCCTCTCTCTCCCACCTTCTCCCATCATCCATTCCTCAACCACACTGTCACCACCTCCTGCTAGCCCCACAGCTAACCAACATCCACCTTCAGTGAGGTGAGCTCTACGCGGGTCTACCAGTGTTCATCTCCAGCATGGTCAGTGGATCCCCGGTCTCCTCCTCCAACCTCCGCGATCAGGACTCCACCTCGGCCCGTCGATCCATCAGCTCGACCTTGGCTCCTACCTCCCTCATCTCCACCATGGCCCATCAGTCCACCAGCTCTGCCGGGCTCCCTCATCCCTCTGGCATCGCCTTTGGGTATTCGTCGGCCTGCCCTCGCCTTGGGACTACACTCTTCTGGCTTCGCCTCGTCCCTTCGTCTCGCCCCCGAGACTGAGCCTGTTCCCGAGTCCGAGACTGAGTCTGTTCCCAGCCTGAGCCCGAGACTGAGTCTGTTCCCGAGACTGAGTCTGTTCCCAAACCCGAGCCCGAGCCTGTTCCCGAGCCCGAGTCTGTTCCCGAGCCCGAGCCCGAGTCTGTTCCCGAGCCAAGCCTCACATTTACATATTTTTCTTGTTTCTCTTCCATGTTTTCAATTCTCTTTATCCACTCTTGAGGTATAGTGGCCTTAATTACATCACATTTGTTTATCTCTTGTCTGCTAAAATCCTCCTTTGCTTCCTCCATTATATCCACATTGTATTGGTAAAAATCCCTTTTTGAATTCGTATAAAACATCTCTTACTTTTGTAATACCCAGCTCCCACCATTTCTTATAAAAGATCTCTTTCCCCCGATTTAAAATGCTGTTGTTTAAGAATAAAGGCTGATTTAAAATGTTCTCTCTACCTTGTGGATTAATATGTACACTAGTTAAAAATTTGCCCCAGGGACTCTTTGTAAAAAAAAAAAAAAATTGGCAATCCCTCCATCATCCAGTTTTTTTGTTCTCATCCACAATATGTTGTCCCCAAGATTAAAATTGCTACACTTGTTTAAAAAGAACCCTATTGTTCTTTTCCATGCCGTAATGTTTTCTTCATCCAAGTACTTTTTTATTATTTTCACTCTTAAACTTTGTTCCGCATCAATTAATCCACTGCTCCTATTAAAGTATTATATGCTATTCTTGGTGGCTTCCCTTCCCATAAAAATTCTAAACAACGGCATCGGTGACGTATATAAGATATACCATAGTTTAGAAACATTCAGAACTAAAACCTTCCCTTTCAAAGTTAATGTTCTCATTTTCCAAAAGTCAATCTTCTTTCAATCCCTACTAAAATTCCCTCCCACGTAGTGGGACAATCATACAAAATTTTCGTATAATTTGCATTGCTTTTTTTACACTCTCCAGATCTTTTACCAATAACGTCGTATTAATTTTTTTTCTCTTCTCCCTCAATGCATATCCCTTTTATTCCCTGCTCTTGTTTTATAGTGAGTCCCAATGGTTCCGCAACTAGAAAATATAAAAGAACTGACAACGGACATCCTTGTCTTATTGATCTGGTTATTTTAAAACATTCTGTTAAAAACCCATTACATTTAATTTGTGTTACTGCACCTTTGTATAAAATCCTAATCCATATAATAAAATTCTCTCCGAAACCAAAATTCTTAAAACATCAAATTAAAAAAACTATGTTCTACCCTGTCAAACTCTTTCTCAAAATCTAAACTGATTATAAACCCATCTTTGTTCTTTTAATGTATGTATCTTATTGTATCTTTTATACTGATTGTTGTATCTCTTCCTGTATGTCTCTTCCTTTCAATCCGTACACTTGGTTAGTTTTAATTATACTCAGCATTACTTCCTTCAATCTGTTGGCAAAAATTTTAGATAAGATCTTTAAATCAGTATTTAGAATCGTAATTGGTCTGTAGTTCTTAAACTCTCTTTTCCCCTTTTCGCTTGTCGATCAACTTCATTAAACCCATTCCCATTCTTGATTCAGTTCTAAACCAACACTCACACTTATTTAAAACCAAATTACAATCCGGGCACCTTACTGCATTGCAGTCCCTCGCGAAGTGCCCCCTCTCCTCACACTTAAACTCCAGGCAATCCTTAACCACATGGTCCGGGCTCATGCACAGCCGACAGGTCTTCACCTGGTGGCTGTGCATCACCTGGAAATATTGTGGGCCCTCTGCCGTTTCCATTCTTGTACTGTATGGGAGGGAGACAACTTCTTTTGGGAAACGTGTTTTGACAAACCTTGTCCCATCCTCGATGTTGGTGCCCGGATACACTCGTCTTTTTATTTTAGATATTGGGAAAACTCCCCATCCTTCCAATTTATCAGCAATCTCCTCATCAGCAATGTAGACGGGCAGATGCATGAAGGAGACAACGTAGTCGTTGGTTTTGCAGTCTCTTTACCTCCAAGTTAACTTCATTAATTGTCAATCCATCCATTAAAATCTCTGTGTCGTTTTCATGTTCCAGCGTCACCTCGTACTCCTTAGTTTGTTTGGGTCTGACCGCTAGTATCCTTCCTTCACCAATCCGCTCCGTCACTGCTTTGATAATATCTGCTGCCCTCACATCTTTCACTTGTCCTACTTCCACCGTCACCGTCGCTTCCTTCAAAAATACAAATAAAACAAAGATGCAAAAAACACAGAAGTTCCTGCAAACAGTGCAAGCTGCTGGGAGGAAGATCATAAACTAAACAAAAAAACAAACCAACCACTGATGAAAATAAAGACTTAGTTAAACACACACACACACACACACACACACACACACACACACACACACACACACACACACAAACACACACAAACGTTTGGTGAGCCTCTCTCACCCACTACAGCCAAACACTTCCTGGAACGTGCTACTCGCTAGCGCCCTCAAGGTGGTATGGCCGTAAGTGAAATCTGCTGGAAAAAACAGGCTATTTAAAAGGTTAGAACATTAGTGAAGTAAACTAAAAAGCTTACAGCACCTGGTATTCCCAGGC
>FLSR01000644.1:150057-179298 GCA_900092035.1 Leuciscus waleckii
GAAAGAAAGAAAGAAAGAAAGAAAGAAAGAACAGGGTATATAAAGAACTTCTTAAGTGTGAATTTAATACCTTTTAATACCTTTTTTAATACCTTCACAATATTTTTTAATACCAGCACGACTTCAAGTTGCAACTGTAGCGGCGGTGTAAAGTCATTACTATAGTCAGTAAGTCTGATGTGTGAGCAATCAAAAAAGAGGTGGCCATGAAGTAAGCACAGGTTTTATTAACATAAATGAAGCTGATACATTTAAGTAAAGCAGAGGGAACTCTATAGGAGTTGGATTAATCAAGATGTCACAATGGGCCTTTGTCCATAGTTTTTAATCAATATAGTAACAATTGCATAACAATTAGAAGACAGGCTGGACATTTGAATGAATGAATTGCCAACTACTGGCAAAAGACTAAATAAGCCAGTCTTTAAATCTAGAATCCTCCAGCCAGAGTCAGAAAACATTTCCCCATAATGTCCAGGGTTTTTTTCTGGGCCAGAATTGGTCTTCGGTTGGTGGCCGATCCTGTCTTGCGACCCTTTTTTTTTCTTTTTTTTCCCTGTGATTTTACCACTTGATTTCATAGCTTTGTATAAAGATAAAATCCTTCTTTGCTAGACCTGATAATTATTTTGATCTATAATCATATCAATATCAAAAAGTAGAATAAAAAATTAGCATTAAAAAGTTTATTTTAATTAATAGTCTAATTTATCGTATATTGTACAATTGAATACAAATAGCTGCCAGATAACAATAACTTGCTTTGCACTTTTGAGGTTCACCTCACTCCAGTCTAAACTGAATGATTTTTTTTTGTTTTGTTTTTTGGTAATGTTATAATATAACACATTATAATATAAATGACCTGAAAATACCACGTAGTTTACATACATGAATACATGAATTGTTTGTTCATGTTACTTAACAGTGCATTATCTAATGTTAACAAATACAACTTTTGATTTCAATAATGTAGGCTACTATAGTAAATGGTGAAATTAACAATTAATGCTGTAGAAGTGGAGTTTATTAATAGTTCAAATGTTAATTAATGTAGTTGACTAGAGTTTAATAAATGGAACCATATTGTAAAGTGTTACCGATTTGATCAGTTGTTTTAAACATTTATTAAAGTGAATCGGTTCAAAGGAGTCATTAGTTCGCGAATTATGCGATGTGTCATTAGCGGACGTGACGCGTTGTGTGATTATCCCAGCAGTTTAGGACATCGCACAAGATTCGTGTCAACACTCAACACAGAAAACATTTCATCACTGGATAGGTTTTCTTGTTTAATGAAAGTGTGGGTTATGTCAGCTGAATGTGCGGAACGTATTTTGTAGCTATTTTAGCACAATTCACACCCAGAGATAATTCAAGAAATAAATGTCCGAATGCACCTCTTGAAACTTCGGTCTTCCGACCTTTTACCATCGTGTCAATTGATTTTGATTAATATGAGCGAGGGAGAAGAGCAAGAGTGGAGAGAGTGCGCGCGACCGGGGCTCTCTCTCTGCTCGTTCTTTCCGGTTCTTTCAGTTGCACCCTGTCACAAGCGCAGCAGTCATCTACATTAGGCTACTCACCGATCAAATAAGGCTTTGGCGGGACAAAAATACGCTCTGGCGGCCACCAAAAAATTGTCAATGCAGCAAAAACCTGATGTCTCTTGACTTAAATGACTGAAATAGAAGCGCACTCGCGAACAGGTTTGCCAGCCAGCCAGCCGTACCCAGTTTGTTTCAGCGCGCGCGAACGAACACCCTCACATGATATCGCTCAGGTCTACTCTACTCGCAACATATAAATAAATCCACGCAAACTTTAGGAATTTTAGAAGAAAGGCCTGCACTTAACACAAATTGACACTCATAGGCCTAGTTGGATGGGGATTCGAAAATGTAATACCTCGTCAGATGACGTTTATTACTTTTTAATGCCCTTAATTTGGCTAATTACATTTGCTACCTTTTAATACTTTTGACAACCCCGCGGACACCCTGTTGAAGCTCCGCCCTCTGTGCTGGGAGCAGCAGCTCATTTGCATTTAAAGGGACACACACGAAAGGACGCGTTTTTGCTGACCCTCAAAAAGGGACAATTTTAACATGCTGTAAAAAAATTATCTGTGGGGTATTTTGAGCTAAAGAAGCTAGATTTTTACTTTGTAACATGTTAAATAGGAATATGTTTCTTACACAAACTCATCGCTTTGCTCAGAAGGCCTTTATTAACCCCCCGAAGCCATGTGGAGTTTGTTTATGATGGATGGATTCACTTTTTTGAGCTTCAAACTGTTGGTAGCAATTCACTGCCAATATCAAGCTTGGAAGAGCCAGGATATTTTTTTAATATAACTCAGATTGTATTCGTCTGAAAGTCATATACACCTATGGCTTGAAGGGTAAGTAAATCATGGGGTAATTTTCATTTTAAAGTGAACTACTACTTTAAAAGATTCCCCCACCCCCATAATGAGAGGTGTTGATGTATGGTTTAAAAGATGCTGATTCTATTTTGTGTGTAGATGGAGCTTAACCAGCAACAGTTTAAAGATTTATTTTTTGGCGTTTTTGCCTTTTATCATAATTGGACAGAATGTAGAAAAGAAGCCAAGTGGGAGAGAGAGCGGAGGACAGGATCAGCAAAAGGTACACGAGTTGGGATTTGAACTCGGATCACCCAAAGCACACCTGTACTTTAAGTCAGCAAACTGCCCAACGGGTTATAGGGCCCATGTAGCTGGATTCAGGTTGGTAAATATTAGAACCTCATTTTGTAAGAAATATGGGGGGTACATGTAGTGGTTTAAAAGATGCTGATTTTATTCCTTGTGTGGATGGAGTTTAACCAGCAACAACGGCAAAAAATGAATCTTTAAACTGTTGCTACGGATTCCGACAGCTGAACTGTTTGCCGTCGGATTCTGTTCCCCCCATGTTTCTTCCTCAAGAATTTTCTCATATTTATCAAACTGATGCCGTCAAATCCAGAAATTACTAGCAAGCAACGTCATAGTTATGTTGTCAATTATTAAGTATTTACAAAAAAATTATGAATTAGTTATATTAATTCTATTAATCAAGAGCAGTTTCTGTATGTTTCATGTATCATGGTAACTTGTTTCTGTAACCCCAAAATGCCACTTCATTTTCACTTTGTGTTATTTTTGCATATTTTTTTTTAATGATTGTGGTAGCTAATACCAACTTACTAACTTTATTTTATTAACAAAGCTTGTTTGGGACTGCTATTTAATATTTACAACTTTAATATAAAGTATATATGTTTAATTATATATACATTTAGAAATAAAAAAGAATAAAAATGTAGTTGTGGCTTAGTGATCATAGGGAAATGTGAGTCCCATGGCCAAACCATTTGAGAAACCTGCTGAAAAATCCAGTATGGATTCCATTTCTGTTAAGAGACACAGAGAGAGGTGGATCGGTGACATCACAGTGCTTTATTGAACAGCAATCACAAACAAGTAAGTGATGATCACAGATATGGTATATTGTGACTATATCAACAATATTTTGTGCTCTTGACTGCAATGACACATCTTTTACTATGTGGACTTTGTGGAATCATCGCATGCCTATAGACTAAACACATTATACGCATGTACATGCCATCAATGTTTTCACAGATTAACGTTTTTGAAGTTTACACAGAGATGATAATGGTATCGCTTTCAAAACCCGTTTCAAAAACTTGCACTTTGAAATCTACTTCAAAGTTTGCGTTCTCTGGCCACCAAAACGCTGTTGTCGTTTAAATGAACAGCCAGAACGCATTAAGGGTTTTCTGTTTTCAGTTGAAAACGGTGTCGTGTAAGTGGCCCCTAAGTTATTAACAATGGAAATTTAATAAATTAAAAACTTACTTAACCTAGACTAAGACTTTCTTCTAGAGCTGCTGTACAGCCAAAACCATCTTTGTTGCATTAATTTCCTATTATCACTGTAAAGCTGCTTTAAACAATCTGTATTGTCAAAAGCACTATATAAATTACATATCTGGCAGTGATTTTGCTGTTGCGAGAGGGATGCTGTTGATGTCTGTTGTATTTTGGAAGGTACTTTTGTATTTTTGATGTTTGTCTGTATTTGTCATTTGGTGTTGGTGATGACTGAAGGGCATGCCACAGACACAAAAAAGTTTTTCCGAAAGGACAATAAACTAAACTTTACTTAACTTAAATGAATGACTTGACTTGCCTTTGTTTCCTTTGCTGCCTTGTTTGTCCCCATGTTACCCATGTTTGTTTCTATAGCGATTGATTACAAGTTCATTGTTCAAGTTCATTGGAGACTTACTGAAAGATGAGCTCGTAAGTTAGAACGTAAGCATCACTGTAGACATACAGCAGATGATCTCTGGGGTCATAGTTTAGAAACTGAATATTAGTCTGCATCTTCTTAATGTGAATTCTCAAATCGTATCGCTCTTCGTTGGTTTTGGTGTCATAAGAGTAAAAGATCTCTTCTGTTTCTTTATCTAGGTAACGAGTAGCATAAAGCACACGCACACCATGAAGGTGTTTGTGGCAGTTCTTTTGTAAAGAGAAGTGGACCATGTTAGGTTCAAAACAGGAGGATTACTAGTCTCAATTTTACTGATCATCACATTTCCAAAGTTGCTTGTGGTTGCGTATATAACATAGACGCCCGATTCATCTGTGGCAAAATCCATATCTGTATAGGTGTATGTTGTGCCGAGGTGTGCGAAAGGAAACTTGTCGTTGAAACCTGCATCATTAGGTAAAGCAACAGTACTGACAGAACTCGTCGTCAAGTTGAACTGACAGACGGAGTATGTATTGTAACAGTTATAATAGAGCGCATTGCTGTACATGACCATGTTTGGCCCCTGAATTGTGTTTGTTGTGGGGTTGGAGCTTGATATATAGGTATCTGTTGGTCCTATACCGAATATAATAGCACTCATACTACTGCACTGGCGGATAAAGTTGCCATAAAGGTTACTACTTGACAGAACCACGAGCCAGTACTTGTTCTCGTCTCCTGGAGCCGGCTTTGCATCTCGACCCCAAGCACCGAAAGTGTAGGATGTTTCATACACAGTGAGGGAATATGTTCTAGGTCCTGAAACATTGACCATGCGGCCCAGACCACAGTGACCTAAAAATAAAGCAAATATGTAAGTCTAATACTTTAACACAGGGGTGTAGCTGTGGCTACGTAAGTTTATACATGCCTGGGGAAAGTGTAGGAGCTGGTGTTGTACTATTGAGCACATCTTTGCACCGTTCAGGTCCTTCTGAACACGCTGGTTCTCTCGCTCTTTCACCATCACCTGTGTGTGGTCAAACTTCTCCAGCTCCACCGTCGTTTCCTCCATATCCTGAAGCTGTAGGAATGAAGGTTTAAATATAAGAATAAGCAAAATGCACATAATTTACGAAATGTCCCAGAGAAATAGTACTGAGGAGTTGTGGACCTGAAAAGTAAAAAAAAAAGAAAAGAAAAAGAAAAATGCAAATAATAAATAAATTACTTAAAAATCAATTTAAGATGTATTTGATAATTAATATTCATATTTTTTTATGGGTCTGACATAAATTTGTACATAATGCAAAACACTTCAGAAAAGAATAAAAAATCAAATCAAATAAATACAATTTATGAAATATTTCAAATTAATTTAAATACACTGTATTTAAATGCTTGATTTAAATGAAATGTTTACATTTATTTTAAATAAACATATACATTTAATTATTTTAAACATTACATTTAATGTTATACATTTTGAAAATTATCATGTTCTGCGACACCTAATATGACTACGAAACAATATGTTTGATATTTTGATCTTTTTTGTACACACACTGAAAATGATCCATTTTGATTAGGAATTAATTTGACACTTAGAAATAAACACATTGCATACAATTGTAATAGAAATGTAAAAGAGCTGTGGTGTAGATAAATTCACCTCTGCTGCAGTCTGTCCACTGAGCAGCTGGTAATTGTTGGTGGTCCTGTTGAGTTTATCCAGAAGGTCTTGAATCTCCGCTAACTCTAATTCAATAATGCGTAGAGACACGGCTGCATACAGATTTCCATTGTCTTCTTTTTCCAGCATGGACACATTGTCCAGAAGCTGCCAGATACGATGTTGTAGACCCAACACAAGCCTGTCAATCTCTGTCATCTGCACACATTTGAAGAGAACACAATTTTGCTTTAATAACAGATTGTATAGAATTATATGGCAAAGTGTGTAAAATTAGTTTTTAACTTACATGACTGATTTGCAAATCATAAAAATACAATACTATGTTTTTATATTTTTATACCTTTTCTGAAGTGATGTTCCCTATGCATTTTGAAGTCGTGAACTCAACGTTCTTGAGTTTATTCTCAGGAAAAGCAGGATCAGAATTTTGCAGCTCACACACACAGTCCTTCCCTCTCGTTGACTGTGGAGACGGAATAACAGGGTTATTACTGTACACAACAAAATTTATTCCGACATACAAGCAAAATTACACCTTAAAAAAAAATATATAACCAAATTTGCTAAACACTTTTTTGAAAATATGTCAGAAACAATGTAAAAAATAATAATGTTAATAAAAGGACAGTTCAATTTTACCTGTGTTAAAATTAGAGGAATGACGACCATCAAAATGAACATGTTTGACTGACTCATGTTTGAGTTGGGAATGATTGAGATCCTGTAGCCTTCAGAATAAAAAGACAGAAGCAGAGATTTAAAGCCACAAACCCAGGATTGGTCAGTAAGTCAACAGTGCTGACATGAGAAAAATTATGAAATAAGGAAGTTCATCACCTGATCTTGCAAATACTTTGAGATTGCAAATGGGTTTGCATTACTATATATATATATATATATATATTAGAGGTGGGCATAGATTAATTTTTTTAATCTAGATTAATCTAGATTAATTTTGAAATTAATCTAGATTAATCTACTTGCTTGTGGTTGCGTATATAACATAGACGCCCGATTCATCTGTGGCAAAATCCATATCTGTATAGGTGTATGTTGCGCCGAGGTGTGCGAAAGGAAACTTGTTGTTGAAACCTGCATCATTAGGTAAAGCAACAGTACTGACAGAACGAGTCGTCAAGTTGAACTGACAGACAGAGTGTGTGTTGTAACAGTTATAATAGAGCGCATTGCCGTACATGACCATGTTTGGCCCCTGAATTGTGTTTGTTGTGGGGTTGGAGCTTGATATATAGGTATCTGTTGGTCCTATACCCAATGTAATAGTACTCATGCTACTGTACTGGCGGATAAAGTTGCCATGTACATTACTACTTACAGAACCACGAGCCAGTACTTGTTCTCGTCTCTGGAGCCGGCTTTGCATCTCGACCCCAAGCACCGAAAGTGTAGGATGTTCCATACACAGTGAGGGAATATGTTCTAGGTCCTGAAACATTGACCATGCGGCCCAGACCACAGTGACCTAAAAGTAAAGCAAATATGTAAGTCTAGTACATTAACACAGGGGTGTAGCTGTGGCTACGTAAGTTTATACATGCCTGGGGAAAGTGTAGTAGCTGGTGTTGTACTATTGATCACATCTTTGCACCGGTCTAGGTCCCTCTTAACACGCTGGTTCTCTCGCTCTTTCACCATCACCTGTGTGTGGTCAAACTTCTCCAGCTCCACCATCGTTTCCTCCATATCCTGAAGCTGTAGGAATGAAGGTTTAAATAAGAATAAGCAAAATGCACATAATTCACGAAATGTCCCAGTGAAATAGTTTTGAGGAATAGTGGACCTGAAAAATAAAAAAATAAAAAAATAAATGCAAATAATAAACATAATGACATAAATTTGTACATAATGCAAAAAAAGAAAGAAAAAAAAAACTATTAAAAAAAATATATATTTAAAATTAATTTAAATACACTGTATCAAATGTTTACATTTATTTTAAATAAACATATACATTTAATTATTTTACACATTTGATATAATGTTATACAAATTATCATGTTCTGCTCTAATATGACTACGAATGTTCTGTTCTGTTCTAATATGACTAAATACACTGTATCTAATATTTAAATACACTGTATCAAATGTTTACATTTATTTTAAATAAACATATACATTTAATTATTTTACACATTTGATTTAATGTTATACAAATTATCATCTTCTGCTCTAATATGACTACGAATGTTCTGTTCTGTTCTAATATGTTCTGCTCTAATATGACTACGAATGTTCTGTTCTGTTCTAATATGTTCTGTTCTAATATGACTACGAAACAATATGTTTGATATATTGGTCTTTTTTGTACACGTACTGAAAATTATCCATTTTGACATTAGAAATAAACACATTGCTTACAATTGTAATGAAATGTAAAAGAGCTGTGGTGTAGATAAATTCACCTCTGCTGCAGTCTGTCCACTGAGCAGCTGGTAATTGTTGGTGGTCCTGTTGAGTTTATCCAGAAGGTCTTGAATCTCCGCTAACTCTAATTCAATAATGCGTAGAGACACGGCTGCATACAGATTTCCATTGTCTTCTTTTTCCAGCATGGACACATTGTCCAGAAGCTGCCAGATACGATGTTGTAGACCCAACACAAGCCTGTCAATCTCTGTCATCTGCACACATTTGAAGAGAACACAATTTTGCTTTAATAACAGATTGTATAGAATTATATGGCAAAGTGTAAAATTAGTTTTTAACTTACATGACTGATTTCGGTGTCATTTTTGATCTAATATTTATATATATGATTATTTAATCAGTATATTGTGAAAGTATTTTTTTATATTGTGACTAGTTATAGTCAATTGTTGTTGACTATAAACTATTAAATTGTTATAAATGTCCTGATGAATCAAAACAATATGACTTACATTATACATATACTACATATATAGGCTACTTATATATATATATATATATATATATACAGCTATTTCAAAGCTCAGTTTGAATATTATATATACTGCTAATAATAATAATACATATTATGAAGACTTCAGATGCAAAAGCCTCTAAGTCCGTCTAACGTTTTTTTTAATATGAACATTTTTATCAGGCTCCTATGGTTTGCTGTATACCTTGTATAGGTTTCTACCTAAGTACCGACATTTCTGATTGGGCTGAGGCTGGGATTTAGTGAGTTTGAAGTGAAAGTATTTGATGAATGTATACTATGTGCGGAGAGCATTCACTCAATATTATTATCTCATTTTTGACATGGATGGCTTTTAGAGGCTTTTGCATCGGAGGTCTTTATAATATATGTATATGTATATTATATATTATTATTATTATTAGCAGTATATATAATATTCAAACTGAGCGTTGAAATAGCTTTTTTCTTGTGTTAAATTGCTTGATTTAGGAATATAAGAATTAGGTATATACACAAAATTAATCATATATCAACAATACTGACTGTAAGCAGAATACCAGATTTTGCTGGCATGAGAATAAAAAGTTAAAAACTCTTCATTAATTCCCGTTTTTCTTGAAATCTTCATAATTTAAAATACATGTATTTACAGTTTTTGTAATATTGTACTGACATAAGAAAAAAGTTTAAAACAAAAACTAAGAGATTGTGTTTCCGTAATTTTTATCATTTCAATATCATGCAGTACTGAAACCAGTTTGCAGCCTTCATCATATAATAAAAGTGCAGATCTTTGCATAAAATTTATGATGAACTGGGGCTGAAAATTTTTAAGGGGGGAACTTGTGGTAGAATTTTCCCACATTTCTCAACTAAATTTCTTCCTGAATTTCTTAACAGAGCCATATGTGCAATTTTCACATCCCCTTCAACAGACCCCCAAAAATGCAAATTGGCATAACTAAAATTGCGTCATAGTGTTTTAGTGGTGGTTTAAAGCAGATCTTTAGTCTTTCAGCCCATTCAGTCGACATGTTCATCTACATGCTGCTTCTCACAGTCATCGTAAGTTTTCTCTTTGTGTCTTGAATTAACTCACAGGTTTCTACAATTCTTACATCTCTGAAAATAAGAAAATATGAGAGAACTTGTGTATGTATGACATCTGATTGTATTTGTTTTTGTCAAATTTCTTCCTGAATTTCTTAAATTAGCCATATGTGCAATTTTCACATCCCCTTCAACAGATCCCCAAAACTGCAAATTGGCATAACTAAAATTGCGTCATAGTGTTTTAGTGGTGGTTTAAAGCAGATCTTTAGTCTTTCAGCCCATTCAGTCGACATGTTCATCTACATGCTGCTTCTCACAGTCATCGTAAGTTTTCTCTTTGTGTCTTGAATTAGCTCACAGGTTTCTACAATTCTTACATCTCTGAAAATAAGAAAATATGAGAGAACTTGTGTATGTATGACATCTGATTGTATTTGTACATAAGGCGACTGTCGAGGCTCAGAGAGTTCCAGGACAACAGAAGAGCGATTCATGTTTGTGTAAAATAAACAGCTCCATCTGGACTTTTCCTGCTGTACGGTTTGTGGAAGTCACAAAACAGGTCCAGATCTGTGAGGAGAACCTGAATGAATTTGAGGAAAAGGTATCAGTTAAGCTTCTTTATAACTAAATGGACACTGCAATGATTTTTAGATGTTTTTCATTACAATTGAGAAGAATCTTGAACTTAGGCAATATCAATTAACTATCTGAGGTGACTTCCAGTTGAGTAACACAGAAGCAGAACTGCCGTTAATGAGAGCAAATCTTCAGAACATCACAGCCCGTCTGAAAGCATTTAACTACCTTCACACAAGCGGACTGTACAACGCTCTTCCCCTGCGACAGCTAATCCAAGAACTCGAGGAAATCCATCAATCTGTTAACGAATCACACTTGCAGAACCCCAACAAGGAGACACATAACTTGTTAAATGAGGTAGACATTGCAACACATGAACATACATATTTCTAAACTCTTTTCTCTTGTGATCAGTGTTTCAAATCAATCTCAAGTTAAAGGTAATGACAGAACTATTTAAACAATACATAATAGTAAATGAGACAACAGTTTAATGATACCATCTGTGTTGTTCTCAGTTAAATAAGGCAAACAATGATATTCAGAGGATGTACAAAGATGATTTCTCAACCGGAGACCATGAAGAAGAGGTTACGTGACCTCAACAACCGAGCACAGACTTGCAAGACCATACCCAACAATTTCAGAAGTAAGTACATTGCTATTTGTGAGTTTTTGTTCTGAAGGAATAGGATACAGAAAAATAATTGCTTTCAAATGCCATTTTCATTTACTAAGGTCCAAAAAGGTTCTAACAAATTAAGAAAAAGCTTAAACTGTGTTACTACAATTACTTCCAGGCACTTGTCATCAGCGCCTCATGACCAGAATAAGTTCTCCAAGTGTCACCAAGCTCAACTCCATCAGCAAATCTTATGTTTCTGGTGCTTGGGGCCGTGATGCCCTACTAACCAATCAGGAACGTTATTGGGAACACTGTCTGGTGAGTGGACACAAGCATGGGCACACAATCAGGGTGTACAACTCGCATGAAGACTTCATGGCCAATAGGAACTACAAAGATGAACAGATAGCACCATCCTATAGTGACAAAAATGCTGTTCAGGGCTCTGGCACTATACTGTACGACAATACTGTATATTACCAATGCTACAGCACTGCTGAAATCTGTAGCTTTAACATTACAGCACAAGCAACCAACCGTGTAAAACTGGATGATGCCGGAATCGACAACAAGTTCCCTTTCTGCTACTACAGCTGCCGTGACTGGACAGACATCGACCTGGAGGCTGACCAAGACGCCGTGTGGGTGATATACGCCACCGAGGAGAACCACGGCAACATTGTTGTGAGTCGCTTAGACCCGCTGGAGCTCAATATCACCCACACCTGGAAGACAAATCTCTTTAAGAGGTCCGTCACCAGCACGTTTATGGTGTGCGGGGTCCTGTACGCTACACGCTATGTTAGTACTTACAAAGAAGAGGTGTTTTATGCCTTTGATACAACCACTGGCAAAGAGATAAACACTCTTTCTTTGGCTTTTGAGAAGGTTTCTGCTGGAATAGCCAATCTGAACTACAATCCTGTTGATGGGAAACTCTACTTGTACAATGATGCCTATCTTTAGCAATGATACCTTCTTCTGAAGGCATTTCAAATGCAATTACCCAATAAAAAGTGTGTTGTGTTTTAAATTCAAAACTGGTCTTTTACTTCTTTTACTTCAGGCAACCAAGAGAGCAATTCTTAAAACATGACATTCAAAAACGATAGTTACAATGAGGTATTAAACTTAAAATGAATACAATTCAACTTACATCACCTTCAGACATGCCTAAAAATCTGATGAAATCAATGCATAATGAATAAACATGAACATATTTTAAGTTTATAATAATATTAGGCAATACATTGTCCTTCATATATTTTTAATGTAGAAAGTAGCAGTTTCATTGAAAGCCTCCAGCTCCCTCTGGTGTTTGTATGAAAGCTTCTTCGGGCTGTGCTCTTTCTTGCTCTTGTGTTCCTGGTTTTGAATCCTCCTGTTCAGTCTGTTTATGATCATCTGGAAATTAGACAATCCAGTATGTCATTCCTTACAACTCAACTTTAGCTAAGAGACGAAAAGCATTTACAAAGCTTTTTATTGGATGAGCCAAGTTCGAATCTGTTGTAAAATAGCTAATGGCTGACACTTGTCATATACTCCACTTCATGTCATGCTTAAAATGTCTTATTTCTTCACTAAATTACTACTTGGTTTGACTGAAGCGAATTCACACTCGTTGAGGACTCATTATCATGCCTCTCTTTGCTTCCTTTTTATAGACACCATCGATTTTAAGGGTTTTTCTTCACCCCTCAATGTTGAACAAGAAGAGCTTTATGACTCATTATAACTCAGCATACTCTTCTATGAGTCACAGACTAGAAGACAAACAACTCTTATAATTGGATGTGCGAGCAAATGTCAGTCTGAAGTTGTTATTGGTCAGGTGCTTCAAAAGGATATCATGGTTGCTTAGTCAATATGACAGGCAGGGATCTTGTGGCTAACCAATATATCAGCACATGAGCATTTTAGAGCAACTGTTCAAATCGGCTGAAATTGGAGGGTATCATAGTTCATATGTGTTGTTTGCAGCTGGTATTGTGAATGACTACTGCTAGATGAAAAAAAATTAATAAAAAAATACACACCTGACTCTGAGTCATTGTTGTCCAACAGTTTTTGTGCACTCTTCAGCCTGTACATCAAGAACCTGGTTTCTACAGAAAATGTACAAAAGATTAAAATGATACATTCATTATTTTGAACCATGTATCCTGGACGATGAAGGCATGGCAGGTGAATGAAGCAATGAATGGTTAGGCCTAGTATCTAAGAAAAATATTTTTCAGGAAATCCCTGAGAAGTTACTTTTTATCTTGATAATGTTTTCTTCTTCTTCTTCTTCTTTATATCAGTTTAATCTTTTAATTTTTATCAACCAATATTTTGTAATTTATCAGTATTGGCTGATATTGGATTTTCAATTGTGCATCCTCTTTTTCAAATTCAGATTACATTTGCTCTCATCTAACACTCAAAATTAATTTAGAACATATATGTCCCTACACTGTAAAAAAAAAAAAAAAAATTCAATTAAAAAAAAATTTTGATTAATTTTTTTCTACATGATCAATAAATTATGACTTATGTTTTTACATTACCTCATCAAAATAAGCCATTGTTCAAGTTATACAACATTCAACTAATGTTTTTTTTAAGTCAGTTTAATGTAATTTAAGTTTAAATGACTTGTAGAGCTAAGTTGTTTGTACTTAAATTTAAGGCAGCAACTTTTTTTTTACAGTGTAAACTATTCTTAACACCCTCATATTAAATTGGGAGACAATAATACAAAAACAATAAAAACAAAATTATCAACAAGATATATTATTATACATCAATTATGTAAATAAATATAAGACCCAGTGCTAATTTATTAAAATCATCTCATCAATAGCTGAAAGAAAATATATATAATAAATGAATAATAATTAATAATTAAACTGTAAATACAAATAAAATAAAACTAAAGAAAATTTTGTACAAATAAAATAAAACAATAAAGATAAGAGTAGAAAAGAGAAATAAAATAATAAGAGAATAAAGAGAATACCATAAAAGAAACAAAATAAGCATTAAGATTAGAAAAAGAAAGAAAAATCTATAGAAGATATATGAAAAGATGTATGTAATGTAATGTAAATGTAATACAATTAAGGGTGAATAACTGATTAATATTAGAAAAGCGTAATAGGGAAATGGAATGGATAATATTAGAGAAATAGATGAAAAATAGGGTTTAAAAATAAGGGTTAAGAAAGAGTTAAGAGTATTACCAAAATACTCTTGAGACTTGACTTGTGCCCTAATATATCATAAAAACAATATGTTACAGACGAAATATGAAAGACAACATTTCGTTGACTAGTTTTGGATAGATTATAGTTTTTACTGTAAAATAGACTACTGCCACATCAAATTCTTGATACTATACTGTCCTATCATAATAAAAGGCAAAAAAATATATTCTTTAAACTGATGCTGTTTAAGCTCCATCCACACACAGAATAGAATAAGCATATTTTAACCTTCATCATTTTGCTTAGTGTAAAGGGAAGGCAAATACTGGGGTAAAATGAATTTGCAACTGTACTACAAACATACCTAAATCATGCCCCTTTCGTTTTTCGTGCTCTAGCTTGCAGTTGAGACGTTCCACTTCCTCACGTTGTAGTCCTAGCTGAAAAACCACTCAACATGGAAGTGTACACACACACACACACACACACACACACACACACACACACACATGAGGAACTTGACATAGAAACACAGAGTCTATCTGTGATTATAATGAATTGACATCTGTCAGTAAGTAAGAGGACCACCAAATATCGTATGAAATGTAATATCACCTGTTTGCGTAAGGTCTTGACCTCTTTGAGTAGCCTGGTGATACACACCATCTGTTGCTGATATGCACAGCGAGCCTTTGACCTTCTAAGAAACAGAGACACCACTAATCTTGCAATCAGATAGTTGCAATCAGATCAAATTTTAGGTTATTATTAGTGGTGCTTGCTAAGATTATTGCTCATATTAAGGGTTAGAACAAACCTAGCAAGCGCATAGCAACCACTCAGAACAGAAGTTAGTGAAGATTAACTCACGCCACATTCATGTCCATCTCCAACTCTTGTAAACTCAGGGAGAAAGCAGGATTTCTCATCGCTAGGTCTAAAGAGAAATGTGTTGAATGAAAACATGAAGTTATAAGTGTGTGTTCATGTGTGCACCTCACCTGTAGTAAAGGGTGGCAGGTAGCTCATAAGAATACTGTTGGTCCAGTCATCGTTCAGCTCTCTGTGTAGTATACCAAAACAAAACTTTCAGAGGTTATCGAGTGTCAATAAATCCAATTTTGAAAAAAGTTTTTTTATGTGATTGCTTATTAAACACAGCTGAATTATGTTTGATTGTAGTATCAGTGTTATTTCAGTATTGTTTACATACTATTATGGTATTTACTGAGACTTTATTTTTTATATTTTCAGGAATCGTTTTAATTTTTGTTTTAGGAATTTTGTTATGTGCTTATATCATTTTGTATTAGTTTATATATATATATATAGCTTTAATTTATTTTTGATTTAACATTTTGTAATTTTAGTATTTAAACTTAGAAAAAAAGTTAGAAAAGAATTGTTGTTTAAAAATAATTGATTGTTGCAACTTAATAAGTTAATGTTGTATAATGCATGATTAAATGTTTTTAAATACCTAATAAATATTTTGAATACCTAATTGTTTTTTATAAAAAGGAACTAAATGCATTAACTACAGAAATATTTTGAGATTTATTGCAATTAAATATTTTACTAGATTGACGGCCCTAATTATTAATAAAGATTAATTAATTAATTAACCACCTGGCGTAAGATGGCACTGTTTGTTTAAACAATGATAAAATAATCAGCAACTTCTGCCTCATATCCGCTGTCAATAGAGACATATTGCCCAGTTTTCAGCTTATTCTGGCCAAGAACGACCCACTTAGATGGACCACCTGTTCAACATCTTCAACTGCCTTTTTTTTTTAAATGGCATTTAGAGCTTGTAAATATGATTGCCATTTTGAGAAAGTCATGTGTGTGTGCAAAATGAATTAGAGGTGGTCTGTGAGGGTGCTGTCGGAGGCAATATGATTTTTGTACCTACTACCTCGACATTAATTGTGTGTTTTTAAATTTAGATTTAAATTCCAGAATCTGTGTGATAGCACAACATGCAGTGTGGGATGGCATTATCAGTACTTGAATTTGTCATTAAGGAGGAGGTCGTCTATGAGCTCATGACGCTTGAAGAAACCAATTGCACCCTTGTCAACGTGACCAACAAGTGCATCATATTGTCCTACTATAGACTGAGTCTTCAGAAGCTGAAACAAACTCCATAAAACAAACAAAAGAATTATAACGGTCAAATTGAAGTTTAGAGAGAGCAAGTAATTACAAAAAAACTAAATAGCAGTACTACATGCAAACAGCAGAGGGCAGTGTCTAAGCAAATTACAAACTTCTAGCGTTTATTAACTTGCACCCATAGTAATTTGTTAAGACACAGCACCACTGATATACAGTGTTATTCACAACTATCAAAGCACAACATGTACAAGAGGTTTGACAAGGTCCAAACAGAAGCAATTTGTGCATGTGTTTACCTCTATGATGTAGCTGCCCATCCCAAGGTGCCGGTAGCGTTTGCTAACAGCCAAAAGAGAAAGCTGAAGCACAGTGTCTCCTGTAGATCTACAATTTCACAGGCAGAAACAGAAGACTCCAAATCAATATTCATTAGATTAGCATATTGCTTGATTTTCTGAGAAACATCCATTTTAACTGTCACAATGTGCCTCAACATTCTAGTTAGGGTGTGTGTATTGCAGACACTTGAGGTTAAACTAAACCACGGGCCATGTGGAAGCCATTGGCACAAATACAGAGTGCAGAAGAGGGAAAGGAGCGAGAGAGGAAGCCATAGTCTCTCATTGACTGGTAATAACACCCCACAGTCAGCAAGGCAGGGCAGGTTTCTCCACTCTTCAGCCCCTCTGGACTGGAAATAGACTCAGGGTGGAGCCACACCATTCAGTGGGATCTCATAATGACAAGGCTTCATTTTCAGTTTTTGAATATAAATAAAGTCTTTTTTTTTCTCTCTTTTTTTTATAATCCTGGATGGTATCCACTCATAAAGAGCTGAAATGCTGACTGAGGCTATATGGAAGGACAGTCAGGAGCTTGTTCTTGCAGCTGAACAGTGTTTGATTTAGACTAGTGGATTGTAGGTGGAAGAGGATTTTGCACAGAAGGTGTTTTATTACTGTAATAATAAGTATGTGAATGGGAGTAGGGTTTAAGGGGTTGTCATAAATTTTAAACATGCAGAATTATGCATGTCGTCACACCTGAGAGTTAAATTGGGAACATATATATATATATTCCATTATGAAACAAATTTTTCGCATCCCTAGTTTGCATGCGTATAAGGTTTAGTGTGAACATCCCTTGTAGAATGCAAGAAACAAGAGTTTTAGCTGAACTTTGATTTACATTTTGTGCAATATCCATATTTCGTCTGCGAAACTTCCTCTTTATTGCAAAAAATGACTATGAAATGCAATTGACAAAGCTTTACTGCATTGCCAGATGATGTTATAAGATAATAACAGAAGAAAAGTATCTTGCTTTAAACCATTAGTGTTTTATTTCACAAAATAGTATTATATGCTCTTTCACTGATGTTTGATTGAATTAGGAACTGTGGTTGTACTTTGCTTACAGTTGCTTGATTTCATAGCAAGCAACAGCCACGATCAGAGATTCAACTCCTACGGCGGATGGTGGGATCTTTCCGTCTTTTCCTTGCACTGCTCTACTTTCTTTCCTTTCCCTCGCTCCGTCCACAAACTCCTGTAGGCCTTCACAGAAACGCTCCCAAGACCATCTACAGGGAAACAGACAACAGGCTCATACAAACTAAAAATGGTCTGCATTTTTTTAACACAACAGTAGCTAGAAGACTTGAAACTACGAGAAGAGACTGATGAAATTTTGTACAAAACCAAATTTTCTTCACCATCAACCATATTCTGTCACACTATGCACTAACATTGTCCCAGTAAGAGACCATAATAGGATACAATTGTCATTGACCGTATAACACAGTTGCGTTGGCATAGAAACTAACCGGCATACATGCATGGTGGCATTTGTCATTGTTATTGACCATAATAATGTCATGATGTTAAATGTAGAGAAATGTCATAAATAAATAACATCCACTCCAGTTCACTCCTTTCCAAATCTACACCTGTAAGAGGAGGGATAGAGCTGATAAGGAACACTTGGCAAACTGTTTGCCAGAGAGGATCTGGGGAAAAGCCGTTGTAATTCCATTATCTTTAACAAAATCAGCAAACGATTTGTGCCGAATCATGTCATATTCTCTCTCATTAAATTCTCAATCAGAATGATTGATTAATTTTAAGTCTGTTTCTCACACAACACTATAATATGGCTTCAGAAGACATGGAACTTTTGTGGTGTTTTTTAGTCTGTTTTGGAGTTTGACAGCTCAAATCACCATCAACTTTTGTTGTACACTCATTATTGGCATTTGTGGTTCCATTAAGAAACTTTAACAGCCATGGAACATTTTCTTTCATTTTCACAAAATCTGGTGCTTCAGATTATTAAAGGGTAATTAAACCCTAAACCAACTTTTTTTAGTTAATGATCTGTAAGAATGGGGCTTTATTAGTGCTGTTCATTGATTCAAGTAGTTTTTTTGACATTTGTGTTTAAAGTTTTTTAATTTTACAAAATATGGTGTAAAAACGTCTGAGTGCTGCCCTCTTCAGGTTGAACAGTGGCTACTGCAGTTGAATTTTCCTATTGGAAGTTGTGGTACCCTCTGATGTCAGAGGGTACCAGCTAACCACGCCTTGCCTGCAGAGAGATACGTCACAGATACGTCAGAGATACGCCCCCTCTCCACTGGGCTCTGCCTACTTTTCCAGCATTTTTCAAATATTGCCAGTGGGTGGAGTCAGGCTCTGACCAGGGGTTTAGTTACCCTTTAAAATGTTCTTCACACTAAGAAAATAATAGTTACTTTAAAGGGGTCATCGAATGCCCATTTTCCACAAGTTGGTATGATAGGGTCTTAATGTAGTTTGTAACATACTTTGGTTAAAATTCCTCAATGGTTGTGTAAAACAACACCCTTTTTACCTCCTTAAAAACAGCTCTGTTCACAGCGACCCATTTCGGTGCATGTCTCTTTAAATGATAATGAGCAACTGCTCACCCCACCCCTCTCTTCCGTGGGGCGTGTCGACACAAGACACGTAAAGTGCTGCCTTGGCTGACAGTATACAAATGGCAGAGGGCGGAAATATGTTAATACGGGACAGTCCGTCAGTGGTCGTGGGCGGAGCATGAGCAAAGGTTAAAATTAAAAAGGAGTTAAAAAAGAGAGAGGAGTGAATGGATTTTTTTCAATGTATGGTGGTTGTGTCCACACACTGCAAAGACACATTTATATGCAAACACCATTTAAAAGTGAATTTTGCATCCGATGACCCCTTTAAGAACTGTTTACTGAAAGGTGATTTGGTCTTCAATGGCTTTGCTGCTAAAACCTCTTTTTGGAAACTTTATTTTTAAGAATTTATGTAAAAGAGCAGCTTGAGCTTGTTTCACAGAATAAAGAAAGGGGTCAGAAGCCATATGAGGGTGAGTAAAAGCTGACAGTTTTTATTTTTGAAAACGAATTCAAAATTCACAAAATGTGCAGGCCAAAAAAGGTCAATCGTCCACTGTCAATAGTATAGCAATGTATGAAGCACTGCTCAAGTCACTTTCAAATCAAGCCGTTTTCTGTTGGTCAATGCTGGGAAACCAGTTGCGAAATCTGTTTGGGGAAATCTATCAACCTCACACGAAATTCCTAATCGTGTGGATTCCTATTCAAATGATTGGATTTCGCCCTCGAATATTTGCAGAACGACGGCAAATGTGACCGCACCTTTAGCCTTCATTTTTAGGAAAGTTCTACCTGTCACTTGTCTTCACTTCTAAAGTCTCCTCTGAGGTTTCCTCTGAACTCTCTTCAGAGTCGCTGTATAGCTCAGCGAACAGCTTGTGTTTGGATTCAGCTCTGTCTGTTGTTTTACAGGGTACTGCGCTCAATGGTCCCCTTGTTTCTGGAAGCCCTGCCACTATAGTCCTCTAAAACATCTGCAAAGAGAAATCAGCATAAGTCCAACACTCATTCTATACAGAATTATGCTCACTAACATAATTTACGCTCTATTGCCCAACCAAGGTGAATTACATACCAGCATGGTCCCGTGATAAAATAATAGTACGTATCCCTGGGTAGTGCACTGTTTCGAGGACGTCTCTGGAGCCGACATCAGGCAAGGATGTGTCCAACAGAGCCACCACAGCCCGAAGAACATCCTCGTTCCCTATCTGCAACATCAAGAGAGTCTCTGAGCACACATGCTCGCACAAACATATGCATGTATATGTCAACACAGCACAAAAAAATCTAAACATTTGCCTCAGGTTATGTTAAAAAGAGCAGTGGACTCAAGATGTCATGCGGCCAGCAATTCAGTGCAAAAGAACGACTGCAGCATGACGCCCACCCCCAACACTAGTGTTTGCAAAGCTCTAGCTGTGCAGCAGTGGGGAAAAATACATTCAATTAAGACTGGGAGTTCCTGGACAACACGATGGGAGGCTGAAACGTGACCTATATTCCTGATCGCGCTGGCTCTATAATTTCATATTTATGGAGTAAGAGCTATAAAAGCCCAGATAATATTTCAAAAACAAGGAGGGAGTTAATATGTGAAAGGAAGTGGAATACAGCACTCAATAATCAATAAACATCAATAAAGGGAAAGCAAGCAAGATCATAAAAGAGGCTAAGTGGGATTGAAATGAATTAGTGTGTGGGTGTGTGTAAGTGTATGGGTGTGTATGAGGCAATTTTTCATATTTATGTTGTACCAAATCCAAGTGAGCTGCCTACATAGGAAACATTTTAAGGCACTCTTGACGCAAAGACTCTTCCAAAAAAAATAAAAAATAAAAAAAAGATATATATATACATGCAACTTAATTATGTTGCCTACTAAGATGCCTTCTTTTGGCCAAATTCTATTTTACATATCCTTTGTGGAGAAGGCAGTCCCAGAGATATGCAACAATTGACAAAATTTAAAAAAGTTTTAACAAAATTTAAGCAAGTAAAAGTAAGTAATGTTTTTCATTTTATTTCAGGACAGTCCCTTAGAAAGCAGCAGCCTATCTAGGCAGTACGCAGCAAGGCAGCTCACTACGTTTTAGAAAAAAGCTTTATGGTACACTACGTTTACAAGACAACAATGTACAAAAAACTTTGTACGCGTCATTTTTATGACACAACCGTTTTTGGGGCCTGAAAATGCAAACTTTTGAAAAACGGAAGTTAAAGTGCAAGTTTTCAAAAACTATTCTGTTATCGTCTCTGTGTAAACTACAGATTTGTGAATAAGGTGATGTCATGCGCATGCGTATTATGTATTCAGTCTATAGGAGTGAATTGTTTCTTTACAAAATGACATCACAAAACTACTGGCCTGGCATTCATAATAAAGCGTTTTTAGAGATGAACCAAAGCACAGAGAATCTTTTCCAAATCCACAATATTACTCGAGAACCCACCAACAAAAAGATATGAGAGCAAGAGAAAACACTGCAAATTATGATATTTGCATTGTCTGGTGAGATGCTTGTAGCAATATTTCCCATCTCAGTCAACATTATATTTATTGATTAATATTTTACAGTTGGGTATTTAACTACTCACCCAGTAGAATCTATTTATAAATGACAACCTTTATGGGAAATACAATTTTGGACTTCTAGTGTGATATCTATAGTTCTTTAGTAAGAATGTTAATCTAAAATAAAAGAGAAGGGTATGCCAACCATAGGCAGAATTGCAGGAGCATCTTTGGTTTGGAAGAGTCGGCAGAAGTTGATTATGATGGGATGAGCGCTTAAATCACCATTGAAACAAACATTGTGGAGACGGACCACACATCCCTCCATCGCTCACCGTTGACCAGCTAAAAAGAGAGGACACAGCTTTATAAACATTCATGAAACTTTATAACACTTTGCCCTGCTATAAGGGAGACTGGGGCTAGTTGTCACAGGTTGAAACATATTTCTGAGACACACAATTTAATAAATGTCCATCTTCTGTACAGTAATTTTGTTACATACTTTTAGCCAAAACAATATTTTAAACTATTACTATTTTACTTTTTACGTTTGTGTTTTTTTAGGAACAGTTTTTGTTTTGTTAATAACGTTAATTGTGTTCATGGTTGACTGTTTATTTTTTTATTTAAAATAAACTATAAAACCTTTAAAAACAGATGTGTTGTGGAAGATGGGCTTTTTTTTTTGGAGACTATTTCATATTTTAAACAAATTAACTGTAGGCCTAACGTTACTTGTGTAACGTTACTTAAATCTTCAGTAAACAGCAGTTCCCGTTTTTGTGACAACTTACCCCTATTGTGGCCAGATATTGAGGCATGTTGTCACAAAACGAACTGTATTTATATTTCAGGCTAATAACGATAGAAATATCCCATAACGTTTTGTATTCAAGACGTCGAGTTAAGTAACAGAACAGACGTTGAAAACAAAACAATGGGAAATGTTAACTGGAGTGTGTAACAACTAACCCATAAATCCATTTGTTTATTCATGTTTAAACACAAATGGTGTGTAACACCTATTTAAATGTAAATCTGTAAATGTATTATCAAGCTAAATACCTCAAATATCTGCTTCAGAAACGTCGATATCTAAGCAAACTTGGCTGCGTTGTGCCGTTAGAGCCTGGACAGCGAGTGTAACTATAGCAACGGTGGAGCTGGAAATCAATCGCAGTGTCTCATGGGATTTGGAGTCCCCAATTACGAATACACGATGACCACGTATGACGGTTTCTTTCCCACTTGGTGGTTCTGGTGGGCATAATTTACACACCATCAAAGCCACTATGACTTTCTTTATTACGTTGAACACAAAAGGGGTGTTAGGCATAATGACAGCCTTAAGACACCACTTACACTGTATTAAAAAACAAAAAGAAACAATGGTCACTTATTTTTGTGTGTTCCACCCATAGACTGGTTACACCGAAGAAAGTAGTGGCGTTACATTTCGTTTGTTCTTAAAAAACAATCTTTTAAGTGAATGAATCATATCAACCGACTCAGATCAGATTCTCCTTTTTGAAGTGCTTGACTGATTTCCTGCCTTCATATGGAGGGCTGAGTGGCTGTTTGAGTCTGAACGAACTGAGGAAACTCGGGCTGCATCTGAAATCGCATTACTTCCCTATTATATAGGCTAGTAGGCAAAAAACAATAGGCTATGTCACAAAAGAAGTATATGACCTACTTCTTCCAGCAAGATTCAGAAGTGTGCATTATGCATTCGATGGACATTGATAATATTGGGCCCTGGGGAGGATGTGTGAATTAAAAAAAATAATTTTGTGAAGTAATTAATTATTCACAATAAGTAGGCCTACTACCTACTCAAGAGAGTAGGCCCAATGCGATTTCGGACGCAGCCTCGTTCTTGAACTAAATGAACAAAAGCATCTTGTTCTTGAAAGAAATAAGCGAACTGTGATATAGCTAAGTGCTAAGTCAGCTAACGTGACTTACGTCAAAGTAATGAACGAAATAAATGAGACAGTCATCTTAAATTTTAATAACGAGTATTAATAGACTTCGGTCAACTCCGAGAACGGTCAATCCTAAACCAATTGGGTGGTTCAGGCCATATACTGTAGGTAAACTGGCCTAGGCTACTTGCTACACCAAAATAGGCTACTACGTGTTTTGACATATTGATTTTCATTTTCATTACAATTTTTTTGTCTACTGGTAACAGCAATGCAAAAATTATGGTCATTATGGTTTTACTAGTCTAGAAATTCCATTTTCAAGGCCCGTTCACATCAAGAACCGAAGAACGACAATTTGACAACTATAAAGATTAAGAATCAGGTGAATTACATCAGCAAATTTATTACGGAAGTTCAGGAGGCCTTCAATCTGCGCGTGGGTGAGCAATCATGAAACAAATGAAATATGGAGCATTCAAGCTTTAATCTTTCGCTGCCTGTCATCTTTATAGTTGTCGTTCTTCGGTTCTTGACGTGAACGGGCCTTGAAAGTGGAATTTCAGCAAAACCACAATGACCATAACTTTTGCATTGCTGTTACCAGTAGAGAAAAACATTTTTTTTCAACAAATTTAAATCATTATGTCAAAAACATGTAGTAGCCCCCTAATGCTATCCCAAATTCAGTCTCTAAACAAATCTTTTCAATGAACTGATTCAAAAGATTCGAATCACGTGGATGAATCGAAATCCCAACCGCTAGTGTGTGTTGGGTGGGGTCTCCGGCTCAGCGGATTGAAAGGCGTGGCGTCGGTTGGTTTCGCGGGGAGTGACGTCAGTGGAGCTGTTCAAAGCGCGCTGGTGCTGGAAAGAAACTCAGCGTCGTCGTCAGCAGTTGCAACGCGGGGCGGAGAGGCGGAACACGGCGAGGCAAATCAGATATCTGGAAACTCGCAAGGAAATAGCGCAAAAGGAGGCACTCACCTGTTAGACTACTGAATTGTGAGTATCGAAAATATCCCATTCGACTGGTTTAAAAGGAAAAGTTACGGAGCGAGCTGAAACGGGAAGAAGGGTTTGCCTGCGAGTGTATCATCATCACCTAACACGCTTCTTTGTGCGCCTGGAAGGGGGTTTGCTCTATTTAAATGTTAGGCTGTTTATTGATTAATTGTTTCACAGAAATGCACTGCCTCTGGCTTTAAAGCTTTGATTTCGTAGCACTATTGGAGGCGAGAGATTTGAATAATATTTGCATGTGCACAAGGCTGTGTTAGACTTGTATGGTTGATCACTTATCCAGAGAGCTTTCCTTCTGACAAATGCAGTTCCCACCGTCAGCCATCAGTTTGAGGCAAGGCATGCATTTTGAGTCAGGTATGTCTTACAGCATCTATTTTGACAGAAATGTGTGGGAATATGTCAGTGTTTACTGTTTCTTAATTAAAAATGAAAGGTGCATTTTCAGGTCCAGCATTATGAAATTATTTTGCATCTTAAATCCATGGTTTCATATGCATACTTTCAGATTAGACTGCATAGAATTCAGAATTGTAGTGTGATGGAGTGATCAAGGTGTGGCACTGTAGGTTTGTGTTTATTTAACCCTATTTGTCTAGTTGTTCTTCATACAACCAGGTGAATGCTATACAGGCTAAAAAGGGTACATTATTCTCTGTGACAAGGGACTGGTAGTTGTAGTATTAAACAACATACTCTCTAAAAAAAAAGTTGTTGTGGTCCTGTGAGCTTCTGACCGAGCTTCTACTTAGACACACCGTAATGACCAAAAATACATTATAATGTTACCAGTAAAGTCCGTTATTTTTCCCATGCAAATGCAATAAAAATGTTACAAAAATCACCCAAAAGCATCATAAAAGTGGTCCATGTGACTATTTTGCAAGTCTTCTGAGTCATTTAGCTTTTTGTAAGATTAAAAAGTCCAGGTTTGGAGTAACATTTGAATGAATAAATATTTAAAATGTCAATTTTTGGGCGAACTGTCCCTTTAAGCTGCGCATCTCACTAATAGACTAGACTGATTACTTCCCCACCTGCGTGATGTTAAGCATCATTATTGGGAGATAGCTTTGGCTTAGCCATTAAACCTCCCCTGTTCCCAGATTTATAGGTCCATCTTTCCTCTGGTCTTTAGAGAGCCTCTCAAGACAGGCATTAGTCCAAGTCACGACAGTGGGCGAGGGAAATGTGGTCACTGTATTGAACTAACTGATGACGCAGTGCTAATCCGACACAGTGGGTCATTTGCTCACTAGATTTGCTGAAGTTTCTTCATTAAAGCACATTATTTGAATGTGAGACAAGCACAGGACATAAGACAACACCGGTTCATGTCAAATACTCCGGTCAGTGTGCCAAAACGGCCATCAGGAAGTGTTCACGTGGGGTTCTCGGGCAGATAGCCATACCTTCAGTAATTACGCCGAAACCATTAGAGGAACAGCTGAGAGCTTGTGCCATCCTAATATGTTGCTTAAGAGCTGAAAAGCATGATACATTTAATGCCTGAGCAGGATGTGCTTCAGTGAAAGCCACACAATAAATAGATACTCTCAAAGAATGACTTAATGTAATTCTTGAAGTTCACGCTCTTCTTGTTTGATTTTGTTTCAGTGTCTCTCAGAACAAATTATTGCAAACTCTCCTTTTTTCATTGTTCTGTTTAGCAACTATTCAATTTTATTCTCATGTAAACCAAATGTGGATGATTCTTCAGTTAGTGACACTTCTGAATACTTAGGATAAAAGATACATTTATCACATCCTGGTCAACCTTGTCGATTTGGTAATAACTTTTTTACGTTTTTGGAGCGAGTTGGATACATATAGTTGTAGATATGCCTTCAATTTGCTAATGCAGTCAGTTAACTTTGAACTTTATCCTAAAAATGAAAAGAAATGGAATGGGTTTTAATTAAAATGTGTAATTTTTTTGATTGTTTTCCATTCTTGACGTGATGCTAATGACAGCAATATTGGGGCAAGGGAATCTTTTTTATAAAAAAAACAAAGCCAAACAAATTTCGCACATAAGTGCAAAAATTTATTAAAAAAAAAGAATTCTCAAAATGTAACTGATTTTAGCACATTTTATACATTTATTATAGAATCACAACATTACAACATTTTATTTGAAGTAAATGTATTTGAAAATTCGACAAAAAGAAAAGGCACAACTTGACGGCTTTAATGGGGTAAAGAACCAAAAGCATTGCGAATGACGTAATCGGATTAAACACGATGGAGTAATGTAAATCCATTGATTTCAAGATATCGATAATATACATGTAGAAACGATATATTTAATGTTTATTGCAAAAAAAATGCATACATATTCAAATATTTGAGTTTGAGAGCATTTGGAGACTGCAGAATCATGGGTAATGTAGTTTTTTAGCTGGATTTATATGGTTCAATATGATTTAAAAAATAAGTTGAAATAATGCAGGCTGACAGCTTCAACAAAAGCATTTCTGTCATGACAACTCTCAGAGAGTTTGGCATGGTAAAGGATATGACAATGTTCATATGTTTGGTCTTGGCGTAATAGATCTGCTACACTGCTGCTGCAGAGCAAATACAGGACTTAAATCCCTAAAACATCTTAGGAACAGAGAAGTTCTTCTATTTGAGTAATCCTCCATATATAGATGATCTCCATCTGTTTTTCTATTACTTTATTATTTTGCGTTTTATCTTGATCATGAATGTAAAGCGTGACTACTGTCGCTCTGGCATTTCTGGGGTCGTTTTGATTCAGCGATACAGGCTGGATTTGCTCAGATCTCGTGTCAGATGGCTTCTGTTCGAGAACAACAGGTTTGCATGGATCATGCTGTATAATCTTTTAATTGTATTCAAGAGTTTAGTTTGAGACCATTTGTGCTACTTTGTATGAAGGAGAACCAGGTTTGTTACTGTTGTGGCATAGTACATTTTTGTTTTATTCTAAATATCACTTGGAAAAAAGAACAAAGAATACTGTAATTGGCTTTTTTACATGTCAGTGCACATCCTATGCAATGTTTTGTTTAGTTTTTTGCAAACTGGGTTGTATTATTTGGTTTTAAGTGCAGAATAAAGCACATTTAATCGTGTTACTCGACTGTAAATTCCATGGTTTTGTGAAAACCTGTGTCAGTAAAGTATCTACATGCATCTTCATGTTTCTTAACCAAAAACTGATTTATTCGACAACAGAAACAAAAAGACATGGTAGGAAAATCATGTGCTTCCACAGCTGATCACAGAGGAAGTTATGCCCCCTTATGGCTTAAATACTACATCCTCCAAACGTCACCATCCTATTCTCTTAAAGAGACACCATGTTAAATGCCAAACACATTGTCCAGAAAGATTGCACTGAAAACAAAAATCATAAAATAAACATAGAACGAATATACTATTATTAAACATAAAACATGCTCAGATACGAATAACATAATGGCCTATACTGTAAATGGGAATACGGAAAACATCAACAACAATCCCGTGTAGCAGCAGGGTGGATTGTGATAGTGATGTGGCAGTCTATTTTTAGGACAGGTCTTTAGTTTTGCTACAGGTCAGCAGACGTCACACTAGGGGAGTGCTGGGCCAGAAATAGGGCGGGTATAGCACAGGGTGCATGTTGTATGTGTGTGTGAATCTGTGAGTTTTGGGCACAGCTTGTTCAGCCTCATTCAAACAGTGTGCTGAATTTCAAGGATGCTTTTGAGTGCTGAATGACACGGCAGGCACAGTAAATCCATTCTGTGTGAGGTTTGCTCATGTTTTCTCATGCTGTGAGGGACTAAAGCAATGTTTGCACATGGAAATTTAGTGGCCAAATATATATATATAAAAAATACATGCTTAAACTCCTACATTGAGACACAAGATTTTAAAGGGATAGTTCATCCAGAAATTAAAATTGTTGTCATTTACTCACCCTCATGTTGTTCTAAATCTGTATGACTTTATTTCCCAGAAAAGAAGATATTTAGACTGTGCTGGTTTCTCTTTTACATGCCATTGTTGGTGTCAAACTTCACATAGGATGCAAACACATCATAAAAGTAACATAAACATAGTCTGTATGACTCTTGCTCGACTTTCCAAAACATTCTGAAGCCATACGATAGCTCCGTGTGAGGAAAACAGACTAATTCAAGCCGATAATCAAGAAGCAGTGTCCGAATCACTCATTTGAATCGGCTGATTTGAATCACAAAACCAGGTGAATTGATTCATTCACAAAATTATTCAATTCTTATTATAAGAATTAAGATAATTTTTGTTGTTGTTTCATAAACATCCTAAAAGTATTATATATAATATATGTATATTAGGGCTGTCAAAAGATTAATCGCAATTAATCGCATCCAAAATAAAAGTTTGTGTTTACATAATATAT
>FLSR01000644.1:179322-208841 GCA_900092035.1 Leuciscus waleckii
ATATATACAAAATAATTATACACAGTACACACACATATATTATGTAAACACAAACTTTTATTTTGGATGCGATTATCGCGATTAACTTTTGACAGCCCTAATGTATATATTTATATATATGGTCTGTACAATTCGTCTTCGATAATCCAAAACATCCTGATGCCATATAATAATGCTGTGCGGTAAACACACACAAAATTCAAGCCTATAATCAATCTGCAATGTCTTATTCAACTAATTGGTCATTTGAGTCAGCTGATTTGGTTCACAAAACCAGTTTGATTCATTCATTAACAAATCATCAAATGCGAATGATCAAGTTTCGAGTATCGCATTTTTGGGCGACGATGACACTAGTGGTTGATGCTGATGCCTATTCATGCTTTTCTGTTTCATAAACATCATAAAAGTATATAAGCATGGTTCGTATGAATTGTGTGCAATATTCCATAGCCACACTATATCGCTGTGCAAGTAACAGACCAAATCCTTTTTCTTTTGATTCACAAAACCAGTTCAACTGATTCACTCACAAATTTCACTGATTCGGTTCCTGAGATTAACTCACTCGATGCTGTACATTGACAATAATCAGATTGATTGCTCAATCGGACTGAAAAGCCTTCATCGATCAATCCTGTTGAGCTCAATTTAAATCCAATTTTGATCTGATTGAAATGGGTGGTGTAGATTTTACATAACCACTTTAAAGGGAAGATTTTAGCCATGTAAACCTTTCAATCTGACTAGCCTACTTTCTTAACTGGAATAAAAAAATACCTTGTGTACATGCACAGTGCCGTGATACAGCATACATTTTACAAATGTGCATATATCTATTTAAATCTTCTGGTCACTGGAGGAGACTGAATATTTCCTATGTATTTGCTATGATATATAACAGTGCTTTTGCAAACTTTTTGAATCTTCAGTGTCCATTCACTGTAACTGCATGTACAAGTGCATGAATTCTCCCTTTGTGTTGTACAGTAGAAAGTCACACAGTGAGTAAATGATGGCAGAATTTAATTCCTATGTGAACTATCCCTTTAAATCTGTCTAAAGAACAATATTTACCTTACCATTCCTGAGCCAGCTTCTCTCCTGGTGTATGTGTGTGCTGGCTGATGTTGGCAGTGCTCTGTGAACAGACTGCATTAACATGAAGAGATTAGATGTCCTCCGCTGGTACACAGGGAAATATGAATGCAACGAGAGAGAAGGATTTGGTTTTTGTTCAGTTAATCTGCCAGAGCAGCACAATACGATTGTGTGTGTGTCCTTGTAGGTCATTTATAGAAATCAGTGTGCTCAGCTCTGGTTTAACACTACCTAGCCATCCATCCATTAATGGATTGACAGGCATTTGGTGAAGTGATATGTTATTTTGATATAGGATCGCTTTAGCTGTGTGATAATGATAATGATAATAATTGTGGGAAGCATGTGTATAGATGGAGATAACTGTGTTTGACATGGTTGGAGCTGGAGTGTGTGATTAGGACCCATGCTTTGCGTTTGCTCTTTCTAACTCTGGCTCCGTCCCTATTTTAGGGCTGTGGTTATGGGAGAACCTCCAGTTAAGAGTCTCAGCCCGGCTGAGAGACGCTGGTTGTGGGTGTATTCGCTTAAGGCCATGGCTGTTGGTAGATTACAGAGGGCGCTTTAGTTGGGAACCACCCTGATGCACCCTGCTCTTTCCGTCAGGGCCCTGTCGGCACAGGGATGAGGTCTGTCATTACCTGCAGGATATGAGCTGACCTCGAAACAGATGAGAGGCTTTTCTGGTGAAGAGATGTGCATGTGTGCAGGTTGGGGTTGGAAATGTGTGCTAGTGTCGAAGTCATTTGATCATTTCTGGGGGCTCAGCTTTTGTTTGTTAATGGCTTTTGTTAATGGCTGATGCTGATACATATTCATTCAAACTTCATTCACAAGTGTCTGATTTGTAATATCACCTTTATGGTTATTTAGTTATTTTTCGACATTATGCAATAAACATTTTACAATGTAGGATCACTTAACTGTGAAGCAAATGTTTTATTTAGATAGTTCACCCAAAAAATGAAAATTCTGTCATCATTTACTCACCCTCGAGTTGTTGTTTTTTCCACATTATGGAAGTCAATGGGCCCATCAACTGTTTGGTGTTAAGTTTGAGCAATATAAATATGTATAAATATATACATTAAATTAAAATTGACATCCTTGGGAGCATTTAAAAGCAGGCACCTATCAGCTGATCACTAATATATACGCCTGCTTTCAAACGCTCCAGTGTATATCTGTGTAAGCGCTCGGTGAAGAGAGACAACATGTTTCTGAAGCGTTGATCATTGTAGCCAATCAGAGACATGTATGTTGAGCGGGGTCAACACAATGGCCAATCAGAGGTGTTTGAGAATCCATTCAACAGCGCTCAAAATGCTAGAGGGTAATGCAGGTATCGTCACATTTTTTAAACTTCGGCACCAAGTCGGTACTTTTTGACAACACTACTCTTTTGTTTGTAAATATATCAGATTACATAATTAAAATGAGTTGCAGAAAAAAATTCACATTGATTTTAAATAGGAGGGCTGTTTTTCTTTCAAATAAAAGACCTTTGGTTTGACATTTTGCATTTTTATTTTTACAAAGGGTGGCCTGTAAACACTTTTTTGGCCAATGTATGTGTATGGCAAAGGCCAAGTTAGAGGCAAGTGTGTGTGTCTGTGTGTAATTAAGCTTGATGGTCCCCTGCTATTATAAACAAGTAGCAACTCTACACATCAGAGACGTATGGATGTTAATGTGGGCTGCTGCGGTGCCAGGCAGCAGGAGAGGGTGTCCTAGGTGCTTATAGGCTGTCACGGAACTTGTTATGATCAGCAAAAGAACACAAGACACCCTCTCTCTCTCTTTTTCTGCCACTTATGACCTACCGTTCACATCTGTTTCCTTTGCCTGAGAGGTGGTGTTTGGTTTTTAGGGCGGTTTCCCTGGCAACTCAGTTCTCGTATGCTTGAGTTCGCTCTGACAATGCCGCCCCCCTTTCCACCCCTCCCGTCCTCTGCTGGAGCTCTGGGCCGTGCCTGTCTCGTTCTGTTCATCTGTTCTGGCTGTGATGTAATAAGACATGAAGGATCAGGTGCTCTATGTAGACACATCACTCTGACTGTCTCAAACACATGATGGACTCACTGAGACACTGAGGAACCACAAAGTAGTTATAGGCCAATATTTCAGCCCAGGCAGATTAGACTCAGGCTATTCTTAGATTATTGTCTTGTCTGATTAACAGCCTGGTGTCTGTTGTGAAATTTACCAGCAGTCTCGTCTCGTCTATGGATAGTTATTTATTTAGGGTGTTCAATTAAATTCAGATATTTTGTGTACATCCTATTCACTGTTTAAATTGTATCAAATATAGCGAAATTACTGTATTTCTGCTCCTCAGATATCATTATTGGTATTCCATGTTTTATATTTTATTTCATTATTGTTATTTATGTACCATGGCAATACTATCATGTTTTTATATGTAATATGGCAGTAGGATTGGATAAATACCACAGTACATGAATTAATGTGAATATTAATATTATTAATATGGTAAAATATGATAACATGATACTACCACTGACAGTCAAACATATTTTATGTAGTGCAGGATGTTTAACCTGACCATTTACCTGAATATAAAGTAATGATGCATATTGGTGCTCTGATTTTTTTTATCTTCCTTTTTTAATTTCAATTGTTGGTCTGATTTGGCTGGCATTGCATAAGCCAAAAATTGGCTTTTTTTTTTATTTAATTTTTTTTACAAAAGTGCTGTATTTTCTCAATCTTTGTCTATTGTTTTGATGTGTGATGTTAAGCTTATAGCCTAACATTTCAGAATTGAGATTTTAGTTTTTTAGTTTTTTTTTAACAGAACAAACAAAAGAGATACATAATTGTTATCAAACAGGTTTTCAGTCATAAGATTAATTGGATATTTTTATCAGTGAGAAATCAGAAAACCATTTCTGTGTTATAGCTTCTCATTTTGTGGAAAACATATTGAAAGAATAAAGTAAGCAAATGACTCATTTGCATCAGAGATGAGGAACATTTGGATGCCATGCTTGATTGTGGCTTGTTTTCCCTTACTATGCATGTTTGGATGATATGTGACTGTACACTATTTCAATCTGTCTTCAAAATGCCTTTGACCACATTAATTATACTGGCAAAACAGAGAGAAAAACATAGACACATGTCAGTGGTTGTCAAGCCAATCAATTGAATTCACAACACAGATCTCTATTTGTTCCTCGAGAGAGTATGGCCTTGAACTTGTGATGCCTTATGTTGTATTTGTGTGTGTGTGTCTATGTGAGTGTGTCTGTATGTGTGTGTTTGTACACAAGTGTTTCATTTGCTTACATGTGTGCTTTCGAAGGCAGGTCAGGGTTTATTGATTTGCAAGTTGTCTTTGTATTCAGCCACAAGTCTAAAAGCAATTTGTATTTCTGTGGATCACTTAGGGTCACGCATACAGATGGAAATAGCGAACGAGACTGAGAGAGAGATGTAAGATGGGGGTGGGGGGAGGGTAGAGGAGCAGAAACAGGTTAAATGACCACAGAGAAAATATCATAGAGGAATTGTTCCTCCAGTAAACACAGTATGATACATTTAGTGGAAAGTGTGTGTATGTGTGTGTAGCAGAGTATTGATCCAGCATGATCTAGATTTGAGAGTATATTTAGAGCAAACACCCTGTAGAGATTGGGGGGGGGGGGGGGGGGGGGGTTGGGGGCCCCCCCAAAGGAGAGGGGGGGCATATGGGCCACTGCCCAAGAGCATGATGGGTAATACTGAATCATCATCATAATCCTCTGCCGTCATTCCACAAACCGAAGGATCTGTGCACAGGAGCTTTAATTCATTCAAAGACAAACACACAAGTACAATAGGCTCGGCATGAGACCACTAGAAAAAAATGCTTGACTTTCTTTTTTCTAATTTCATATTTGGTCGTTTATTTATATTAATTGAATATATTAAAATATATTTGTATTTTTTAATTAACAATTTGAGTGAAAGTAGAAAAAATATGTTTTTTTAATTTTTTATTAAATAAAAATCTATTTAAAATATTGTATTTTTTATTTTAAATATTGATATTAAAATGATTAGGCATTTGAATTAATTTAGCAAATAAATTTTAATTCGTTTTTCAAAACTGATGGTCAATGTTATCAGCATGATTGTAATATGTTTAAGAGCAGCCGCTCTGTGGTTTTGACCTTTTGTACAAAGGACTTAACATAGTCAAATTCACAAATCTGCTTACATTTTGATTTGTGACCTAGAAATAGTGTATAATCTTAAATATTTCTTGTTCATTTTAGATCATAAACTTTCATTTTGGTCAGAATTCTCTCATTTTGTTTATTTTGAGGATTTGTAAATAAAAACACCATATTTTCAATGTGGTTTCAGAGTGTTGTACCCAACTGTACAGTACATTCATACACAAATCACAAGAAATGAACAGTGAGAAAAAAACTAGCACAGCCATATCTAATAGCACCTTGGCTCTCCTCTGCCATCCTACGCACTTCTTCACTCAAACACTCTCTGTCTGTCTTGCCCCTGGATGCCACTCAATCTCACAAGCGCCCACACAGTAAAAGCACTCATCACCTTGTGTAACCAGGTGTCAGGGAGTCTGGGTGAGTAATGGTCGCTCCCCGCAGAATGGAAATCGTGGCACAATCAGACTTGAGTTAACTGCTGCTCTTTGGAGAACCGTTAATCGCAATAATCATTTCCAGTTCCCTGGATTAAACTGCTTTAAAATTCATTTTAGTTTTTATCTTGTTTTAATTTTTATAATGTTGTTGTTCCCTTTCCAAAAGCTACTAAAATGGTACTATGCATGTGTGCAAACACGCCAAGAACTTGGCTTTAAATAACCTCTGACGATGATGTCATTAGAATGTGCGCTCATGAGAGACTATAAATTGACGTGAAACAGGTGCGCCTTCTGACTTCTTTGTCTTCAGGGACCGCATTGTGTGTGTGTGTGTGTAGTTCCTTTCTATCTGTCTGAGTTCCAATTGTTAGTGTGCAGAATTTTCTGAGAGCGAAAAACAGAAAATGTAAAATGTCCTGTGTTTCCCAATCAGGAGATGCATGCCTCCATGTTCAGAGCCCATCCCTGATTACGATGCGCATGATTTCTGCTTTGAGTGCTTGGGGAAGAGCATGCTGCCCTTTGTTCGCGGCTGAGGAGCGAGAGACGAGTCCTTCCCTTTCACTCGTTCTCTCTCCAGATATGGATGTACTCGCGCCAGCTTCCGAATCACGGCCCGGCACTTCTTTGGACCAGACGGAGGACACTGTATCTCTTGTTTCTGGCGAGATGTATTTCGAGAGCGCCGAATGCTCCTTCCGCAATGATAAAGCACAAGAGGAGTTACTCGAGGTGGTGACTCATGCAGTGGCCAAGGTTACAACTGGACTGGCCACAGGAACAAGAGACCTCCAAGCATTCAAAGTTAGAGAAGAGATTTCTGTCCAGTGACAAAAGGGAGTGACCTGAGCGATGGTCTCTCCACTTCTTCAAAGACCTCCATGACGAGTTAACTTGTTCATGGGGGAAACCATATACATCATGTGTCTTTGTGCCTTCCACGTTAACTTATCCGAGTATCGTGGGTGCAAGGGCACGTGGTTATACAATGATGGCTCAGGTTGAAGAGACGCTCACGGGCTGTCTTTCCCCTGGGAGCTCATCGTCATTGAAAAAGCCTACGTTTCCCACCAAGTCATGCAGAACAACATCCACGCTGGTGGGGAAAGTGTTTTAATCAGCGGGCTGCTAAAAACCTGCTAAAAGATCTGAGTATGTGCGGGACCATTGATGAGGAGGCCTTCTTAGAACTCCAAAGGGCCACAGATCTGTCTCTCCGGGCATGTAAGCAGACGGCCCATGGTATTGGCCGGTCTATGTCGTCTTTGGTCGCCATGGAGAGGCATCTGTGGCTGAACCTCACGGGCATCAAAGACAGGGACAGAGTGTTCCAGCTTGATGCCACTCTCTCACCTTTTGGACTGTTTGACAACTCAGCAGGTTCCGGTAGGGGAAGAGGCATGAGGAGACCTTTGTGAAATTTCTTCCCTGACGTACTCAAACACAGCCGCTGTGGGGCCACCCAGCCCAAACTTGGTCCGGCTTCTAAGCGGAGGGAGGCCCAGAAGCAGAGTGTGGCAAGTTGCGTCCCCCTAATAAAGACTGGGACTGGTTCGCCACGCTAAAAAAGAAAGCCTAAAAAGAGGCCGGATTTGAGGACAATCATCTCCGCAAAGAAAAAGTGTTCGTACCCAGAACTGTGGGGGTGTGCCAGGTATCTCTACTTGGGTCTTAAAAACAATAGAAAAAGGTTACAGAATACAGTTTGTGCACCGCCCTCCATGTTTCAATGGCGTTGTCTCCATTACTGTGGGACTGGAGCAGGTGCATTTGCTGTCACAAGAGCTACAAACTCTTCTGGGCAAAGGGGCCATTGAACATGTTCAGAGAGAGTCAGGCTACTACAGTCGGTATCTGGTTCCCAAAAAAGATGGGGGTTTCATCCGATTTTAGATCTTCGCTGTTTGAACCGTTTTCTCAGAACATACAAGGTCAAGATGCTAACAATCAAGATTTTATATCTGTCCTTGAGATTTTATTCACATGTCCTTGAGTCGACATCCCAAACTCATGTCTGAGACCTCTCCAGTGTTTGTGAGCACACACTACACAACCTTGAGGGGTCCAGACACTTCCAATGCGGTGGCGTTGATATTCTTGTTCCAATGCTTATGAGTACGCATCATCAAGAGTAACTTTTGAAAGGGAACGTCTCGGGTTACTTGACTGTAACCCTGTTCCCTGTTAAAGCGGGAATGAGATGCTGCGCCTCAGTGTCTCACTGGGGGTGTGTCCAGACCTCTCTTCAGAAAAGTTATATAACCTGAAGACGTACCCGTATCACGTCTATTTATAGCCTCTCAAGAGCGCGCATTCCAATGACGTTATCGTCAGAGGTTATTTAAAGCCAGGTTTTTGCTGTGTTTGCACACATGCTTCACAACCGGTCAAACAAAGATATTTTCCCAATGTCAGGACGCAGCATCTTGTTCCCGCTTTTTCTGGGAACAGGATTACAGTTAAGTTACGAGACCCCAAGAGACGTTTTATGTTATGTTTTTTTTTTTTATCATATTTTAAGTTATATTTAAAAAATATATATTTTTAGATTGTGTCTATTTGTTAGTTAAAATTGTGGTTTTATTAGTATTAAAAAACACATTTATTTATTATAAATGTATACTTTTAGTATACAAAAATAAATTATCAACCATCTAGAATACCATAGTAGAAACCACATAACAATGTGTTAAAGGGGTCATATAATGCCATTTTTGTACAAGCTAATATGATTCTTTAGGGTCTAAATTAAAAGTTTGTAATATACTTTAATTAAAAATTCTCATTAGTATTGTAAGAAAACACTAATTTTACCTGGTCAAAAACAACTCTGTTTTCAGCACGCCGTTTAAAGGAGAACTCCGGTCAATTTTAACATTGAGCTCATTTTTTGGTAAATTTGGAGTGCTGTCAGTACAGAGAACAACGACAAAAATCGGTGTTGCCTACATCCTGTTATCCTCTTTTTAAAATTTGCACCCTATTGACTTCAATGGGGCCAGTTTTAAACCTGCTTTTAATCTCTTAACATCCTTGATGTGCCATTACAAGTGCCCAGCCATTGTGAGGGATTCCTTCAGAGTGAACGCGGTGAATCTGACTGCAGTAGATGTGAAAGATATTCATAAAAATGAAGTTAATTCAGCCAGCGCACATACCTGTATTTTCTTCCTGTTTTCGGTCGAAGTCCACAGTAGTCGATTGTCGAGTTCACGCGCGTGATCATAGATACTAAACCTATGCGCGTGAACTCGACAATCGACTACTGTGGATTTCGACCGAAAAGAGGATAACGCGGTGTAGGCAACACCGATTTTTGTCGTTGTTCTCTGTACTGACAGCACTCCAAATTTACAAAAAAAATTTGCTCAATGTTAAAATTGACCGGAGTTCTACTTTAAGTGCATGTGTCTTTAAATGATAATGAGCTTCGCTCACCCCGCCCCTCTGTTCTGTGCGTAAGCAGTTTGAAATAATAACACAATAACCATAACGCGTTGTTCATTATAAACGTGGGATTATGAATTATATCGAGAACGTCGTACATAGAAAACATGCCGTAATGTACCTGAGTGTAAAAATAGCCGCATCATCGTGAAGCGTGCAAAGCGATTTGCAAAGATTAATATAAATATTAATATAAAGGTTTATAAAACGTTACACTCACTTCTTCTTCTGGAGGTGCAGCAGGAACACGAATAGTTGGTACCGATTCTTTTTTCAGGAGCAGCTTCTTAGCAACACCAGCTTTATACTGACCCTCGTTTGTAAAGCAGTCTGGTGTGTGAAATGATTCGCGCAAACATGAAAGCATTGACGTTGATTGTGGGGAATATTCCCTTCGAAAACAAAACTCAGCCACTGCGTCTTCAGCGGTTCGGATTTAGGAACATCAGAATGACTGCTGTGTTCCTTATTACACCCAAGAACAGAACAGAACACCACAATCGCTGACGCCATTCTGCTCATAGACAGTGCTCCAGCGCATCAACAATGATGCGCGGACTATGATGACAGCTCGCTCACGAGCAAGGGCGGGTCTGTGTTGAAACGCTGCTGTCAATCAACAATCGTGGGAGGGGCGTCGATTTTGTGACGTCACTAGGTCGAACGGCTTGATTTGAGATGGGGGAATACATATAAGGAGATTTAAAAAAAAACACTGGATGGATTTTTATCATTTTATGATGGTTGTGTACAGGCACTGCCAACACACATTTCAGTACAATCAACTTGTAAAAGTGCATGTACCATTATATGACCCCTTTAAAAACACTCAAAACACCGTAGCTACCTATGAAGCGCCCCTCAATTTTTTTCTTAAATAGTTCAAATGTATTATCACAATTAAACCTCCAGTAGGAGGTTTGTTGTTGAAACAGCTCTCGATTGTCAGATTGATAAGGATTACACATGAATTGATTAATGATGGATTATTGAGGATCTGACGGTCATAATCCCTCCACAAAGGTGTCACATTGATTAGCATCTGAAATGAGCTTTTATCTACCACGCAGCGGGAATGCCATTTGATCTGTTGATGGATTAAATTATATTACAAACATTCTTCAACTGCAATTAGCTTATATTGAGCATGAGAATACTCAAGAGGGCAATGCTTCGGCTGGAATTTCCTTGTCTCATTTAAATTGTGTAATGTCTACGGCTTAAATGAGTGAAAATAACACTAGCTTCATTAACACCCTGCATACGGCAAGTGTTGTCATCATGGGATTTGAAGACACTTGCCTGGTGATTGCTGTCCCTTGTCAGTCCTATGCCGTTTTTAAAATTATATTAAGTGTAGGCCAGAAAGCCATTTACAATCAATACGTCGATTACAGTTCAGTATCTACTACGATAGTAAACATATATTACCGAAACTTTAGAACAACATTCACATTGTTTTTACAATGTGTATTGTCTGGATATTACTAGACAATACATTAACCTACTCTTTTTAAGATATTTATTATGTTTGCACACAAATATTTGCAGTTAAAATATAACTTGATGTGTTCCTTATGAGACATTCATATGCTGTATATGTTTTTATAGTGAACACACCAGTTAAATATATAAATATTATTGTCTGTTTTTATGTTTTAAAATATTTGTTTATATTTCACTTGTACATAAATCTTATTAATAAAAGTTACAACATTTATTTATAAATTAACAGAGCATATTTAAAAATAATAATAATAATTCAGCCGAGGGCTGTTTATGAAGCTGCTTTGAAACTATCTGTATTGTAAAAAGCACTATAAAACTAAAGGTGACTTGACTTGATTTAAAAGACTACAAATTAATGTTTAATTTGCTTTGCATATGGGAGAAATCTCTTTGATGGAAGGGTCAACTTTTTATTTTATTATTCTTTATTTTTTATTTTATTTTATTTTATTTTATTTTATTTTATTTTATTTTATTTTATTTTATTTTATTTGATTTTATTTTATTTTATTTTATTTTATTTTATTTTATTTTATTTTATTTTATTTTATTTTATTTTATTTTATTTACCTTTATTCTGTTTAGACCACTAGGGTACATATGAAGTACAGATAAGTGTAGATTAAATAATATGTTTGTGTTTGTATGTGGGTGTTGTCATACTAAAGGGGCATTGACAGACTGATAGACAACAGCAATACTGTTCATGAGTGAGTGCAGTGTCGCCATGGCAACAAACTCCCCTGAGTGTGCTCAGTGCAGTGTCAGTCGCTCGCTCTGGTGCACACACACACACACACACACACACACACACACATTAGTCAAGAATAAGCAATGGCCAAGTTCCACAGGAAATTAAAAGATGAGATAAATGAACCATGACATAAAAGTGATAGGAGTCCCTCAGGGCTTTTGCGTATGTCGCAATATGTTTCATTAAGCTATCCTTGTTGATTCTATGAAAGTATGAAGTAAATTATCTGTATGGATCATGTTTCAGGCCTTTACGGTTAATGCTGTCTCTTTCTTCCTTTATGGCTATCTATCTCTTCCTGTGGTCCATTAATAATGAACCAATAGGAAAGTGGCACAAAGTGGCTGATGAGTTTGCACTGATCTCTAAAGTTACCATGCAAAATCAGCACTTCATGCACACAAAAAACATCGAGACCTGTCCACACACAAACACACATGCACACAAACAAATTAATCAGTGATATGAGTTCACAGGAAGGCCAACACTTGAACATGCAGATTCATACAGCAGTTTTCATATGCATTCTTAGAGGAACAACACATAATTTCATAGATCATGTCTATTTTTATTTTATTTTAATATTTTCTATTTATTTTATTTTTTTATTTTTTTAAATGTATAAATTTTTTTTATTATTATTTTCTGTTTTTTATTTACTTTTTATTTATGTACATAAAACCTACTCTTTGAGAGACAGTAACCATATCACATTTATTTTCTTAATTTTCTAAATTTTATCAACCTTGAGGAAGACTCTTTTTAATTTAATAGTTTTAGTTAGTTAAATATAGTTTTTTCCTTTTGGTTTTGGGGTGAACCTACATGTTCTTGAAGTAACATATTGTATAGTGTATAGAAGTCCACTATATGGAGAAAACCCTTAATTTCTTTTCAACTGAAGAAAGAAAGACATAAACATTTGGATGGCATAGGGGTGAGTAATGATCTGGAAAGTGATAATTGAACTAATCCTTTAATAACAGAAAGCCTGTGCTCGTCTTGTACAGAACAAATTCTAGGTATATATATTTATATTCACTGGTAAACGGTCACAGTCATCGACGTGACATTTCTCAGTGTCTATCTCATTACTCATGGGGAAAGTTGTGATCAGTATTGATTAGAAGGTGAACGATTCGTGTTTAAACAGATCTATAGTTGAGGCTTTCTAAACAAAGTGTTAGGTAACAGACTTTCTATTGGTGTTTGCATTCATTTAGTTTATTGCCTTGATTATCAGGCTTCTGGTCTGTCCTGGAGCAATATTGATTCTCGAAGGCAAGATATTGAAGGCACACAAAACATTTAAGTGCATACACTTAATGTAAACACACGGAGCAGTGGCTGGGTTGATGAAAATCACAATAGTCTCCTAAACACAATGAGAATTGTTTCAACATTACACAAAGAGAAAAGAAAAGAGAATCTCTGTAATATCTTGATTATTTTTCTAGACATCAGTTAATTAGATGGAGAGCAAAGAAAGAATTACATCAAGAGAGACGTATCATCTAAATATTAGATAACTTAAACCAAAAAAAAACAAAAAAAACAAAAAAAAGAAGATTAGAAAGAATATTTGTTTTGCCAACTAACTAAAAAACAAGCTGAAGTAAAAGTGCTAAAATAACTTACATTTTAAGTAAAATTAAAAAAATAAATAAAACTAAATAGAAATATTAAAAAAATTAAACGAATCTAATGACTGAAGCTTAAACTAAAATTTAAATTCAAACTGATAATATGAAAATAAAAGCTAATTCAAAATATGAATAAATACTGTAATAGTATGTAAATAATATTAACATGAAAGTTAAATCTAAATAGAAATATTTTAAAAAGCAGGAACTAATGACAAAGCAAAAAAAAAAACGTAAATACAATAATAGTATGCAAATAATATTAAAATATCACGCTCATGAACATTTTTCATCAAATATACAAAATACCAAAATTATATGACTATGCTATCCACGTTAATTTAATCCTTAAAATTGCTGAAGGTATTTTTTTATGGAATGACCGAAAATATTCATATTATGTTACATCTGACATATTACTGAATTACGTAAATTAGATTGGTGTCAGATTCTTTGTTTTGGAACTTTCTGTCAGTAATCTTGCATGTTCACAGGGCAGCTCATATACTGTATGACAGTCCCAGAGTGGATAATATCACTTACTGCACCTTTAACTGAAGCATCAAAGGAATCTAATGTCTTCTGAGCAATTAAAGAGCAATCTTTGAGCAATAAAATGTTCCTCTGGGCTGGCTCAGATCATCGAACTGGGGACTGAGAGGTTTATATATATTAATCTGTCAGTTACAGTGAAGATTTGAGTGTGTATTATTTTGGGGGTTAAGTATGTTTCTTCTATGGCAGCACTGTTTAGGGGCAAAATAACAGCAGGACCTTCTCTGGGAATCTGTGAAGAGTTGAGGACATTGTTTTTGCAACAGATTCCCTTTGTAAGCTTTGTGTTGCGACCTGAAAGCTGCTCAGCAGTAGTCAAGCTTAACCTAAAGACACAATCGCTTAACCCCCCTCAAACATGTGTGTGTGTTTGTGTGGTAATGCGCATGTATACAGCATGCACAGCTGCAAAGTACCACACGTTCATTTGCTACACTCTTCCTTTTCCTGTTCTCAAGCACCGACGGCCGTGTGTCAGACGGCTCAAATTCTTTCCTGTACTCGCTACGGACTTTCAAAATCAGCCCTTTCTGAAAAAATGATGAGCTTTTTCCACACGTCTAGGCCACTATGCCGGCACAACGGAGCAGTGCAGATTAGGCGGCAGTGATGGATAAAACCCTCGAAATTATTATTCCACAGATTGGTGTGTGTGCAGATGAGGTGAGTGTGGATGCAAAGGGATTACTTGTACGTGATGCTCTGTGTTATAACGTCTGTATGTTTATAGAGGAAAATACATGTGGGACATTGACTTTTATCTGGCCTTAGCTTTAGTAGTATTTAGAGAACTTTGTGTGAGAAAGGTGAAACGGTGTTCACAACCCATATTATTTCCATAAAGTGGCGTGGAATTTGATTTGATCTATTGTGAATTTATTATATAGTAACAATATGACTGGCAAATATGAAGTTAATTCTCGAATCGTAAACAAGTGGACATCAGAGACTTGTGATCGTGTCTTTCCGTATTCATTATTTTGTCTCTTGACATTAGCGGCTGTCAGTGTAATTATAAACCCACACTAACATGCATTTCCTGGTCGTGTCAAAGATTGACATATACTTTGATCTGGTAAATCTTTTGATCATTTAGGTCAGACTAGGAGCATCTGCCACAAAAAGGCAACCACCATTTCAACATAAAAAGGCAGCTAAGTTTTAAAATCACAATGGCTGCTTTTAAAGCAAAGCTTAATTTATGCATTTTTTATTCGTTTATGCCCTCAATTTGTATATTTTAGAATTGTTGAAAAAATCTATTATAATAATTAAGGTACAGCAGGTGGTTGTAACGTCTGGTTAGGTTTTGTGTCTATGGCAACACAATATATGACTTAATGAATCTGCAGTGGTCACGTGGTACAAGTCAGAGCTCTCAGAAATGTTTTACTTTACAAGTTGTAATCCACAAGGACGTGAACACTTTTTACAAGTCGGAATCCCCATGTTTTCCATGTTTCCTTGTAGCGGATTAAAGTATGCTACGCTGTTCAATGTTAGACATGAGCCTGGCATAGTTCGTTGTCTAGTCAAGCTCATGGTTTATGTTTTGTTTCATGTCTTTGATTTAGTTTATGGTTTATAGTTCTGGATATCATTACTGTATATCTGCTCCATACCAGCTGTAACAGGAGTAAAAGACACTTTTCAGTTTCAAATTCTTTCCTTAACATCTGTTTGTGCACTGCGAAAAGGTCCTGATCCATGATTTCACTGCATGCTATAATGAGAAAAGAGATGTTTTTGAGATTTAATTCATTTTGAGATTTATGTAGAATATTTACATTTATGACAGTTATTTTAAGATGAAGGCTTGTTTATGATTTTCAGCTTTGTTGAAGGTGAATAAATACCAAATAGTATAAGGGGGATAGTATAAGGGGTACAAATGCCCCTAGTTGAAGGGGTTAAAAAGCATATTAAACATTTTTCCTTCTGTATTTAGCTCTGTGTTTAATTATATTTATATTAATTATATTTAACAACAATTTTAAATCATACTGAATAAAGTGCTTAAAGAAAAGGAACTGCAACAGCTCACTGAGTTCATTGTTTAGGAACAAGGCAAATTTAATTGTGACAAAGACAGAAAATAATTTTTCAAGATAATTTTTTATCACTGTAATTGTCAGTCTAATATTCCTCATCGTCCACTCCATTTGTATGTATGTGCCTGTTTCTGCCTGTTTATTTCATGAGCAACAGCCACAAAATCACCATCAATCTACAAAGGGAATTAGTTATCATATTTTACAGTGACACCTGTGCAGTGGTAGCTTTTTAAATGGTAATTATCCTAATTTCTTCTTTGTTAAAATCCGTACGTCATTCTAGATAATAAGCCACATCTGGCAGACCTCTTTTCTAAAAAAAACATCATGTGGGTGCACAGTTTGAATAATCAACATGTATAAGGTCATTTTCATATGAGTTTTCAATTCTATTTTATTTACAAACAATAAGCAATCATTTAAATTACATATTTTTCCAAGACCAATTCAAAACAGATGCAAATGAAGCATATTAGCAGCCCAAAAAAAAAGTATAAAAAAAAACATTATTACATAGCAGGCTACATTTGGTGACCTGACACTCTGCGTTCTGTGAAAGAGAAATTATTTATTTATTCTTCATCATGATTCCTGAAACGTTTGAATTTTTACTGGGATCCAATTTGTTGATTGCATATTATCCCCTACTTTCACCTGATTGCCTGTGTATTCTGTTCCCCCCTCCATTTGGTTGTCTGCAGGCTCTGCACTGACGAGGCCTCCCCTTTCCGCGCCTGGAATATTCTGGATCCAGGAGGGTTTTTTTGTCATCACCATGACAGATTCTTTAGGAGACTCTAGCATTGCAGACCCCCACCAAGGAGGGAAGAGGCTGGGCACGTGGCCCCGTATATCCCATATACAATGTCGGACATAGCGAAGGACCCAAGAACCATGTAGTGTCCCTTTTCCCACCACAGGGGGGCGGGTTAACTTTGTAGTTCTTTTTTGTACTGTTTTTTTTTTTTTTTTGGGGGTTGGTCTTAAAAGGGAGCCAAAAATGGTCTGGAGTTGGTCTATAAGGTGAGCCAGAAATGGTCTTGCACACCTCTCCCTACCCCAGTGCCTTTCTCAGCTTTCTGAGCCGTCTGTCGTGGGCCTTTGTTTTCCCTTGCTACTGGCTGTTGGACCGGTTATTGGCCTCCTGTGTAGCAACATCACTGGAGAAACGTAGACGCTCCCAGGATCCCTGCTCTTTTCTGGCACTCGGGGTCCTGATCTCTACACCACTCTACCTGGTGCTGTTACTGGCATCCTTACCCTTCGCCTTCATTGGCTTCCTCTTGTGGGCCCCACTGCAGACCATCAGGAACCCCTACATCTACTCTCACCAGAAACCAGACAAGCATGGTGCCGAGCAGGGAGCATCGGCTGGAACCGGGGCGGCACTTGCTGAGTGGCGTCCACAGGGTCGCAGCTTTTGCTTTGGCAGTGCCAATGTTTGCCTGCTGCCAGACTCGCTTGCACGCTTCAACAACCTCGCGGACACTCAACGCCGAGCTCGCGAAGTGGGCAAGCGGATCCGTAATGGTGCCAGCAGACCCCAGATCAAGATATATATTGATTCGCCCACCAATACTTCAATTAGTGCGGTATCCTTCTGCAGCTTGGCCACTCAGGGCTTCCGCCGCACCTCTTCTTTGGACCATCGTCCAGAGCCTGTTGTCAACACTGAAACTGAGACTGAGGCCTTAAATGAGTGTCCCGTTCACCCATCAGGAGGTACAAGCTCGGATTGCCCAATCCACAGCACTGAAGCCCAGAATTCCTCAGAGTGTCCTCTCCACTCCAATGCAGAAGACCATGTCCTGATTGTGCTGTCCACCAGTTTGCAACCCAGAGTCCTCTGGTGAGTGTCCAGTACATAGCAACATCATCCAGAACTCAGAAGACTGTCCTCTCCATCCCGCTGGAGTGCAAATCAGCATCACCTCACCTGATTCTGAGCCAACCGAGGATGAAAAAGGAAACCATCAGACCGGGGACGGGGATACGGGTAGCCTAGAAAGCCGCACAGCCTCTCGGGAATCCCTGGTTCGCTTCCACGCAGCTGATGGAGGCATTTCCCCCAACAACACCCTTTCACAACACCGCACCTCAGTCTTCAAAAGACCGATTGGGCGCAAGCGCCGTCACGGCGATGACAGCTTTGACCATGAGATCTCTGCCTTTTTCCCAGCCAACCTGGACTTCCTTTGTCTACAAGAAGTCTTCGACAGGCGGGCTGCAGACAGGCTCAGGAGGCAGCTGCACCGCTATTTTCCCTTTGTGCTGAGCGATGTGGGACGCTATGGCTGGAAAGGCTGTTGCTCACGGTTCAAGTTCTTGAACAGCGGGCTTCTGTTGGCCAGTCGCTACCCTATTTTGGATGCCCATTATGAATGCTTCCCCAATGGGCGCAGCGAGGATGCTCTGGCTGCTAAAGGAGTTCTTTTTGCCAAGGTGAGCTTCTTATACTTCTTTATTATGGCTTTATTTAGACTTAGCATGTCAAATGTTAAGCCATTTGCCTTGATTGAAATCTTTGCATTTTTTTTATCCAGGATAATGTATCTATTCTTTTTAACTTCTGTTGATTTATGCTACACCCTACCTTGATGTAAATTGCATGTGGAGCTTTCAACTTGATTAACTGCATCCCAAGACCTGCAATGTAAAGGGATCTCTAAAAGTTATCCTTTATATTCAAACAATTCATTCTGATTGTCAATTTTTATACCTGCTTTAAATCATTTGATGCATGTGATTGATATTGAAATGAGACATTAGGGCTTGTTCCAGTTCTTGAACGTTGCATGGCATGTGTCTGGAGTTGGACTTGTGGTTTAGCGTACACAAACAACCTGAATAATTTACACTAGCCCTTTGTAGCCCAGAGGGCTTGTTTGAAACACTCATCTGTCATGCTTTTAGAAACGCAGGCTTCCTCTCTTTGTTGAACCATGGTTGGACGTACAGCCCTGTTGCATTATATATGTCTTAATGGGGCTGTGCACTTATGCTGAGTAGATATTACAATTCAAGAAGTAGTTTCATTCTGAAATAATATTGTATGCTCATTTTAGTCTGGATATTGTAAAGACAGGGTCATTAGTCTTGTAGCTGCTGTTGCTAGCATTCTACATAAAGTTTATTAACAGAATCTGTGAATGTATGCTCTAGCAAATGATGGCTTATATAACTAAGTTGGTATTTAATTACAATGATGAAAGTCCTGGCCGATCTTTGTACTGTAGAACATACTCAAGTAAACAGCATACTTAGCATAAGCTACATAGGTTTAATTTGAACTTTAGCCCAGTAACTATTTTAAAGCATAGAAGGTAACAAACATAATGGAAATGTTTTAGTGAACTTTGAATAACACATTTTTCCAAATTCTTTATGAATGCTGCAATGAATTAAACAGTTGAATACAAGTAGTGCCATGCTAATTTTCAGTTTCAATTTCAATTACAAGAAGTCAAATTGTTTATGCTAGCATATACACAGTCTATGAGTAAAAGAGAAAGTTTGTTGGAATTTGCACTATTGTTAGAACACCTGAGATTATCATTGCCACACTTTGTGTATGTTGTTCCAGCGCGACGTCGCAGAAAAATAGAAACCGTTTCTAAAATAGAATCGTAGCGTGTTGCCTTCGCGGCTGGTTAGGACAAAAACTCTGATTAACATGGAAAAGATACCCTTTATCGCGTGTCGCCGCGCGTGTAGTTAGGACACGGTGTAATGTTGATATTTGCTGACGTTTGCATGTTATGTTGTTGCATGCTTAGCATGTGTGAACCTGTGTCTGTTGTTGTGCATGATATTAGCTTATATTTTTTGTTTGCGTAGCGCTCAATTAGGTGATCATGAGCACTGGCTTTTAGGGTTGAATATCATTACTGACTCAGCACTGTATCCGATTCTGGCCACGTTCCAGACCTGATCTCTTTTTCTGTCCAAAAGGGCAAGAGGCCAGCCGCCATTATATGTCAGACAGAGCTGCTAAATACTAACTCTGAATGTGTGTGTGAGAGAGAGCAGCCTGTTTAATATTGAGATACAGAAGGACAATGCCTTTGACCTGTACATGTACTCACTAAAGAGATTATTACTTGAATTGACGTTCAATCTTTCACGGGGGTGTAAGTTTAACCAAAGGCTTCTAGAAGTTATTGATGCACTTTAGATACTCCTCCAAGGTCTGCGAACTGAAAAAACAAAACAAAACAAAAAACAGCAGAACTACTGTCACACTACTGAAAATTGTAGTTCGTATATGTTGCTACTTTTAGGTCATTACTCCCCAACACTGCTTTTCACCCCTGGGCATTATGAGTAATAAAAGTTTAGCTTTGGTAAATTAAGACAGACGATCCTCCGTCAAACAATTTGGAGAGGGGGAGGGAGGGAACAGGGAGGGATGTGTGTGGAGTGGAGATATTAATTAAAAATGCTTCCCGTAGGAATGAGCAGCTCTTTAATTAGGGCCTTTCAGTATGTTCAGCCCTCTTATTATTATTCAAGAGCTCTCCACACTCCTAACGTCATGGGTAGAACGCTCATTTATGGTTTGCATGATCGTTAGCAAATTGGTGACGTGTGTTTCCATACATTCCATGCCAAAATATCACTGTTTCCAAAAAAAATTAAAACACAACTGTTTTTAACATTGATAATAATAAGAATGTTGAGCACAAAATCAGCATATTAGAATGATTGGTTACACTTTATTTTACAGTACGTACGTACTTACAATACAGTGTACTTACAGTTTACCTACCAAGAAAGTACTGGTCTGGTAATATAAGGTAACTACATGGGTTAAGTTAAGGTTTAGGGGTAGGTTCAGGGCTAGTAGTTATAACCTTGTAATTGTAATTGTATAAGAAGTACATAGTATGTACATGCCGAAAGGACTTTAAAATAAAGGGCTACCGAATGATTTCTTAAGAATCATTTGACACTGCAGACTGGAGTAATGATCCTGAAAATTCAGCTTTGCATCACATGAATAAATTACATTTTAAAATAAAGTAAAATATAAAACAGTTTTTTGAAATTATAATAATATGTCACAATATTACTGTTTTTACTGAATGTTTTTTATTAAAGAAATGTAGCCTTGGTGAGCATCTTAATAATAAATCTGTGAAATCTCATCCTGCTCTGTTCGAACAGACAAATTTCAGGACTTCCATTGCTGTTTTGAAACGAATATTTCATGCATCAGCATTCAAAATGCAGCACTGTCCAGTCCACCCAGAACATTTATGGAAACTATGTTGCAAAATAGATCATAACAAAGGTTGTTTAAATATAGCCTACATAAAACCATTCTTACACAAGTTGTTGTTTAGTTCAATGGGATAATTATGTATGAATGGATTTATGAGTGATATACTCATGAATTTGTTCTGCTTGTGTTTCATGAATGAGGCCAAGAAAGGATGTAAAATGTTTGAATAATACTTAATTACTGTTTTCAGTGCAAGAAAATTTGACTGCTATTATACATTGTGTTCAGGAGGAAAAATTAAAATGCTTAAGGATTGCAAAATTGTCCCATTAAAACTTGAAGATTGTACAGCAATCAGTGCCGCCTTTCAGCGGTAAAAGACCGTGCCCCGCTGCTCCTGCTGTGGTCAGCTCTATTTGCAATGCTTTGTTAGTGTAAAGTACTAGCCGTCTTCAGCTTTAGTCATGTCATTGCTGTGTGTGTTATCAGCTCAGCATTCAAGCTGCCAGCAGGAGTGGATTAGAAGAACGGGAGGAAGTTCATTAGCCAGCCTCTGTGTGTGTGTGTGTGTGTGTGTGTGTGTGTGTGTGTGTGTGTGTGTGTGTGTGTGTGCGTGTCACAATACCCTTGCACACGCATAAGAAACTAGATTTGTCACAATAGCAACATTTCAGTATCTAACACCATACCAGTGAAATTTGAATATCAATTTTGATACCACAGAAAAACAAATATGCTATCAAACACATTCCTTAAAGGGATACTCCACTTTTTTTGGAAATAGGCTCATTTTACAACTCCCCCAGAGTTAAACAGTTGGGTTTTACCGTTTTCGAATCCATTCAGCCGATTTTCTAATATTTAGAAGAATATCAGTAACCAGACAGTTTCTGGTCCAATTGACTTCCATAGTAGGAAAAAATATATACTATGGAAGTCAATGGGACCAGAAACCGTCTGGTTACTGATATTCTTCTAAATATTAGAAAATCGGCTGAATGGATTCGAAAACGGTAAAACCCAACTGTTTAACTCTGGGGGAGTTGTAAAATGAGCCTATTTCCAAAAAAAGTGGAGTATCCCTTTAATTTTACTGATACAATTTATTTTATATGGTATTAATTATTGGATTCAAAATGTTGTCTGATTATTATTAACATAATAAACTATGGCAAGTCTAATCCTAATTTACAGCTATGCTATTTTTGACATAAATTTAAGGTTTATGTATTTGAATTGCATATAAAATTTCCATCCATTTACATGACACAGTTAACATAAACAAAATGATCATCTTAATGTGATACATATTTGTCAGTCATAATTAAAAGAAATGGTTAAAATGTCTGCACTTAAAAAACAGCATCGGTTTTAAAGTATTGGCATCTTTTCAATTTTATTTAAATATTCATATTTTCAAAATGCATTTATTCAAATTGTTTGGAACAAACATAAATATGTGCATTGTGATACAGTCTGTCACTGCAAACACACACACTTAGCCAAGCATGGATAAACATTTGAAATATTAATACGCAAGGACACAGAAAGAGAGGCCATGAAGCTATGGAAGGCAATGAAGCTGAGTGAGGAAAAAGCAAGCAATGAAGTGAAAGAGTGCTAGCCCTGTTTGATCCAATGCAATGAGCTCATGGTATAGAGACCACATGGTCAGAATCTCATTATTGTAATTAAATCTACAAATCACCTCTAAAGAACAATGACATTTATTATCAACCACTGCTGAAATGTAGAACTTGCACTCTGTGGAGGGCTTCAGTACTTGGACTGTCCAGCCGTTCTGTAGCTTCAGCATTTTGAATTGGAGTCTTTGCTGGGAATAGCCAATGTAAGTCATTAAATGATTTACACTGAATGGGCTGTCTGGATGAAAAGAGGACAGAGAGATGGCAGAATGAACAAACAGACTCACACAAACATGCATGCTAATTTCCCTATTTTACTTTTGCTGTCATTTAATGCTCACCTACAGTTATAGAATCAAAATCAAATAAAAACAACTGTTACATTTAATCTTTAGCAAATCTCCATGTCCATTTTTCATACCCCGCATTATAATGACGTGATGCCTAAATTCACTTATAGCATTTTAAGCAATTGATTTTTGTATTTACTTATTACAATTTATTTATACAGTTGTGCTCAAAAGTTTACACACCCCTTGCAGAATCATAGACACAAGACAAAATAATAGCTGAATTTATAAAAATGACCCCATTCAAAAATGTACATATACCTTTGATTCTTAACTGACGACTGTTATTATGTTGGTTGTTCACGAGCAGTTAATTCCTCTAGGTCCTACACAATCTTTGGTTCTCCAGCATCTTTTGCATAGTTGAACTCTTTCCAGCAGTATGATTCTGTAATCCATCTTTTCACACTGAGGACAAATGAAGGACTCATACACAACTTTTACAAAAGCTGAAAACATTCACTGATGCTCCAGAAGGAAATACGATGCATTAAGAGCTGGGGGTGTAAACGGTTTGAATTGGAAGATCAGGGTAAATTGTACTTTTTTGTCTTCTTCGAAACATGTAAGTATTTTCTGTAGCTTTTAAGTCTTACAGATTCTGCAAGGGGTACGTAAACTTTTGAGCACATACACACACACACACACACACACACACACACACACACACACACAGTACATAGGAACAGAGCTTATATGTGTGTGCAAAAAACACAATCCAAAATGGTAAGTGCTGTCATTGCAGAATTTTAGGTGTTACATTTGCTCTCAACATTCAGTATTTCAATATTCAATATTTAGTCCGTCAGCTCACTAATGTGCTGATATTATGCAGAACCAGAAAAGAAAAACAAGATGAAATTGTGGAATTGGTGCAGCTGGATAAAATGATGATGCTCTGACTTTTACCTTTTAACATGGCCCCCAGACATCTGAGAGAGTTGTGACAGAAGAAGCTGATCGAGAGAGAGTGTAACACCGCTCAGGGGTGTTTGACAGCACTTCATAACTGATTTTGCATTTCAATAACACGTTTGATGTGGCAAAGTTCTCACTCTTCAATCTCTTTTGTCCTCCTGCTCTATTCTCTCAGGTGCAGGTTGGAAGCTCTGCTCAGGAACAACGGGTTGTTGGATATATCACTTGTACTCATCTGCATGCTATTGAAGGTAGGTGTCTACACACACACACACACACACACACACACACATACACAGAGGGATTCGAGTCACATCATAGTGACTTAAAGGTGCAGTAAGCGATTTCTGAGAAAAACTGTTGATATTTGAAATCGACCCAAACAAGCACAACCCTCCCTTCATTGCTCCGCCCCCAAAATGTGCAAAGGGTGGATGTTTCTTTATCATAGCTGATGCGAAGAAGACGAACAACAAGGAAGAACAAGAAATGAACAATGTACACAATAGGACTGTATATACAAGCAAGAGTTGGTTGATATTATAAGTATTATATTACAAAAATTATATCTATAGTATTAAATTGTTAAATCTGTAAGTGTTATTATTAGCCTACTATTAATGTTGTTTTATTAATTTCATTTTAATAAATGATTTCACCTCAAATCAAGTTCTTAAATTAAGCTAATTATACATTTAAAAAGTTGTTAATTAGTGTCGTTATGAAGCAAATTTTTGTAGTCAGGACTAGAAGGTTCCCAAAATGTCGGTTTTTCAGGTTTTAGACACTCTCTAAACCCCAGTGGAGTTGTGGTACTCCGACTAGAGCGCTGATGCTGAGTGATCCTGACAGGTTTGTCCCGATCCTACTGCTCGTTTGCCACACATCTGAGTAGATTTCCACACAGCGCAGGGAAACGGTTGTGTGTGTGTGTGCGTTTTGTGCGAACCGTATAAAAGAACGAGTCTTCTCTCTTTATCTCAGTAGCTCGTGTCATGCACACATACCCGAATCGGCACTTCACATGCAGGGCCTATGACATCACTGCATGTTGACCCCTGTTCTCCGCTCCGATTAATCAACGTGTCCCGCTCGCCCACAGGGTCCCGGTTCCCATGACGACGGGCTCTCGCCGTTCCTGGCGTCAGCCCTATTTAAAGCTCACGGTCTCTAGCGCTCATTTTTTACGAAGACATTCTCTTGCTATTCTGGGATCCACCCACGCCTCCGTGTGTCTGCCACCCTTTCTAATTATAGAACAGGGGCTATTTCAGGAGGAAAAATGAAACATGAGGGAATGACGCAAGAAACGGGGAAGAAAGCAAGAGAAACCTGATTATACTGGAGATGATGCTGGACAGGGACTTCAGTTATTAGAGGAGGCAGAGCATCTCTGGTTATTCTCAATCGCTCGTTTTCCTCTGTCAAACTGTGTGTGTGTGTGTGTGTTATAGACTTTGACAGTGCAGAGGCGGATTTAAGTTATTCTTCTGATGTACACACGAGGTTACTTGCCTTGAAAATACTGAAATGTGGTTTCTTTATCAGTTTTGAGATTTCAAGCAGCCTAGAAGGAAATGTTCTGGCTCAGTGGCTGCTCTTATGTATAATGGATTTCTAAATTGTTTAATTTAAGTATCACCTATGTCTCAAATATCTTACATTTTCAGACAGAACTAAAAAATTGTGCAAAAAGAACTGTTGTTCTTTTGAACTTTCTATTTATCAAAGAATCCTGAAGAAAAAGCGGCAAATCAGTATATTAGAATGATTTCTGAAGGATCATGTGACACTGCAGGCTGGAGTTCTAATGCTGAAAATTCAACTTTGCAACTAAAATAGAAAAAAGTTATTTTAAATTGTACTAAGTCATAATATAAAAAATATGACAGCATTTTTCATCTAATAAATGCAGCTTTGGTGTGATTTCTTTCGCAAACATAAAAAATTGGTAGCGCTTAGATTACAGCCCACAAAGTACTGCGCAAGTAAAACAATTTACAGTGTAGACTATCGCTTGAAATTGAAGTTCATGAGGGGAAAAAGAGGAGTGCCCTCTGGTGGAGATCATGGGCACTCCATCTGGTGGAAGGAACAGGGAACAAGCACCATTTTAATACAGACTGCAGATGTCACACTTGCCTTGTAACTACATGGAACGAGAGTATATTTCCCCAGTATAAAAAAAAATGTTGCAATAGTTTTTGTTTTGCTTGCCTTGAAATACTATGTTGCCAACTGTCCCGTATTAGCCGGGACGTCCCTTATATTGGACCTAATTGATTTAATCCTAATTGATTTGAATTGATCCCATGCGTGACCTCCCTTGTCCCGTTTATTGACTGATACACTTACCGAATGACTGACTGATATAACAGCAACAGCAGTGCTGATCACGACACTTGAGAATGATCACTGACACCGAAACCTGTCATCATCCAATCACATCCCCACGCTAACGGCAAATCGCTTTCACTTGCTCATTTCGAAGGCTGCATACGTCATCGAGGCGGTCTCATTTAAGAAAAGTAACCTTTAGATTGCAAAGTAAGAGAAATTGCAGTATTTTACACTTCACAAGGAATAAGTGAATTTTATTTCGGTTACTTTTCTTAAATTAGACATCCTTGATGACGTTTTTATGTCTAAGAGCCTTTTAAACACAAACTTAACTGCAGACACTGAAATTACATACACTGTGTGGTAGCCTACAGCACAAATATTTTGAATGTCCCTCATTTTCCTTTAAAGAACCACGATTGTCCCCTATTTTCCTTTTCTGAAGTTGGCAACCATATGAAACACGTAACTAATGAAACAAACTATAACAGCTGCACTTTTGATATATAAAAAAAGATTTATAAATGCACTGATATGTACCCCGTAATTTAAAAAAAGCCTAGGCTGTATGCATTGGTACACTATTATTACAAAAAGGTATGCAGTGTATGTTCTTGCTAAATTGCTCCCAGACGTAACTTGTTGCCTATCATAACAGTAGAATAAGTACCCCTTAGTCTAAAATACTTATAGTATTAATAATTTGTTGAATTTCCTGGTTGTGACCCCTTTATTCCCCAAACATTACATATTGTTCCCTTAAACGTACATGTATGTATATTATATGTACAGTATAATTACCAAATGTTGCGTTGTAAATTCGTTTTACTTACGTAGTACTTTGTGGGCTGTAATCTAAAGCATTACCAAAAATTGTACCAACTGCAAACTTTTAAACATTGCAACATTGTACATTGCAAGTGAACAAAATAATACACTATATAAAAACAGATGACTGCAGAATGCTTTGATTGGCCAATCAGAATCAAGTAAACATTTGGTAACACTAGAGGTGCAGAAATTACACACTACACCTTTAAGAGATTTCTTTAAAGGTTATTTTTCAGCACCAAAGCACACACACTTCAGCTACTGTTTGAGGTTTGCAATTAAATTGCTGTTCTTTCTCTCTTCTACACTTGCCACTGCCAGCTCCACCAAAGCAGAGGGGAGATGTTGCAGACATCTCTTTTTCTATGCTTCACTGCTCTCGCACTCTTCTTGGCTCTGTTTTCCCACCCCGGCCTCATTAAATCGCTACATCTGCCATAACTGCCCCAGAACGAGTCGTGAAAATGTGATAAACTGAAGGCACCTCAGTGCGACGCTATTTCATTGTATTACACCCAAATCCAATGAGTTGTTTTGCACAATGCGATCCGTGCACTTTTTATTGAATAAAACCCTCTGTAAAATGAAATTTGTGATCTTGTGAACTAAATTAGATTTTAGTTGTTGGTAGGTATTGTTTGTGTAAATCTGTCTTCCTCTCTCAGGTGATGCATCTGTGCGCTGCGAGCAGTTGGACATGCTGCTGGAGTGGGGCGCTGAGTTTAGGAGGAACACCTTGGCTCCCACAGACGAGGAGAAGGTTCTGGAAGATCAGGTGGCCTTTGACGTCATCCTCGGAGACCTCAACTTTGACAACTGCTCTTCGGGTCCAGCATTTTCTTCGTTAAAAACATCTGGGGTTTTAATACAAAGCAATAAGCAGGCCACGTGGAATCAGGAATGCAGATTTAGGATATAAAGAAATGCCCTTCAGGTGTTTAATTATTTATTTATTTTGGGCAAAATGTATTATACCTTTGGCTACTAGTAATAAATGTATATAACAGCTGGGTTATAATAATATAATACATATATGGTAATATATAATATATATAATAATATGGTATATAATAGCATGGCTATAACAATCCCAATTTGACTCAATTGATCCATTTTATTTTGTAAAACTCATTATGAGAAAATACAATAATATTCAAAAAAGTTACATTATAATTATATTTGTATTAATAATAATTATTAATAATAATGATCATCATAATCTGCTGTACGGCCAAGGCGGATGTACGGTACAGCAGGCAGAATTATTATTGCAAAAAACAGTTCTCCCAAGGTTTCGACAATTAATTTTTTATAACTTAAAAAAAAATACAATAAAAAAATACGATTTTAAATCATATTTTAGAGCCAGAATTATGCACTTAATAATAATAATAATAAAATAACAATAATATATAATATTTATAATAATAATATATCAGTAATATTCTGTTTAATTTTTCTAATGTATCTTGTAAAATTGCTTTGAATATTAAATATATTTTTTTACTTACAATAATGGAAGGAGGTGACCAACATTGATCTATCTTGTTGTGTATGACCAGAAGGAGGCAATGTAACCCTTTCTGAAACTCTTTCTGTCTCACACTTGATTTTTTTCTGTCATTCAGAGGATAAACTGGAACAACAGCATTCCCTCTTCAATCATTATAAAGACCCCTGTCGTCTTGGTCCTGGAGAGGACAAACCGTGGGCCTTAGGTGAGTTCAGTAAAAAAGCTTACCATTTTTTACAGGCAATGCCATAAAAGCTTGGAAGTTGTGGGTTAGCGGGTAGAGATCTGCACTTGTGGTTGACCAATATGGGTTTTTCAAGAACTGCATGCAAAATGCACATCTAGACAGTAGAGTGCTGATATAATAGATATATAGTCAGATATATATCTATTTATTAAGGGTGTCACGATTTCGATTTTAAATCGAAATCGATCGAAATTAATGCTCAATCTCGATTATCGAATAAAAAAATGGAATCGTCGATGCTACCACGCCCCATATGTCACGTCAGCTCAGCATGCCTGTAATAGGTAAAACTCCTTTTCTCGAGAATATTGAAGCCTTTATTTTAAAACGCATTGCAGCTGCACAGCGAGAGCATCATAGCTCGTCTGAGCGAGCTGATTGGCTGTGCTGCGGCAACTGCACGGCTGTGGGAACCCAATTTAAAACGCCGTGCTATTCGCCTGTGACTGCTCTGAGGAGTCCAGGGAGCCCCGGGAGCCCCGGGACTATAATAGGTAATAAGTTATTTTGTTTAAGTTTCCAATTGACTGAAGATGTAAGTTATTGTTACATTATGTTGTTAATAAACGTTTTAAATTTGACAATGTGTGTGGTACATTGCGAACAAAGGTCAGATATTATTATATTGCATAAAAGTCTAAAAATGGCATAGCTTGTGCTTTCAAAAAAAAAAAAAAATTAAATCGACAATCGAATCGAACCGTGACTTTAGAATCGAAAATGTAATCGAATCGAGGATTTGGAGAATCGTGACACC
>FLSR01000644.1:218892-236316 GCA_900092035.1 Leuciscus waleckii
TATTATTTTAATTTAATACTGTGAAGCTGCTTTGATACAATCTGTATTGTGAAAAGCGCTATACAAATATACTTGACTTGACTTGACTTGACTTGACTTATATAATGGGTCAAGTGCTGAAGAATAAGATGCGTCTTTAGTTGTTTCTTGAAAATGAGACTCAGCTGAGACTCAGCTGCTGGTTGCTTGCTATTGCCAGTGCAAATTGATGAAGAGAGGTATGACGTGTGCTCTCTTTGGCTCGGTAATGACCACTGCCGCATTCTGGATCAGTTGCAGAGGTTTGACAGTATGCTGGAGGGCCTGCCAAGAGAGCATTACATTTCTCCAGTCTGGATAGAACAAGAGCTTGGACAAGGAGTTGTGTAGCATGCTCAGATAGGAAGGGCCTGTGCCCGGTTGCATAAAACGCCTTGAGTGGAATTTTCCCTTAAGATCGCCCTTAGGTTTCCCTTAAACTTAAGGGTGTTGCAGAAAATAACCCTTAAGTGTTACTTAAAAACCGTTAAGTGTTGCATAAAGCCCCTTAACTGTCATTTTCCTAAGTTTAAGGTTAGAAAAACTTTACCTTAAAAGAGTTTATGAACACAAATGAGAAAACATGGCTGAGTTTATGGATCCTGTTCAAGATATAGATGTGCCAAGGCGAATTTGAATCTGATCCTCTTAATGTTGTATATGTCAAATCTGTAGGATCATGCAGTTCTAGCAATGCAAAGCAATGTGAAGTTTAACTGATCATCAATCACAACTCCAAGGTTCCTGGCTGTCCTAGAAGCAGCTATGGTTGATGAACCAAGCTAAATGGAGATGTTGCGTTGGCCGAGACCACAAGCAGTTCTGTCTTTGCGGAAATGTCTGTCAGGCAGGTCGAGATGCGAGCAGCAACCGTTGGATCATCAGGCTGGAATGAGAGGTAGAGTTGTGTGTCATCAGCATAGCAGTGATAGGAAAAGCCATGTTTCACAATAACAGATCCAAGTGATGACATTTAGATGGAGAAGAGAAGTGGTCTAAGCACTGCCCTGGTGAAAATAAATATATGCTAATTTAGACTAATTTAGTATACCTCAAGTGTGTTAATGATTAGTTCACTTGAAGTGTGTTATTTTGAAACAACTCATTTGTTCTAAGTATATTTTAGCTGTAATTAAATTTTAGTAAAGCATAACTTTAAGGGATACTTCAGGATTCAGCATTAAACTTTGTATTAGTAGAAAACCTGTAGTATTTTTGAATTACCATGCTTTCCTCCCTCATATCCCCCTGAGACGAGAAATTTATGTATTTTTTGTCTGGAAAAAATCCTCCGATGACGCAAAAATCGTCATTTTGCGTCATCGGAGGATTTTTTGGCCAGAGGCTAAAGACTACAGCCAGTAGGAGGAGCTCGTTCCGCATGTTTTCAACCCGCCCATAGAGGGTGGGATCTCACTCACAGAATGTACACATAGTGTCAGCCGTCTTTTTTTGGAAGGTAAGCCAACAGGCTCTTGCTCTGTGGAGAAAGCTGAGTAGTAGGAGAAAAATGAGTAGTAACTTAGGGGTTACCATCCTCTGTGTTGCGTTTCCAAGCAACACAGCAGTAATGACTTTATGAACTTCTTCACTTATAAGATTGATAATATCAGGGACAAAATTATAACTATGCAACCGTCTACTACAGTATCGCATCAGCCAGTGCATTGTAGCCTCCCTGAGGAAAAATTTGATTCGTTCGTTGCTATAGGAGAGGAAGAATTTACTAAACTCATTAAATCATCTAAATCGACAACATGTATGCTAGACCCTATACCGACTAAGCTACTGAAAGAGATGCTTCCAGAGGTCATAGATCCTCTTCTTAATATCATTAATTCATCTTTGTCTCTAGGATACGTACCAAAAAACTTTAAGCTGGCTATGATTAAACCACTTGTTAAAAAAACGCAACTTGATCCTACAGAATCAGTCAATTACAGGCCGATCTCGAATCTACCTTTTCTGTCAAAGATATTAGAAAAGGCAGTATCCATACAACTGTGTTCCTTTCTTGAAAGAAATGATATCTGCGAGGACTTCCAGTCAGGATTTAGACCTTACCATAGCACCGAGACTGCTCTCGTTAGAGTCACAAATGATTTGCTCTTATCATCCGATCGTGGTTGTATCTCGCTATTAGTGATACTCGATCTTAGTGCTGCATTTGACACCATTGACCACAACGTTCTTTTAAATAGATTAGAACATTATGTTGGCATTACGGGAAATGCACTAACATGGTTTAAATCCAACTTATCTGACCGTTATCAGTTTGTAGCAGTAAATGATGAGATGTCTCATCGATCACAAATTCAGTATGGCGTACCACAAGGCTCAGTACTAAGACCGCTGCTGTTCACTCTGTACATGCTACCATTAGGAGATATCATTAGGAAACATGGAATTAGTTTTCACTGTTATGCTGATGATACTCAGCTGTATATTTCTTCAAAACCTAACGAAACTGATCAATTCACAAAATTAACGGAATGCATAGCAGATAAAAAAAAATGGATGACTCGTAATTTCCTACTTCTAAATTCTGAAAAAACAGAGTGTCTAATTATTGGACAAAAAACTTCCGCACGTAATAACCTAGAATACTGTCTAACACTCGATGGCTGCTCTGTTAAGTCTTCGTCGTCGGTTAGGAACCTGGGTGTGCTATTTGATACCAATCTTTCATTTGAAAGTCACGTGTCTAGTATCTGTAAAACTGCATTTTTCCATCTTAAAAATAGATCTAAATTACGCAATATGCTCTCATTGACAAATGCGGAACAATTAGTTAATGCGTTCATGACCTCAAGGCTAGATTATTGTAATGCTCTACTGGGTGGGTACCCTGCACGCTTAACAAACAAACTACAGCTAGTTCAAAACGCAGCAGCTCGAGTTCTTACCAGAACCAGGAAGTATGACCATATTAGCCCAGTTCTGTCAAAACTGCATTGGCTCCCTATTAAACATCGCATAAATTTCAAAATATTGCTGATTACTTACAAAGCACTAAATGGTTTAGCTCCGCAGTACTTGAGCGAGCTCTTAACGCATTATAGTCCTTCACGTCTATCGCGATCTCAAAATTCCGTCCAGTTGATAATACCTAGAATATCAAAATCGACTGCTGGCGGTAGATCCTTCGCCTATTTAGCACCAAAACTCTGGAACAGTCTTCCTACCATTGTCAGGCAAGCAGACACACTCTGTCAGTTCAAAGCCAGATTAAAAGACACATCTCTTTGACCTAGCATTCACATAATACATTATAGACTAATATAATTTAATGTTAGGCTGCATAGATTAGGTCAGCAGGAACCGGGAACACTTCCCATAAATCCTGATGTACTCGTTACATCATGAAAAGAATGGCATCTACGCTAATTTTAGTGTCTGTGGTTATCCCGAGGTTTTCCTGCAGCCTGCCGGATCCGGGCCGTATCCAGATCTGACGAAGGAACTCGAACTCAGGTCTCCCGAAGCACAGCGGCGCATTGCCCATGAGGCTATCAGTGCCGACCATTAGTCTATATTACAAATCGCACACTTTGCTTCAATAATGCACATTAATAGACAAATAATACTTAGCTATACTTTGGACAAAATACTATTGTATACTATAATGTATTTTGAAAGTATACTTTCAATGTATTTTGAAAGTATACTTTCAAATGCATTGTTACAATGATCATTTTTTAAATGATCACAGTTAAAATATACCTAAAATATATTTATAATAAAGTGCAAATAAATACACTTTTAAAAAATAAACAGAATTTTCACTTCAAGTATATTTTTCTAAAATATATCTTTTTTTAAATATACTAAAGTACAATTATTTGAAAGTATGTTAAAAGTTATATTGTGAAGATAGGTAAAGGCATGATGCTAATATACTTTTAATATATTTAAAGACTGAGCCCTTAGATACCTAACCCCTCCACGACTTGCCAGTCTCAGAGCTTCAATAACTGAGAGCAGGGCAGTCTCAGTTGTGGAGTTAGTTATTTTAAATGCTAGCGATTTTGTATTTGTGAATCCAATATTAGTAGGTAGGCTTTTTGACAGCATCTGTAACTTCTCATTTAACTAAAATAGAGAAATTTAGGTTAAATTATGTAATGTAAATGATCTCATATGTCATAGATACATAGTATTTTAATCTCTTAGGAGTGAGATTACACCAAAATCCTGATCTAAATCTACTTTTATCATAATTTGTGTCATATAATGAGGAAAGCTACTGTCATTCTTCAAACTGTAAATTAAAGCTACTATTATGTTCCAAGTTCAAGTTTGTATTTATTTATATAGCACATTAAAAAAACAGCAAACAGGGCTGACCAAAGTGCTGAACAATACACAAGATACAGAACAAGGACACATTCATGACAAAAGCTCACAATGAATTAAAAGCTAAAGAAAAAAAGTAGGTTTTAAGAGAGGATTTGAAAACAGTTCGAGATTGAGCCGCTCTGATGTAAACCGGAAGGCTGTTCCACAACGGGCCAGCAACTGGGGACAGACAAAAGTCTCTGATCACCAGACCTCAGGTTTCGTGTGGGATTGTGTGACAGAGAAGCTCGGACAGAGAAGCTGTTCCCCTTTTGTATTAATGAGAACATATATTTGTATACAGCAGCATAAATATAATGTTGAATAATAATGTGTTGCAACATAATATGATAAACGTATTTGTTGGAATGTTATTGTAACATTCTGCTTAAATTATCTGTTCTCTGTATATTTTCTTATTTAACCTATTTTAATGCTGTCTCAGCTAAATAAACTTGTTCTAGGTCTGGTAATGCAGTACTATATCAAATCCAGTATGATAAAAATAGAGATTCCTTTTTTAAAAAGCCCCTTTAAAAAGATCCCCTGCATTTTTTAACACAAATTTACCATTAAGTTATTAACAGGGTTCCTTTCAAACTTAAAATAAACAATGGGATACCTTTGTTACATTAAATAGTCACACACAAAAAAAAAAAAGTCCACTGGGAATTGTTGGGATAAAATGAGTAATGAATGCTAAATAGTTTCCCCTTTGTAAAAAATTCTTTAAAATCAAATGGACTATTACATTAGCTGATAGTTCTGCAGAATGAAGCACTGGTTTGTGAATCATCAGGAATGTACCTTAACATACATTTGAGTATTGAGCTCTATAAGTGGCTTTAAAACAATCCCCATGATAGAAATAAACAAAAAACTTACTGAAGCATCTTAATGTTTCATTATGACAATGTAAATGTGTATGAAAATATAGTGAGTCAGAGAATTAAAGGACATTATAACTCATCAACATCTGTCTTCAACTCTTTAACAGGTGGATGAGAGATTTGGTGGATGATGAACAATTAATTTTTATTGTTGGCAATTTTTGTATTTCTCAAGATTGCTTGGTCTTTTCTAACAGATGAGGGTGTGTTTGAATCTTAGTTAAAACTGTCCATGTGTGTCTACATGCGAAAATGTCAGAAGTTCACACTATTAATGTGACTGATGACATTTGTCATTAGCACCCATTTTGAAGAGGAAGTGATACTTGATGGGGCATTTAGGGCCTTATAAAGTATTTTTCATTTAGAACGAAATGAGATGCTGTTTTTTTAAATAAATAAAAACTATTCATGCTACCAGTAACAATAATACAAAAATATGGTTAATAATAATAATAATAACTACTATTATTATTTTGGCTCCAGCTTTCCCTTCCCTTATTTTTCTTTATTAGGGTTACATTACATATCTTAACTTCTATGTATTGTCTGAACATCGTATAATAACATTTAATCAGTAAAAAAATACAATTACAATACTTGAAGTAAAGTAAATCAATTGATTAAAAATTTCTTTAGAAATCGGTCATTTAAAAGTGAAATTGACCAGATCAGAACAATTGATCAGAATAATTAAAAACACACTGTAATGAAGACATAATTGTCATCTACTTTAACTTATCTTTAACTTAACTTATCTTTCACCCTTTGTAATAGTTGTGTGTGAGTCCCTCAGTTGTCCTCAGTGTGAATAGATAGATCTCAACATTATACAGTCACTTTTGGAATGGGTCCAAATATTCAAAATATGCTGGAAAACCAAAAAATTTACAGGACCTGGATTTTTCTTAAGAACAGTGGGCACTTTAACTGCTCAGGACAAACAAGTGACACAAGAACATACATGTTCTATGTAATCAGAACATAGATTACATAGAAAATACAGTAATCTGTGTACTGATTTTCTATCAGTACATAGAAAATACTGTACTGAAAATACAGTACATGTTTCTAATACGGGCTAGAAACATATACGCTTTCTCAGCCTCAGAAAATCCCGGACGCTCTCTGCGCGCACAAGAACTGAGTCAGCGAGACTGTCGGGGAGAGGGAAGAACAGGCTCGAGAGTCGAGACAGTAATCGATTAAAGAAATATTCGATTTACAGGTGTCAGGAATTTAAAGTCTCGTGATTCAGCTCCAAATGCGAGGGCTGAAATGTCCGGCCGGCTCTGGTTATACACCATAAGTTTCACTGAAATGTCCAATATCAGCGTAGCGTTAGTTCTGGCCGGTCACGTTAGTCAAGCTCGCATCAGCTGACTTTCAACTATCCAAATCTACCTATAGGAATACGACGCCTATCACCGTATACATATATAAGCTCCTTCAGTATTATCGGCAGCTATCGCGTTTCTCAGGAGCTAATTACCCTCCCCCATCCCCAGCTCCTCCTCCCTCCTAGTGAGGATTTGGCATTCTGATTCCCCTTGAATCAGAATAAATTCTCGAATTATGTTGTACTTTAAAATCTTGAATTACAGTAAATATATTTGCAAACATTCATGTGCGTTCTGTTCTGTTTACCCCAAGGGGGGTTATTGCTGCTCTCCCTGCTCTTATCCATGCTATATGGATGCGCAGGGAGTTCTCGCCCAGAAGGGAACCATACCGCCAATCCAAACTGTATGCTAATTGTCAATCGTATTTGACGGTAGTGGTCCTGACAGAACTCAGATTAATTACTGTTTTTATGCAGTGTCAGTGCCTCTGGCCTGCTGCCTGCGCATCAGCAATTTCATGATTAACAAAAAAAATTCTGCCTTGTGTATCGACCAATCAGCGTGTTGTCAAGGCAGAATTTCAGGCACAACCAATCATATTAAACAGAGACATAGCGAATCATTTAAATAACTTGACATTTTTAGTTCATAACACTTAAAATCTTAATCTGAAAGATTTTTGCTGCCAAATGAGTACATTAAACACACCTGTTTAATTTTTGATGCCAAAACTTATCTGCTGTACCGTACATCCGCCTTGGCCGTACAGCAGGAATGATAGACAAAGTGATCAAAATGATATACACTATCAAGCAGTCAGTAAACAATACACCAAAAAATAAAAAACACATTGTTCGAAACATATAGTTCTCAGGGAGAAGTAAATTTTTCATATTTCAACAAATTTCATATTTTTCCGTCATTGTCTTTTGATGAACGAAAACTATCATGGTAGCTCAAAATGTATCAGAAATTACTACTCTGCTTTGCTCTTTACAATTTCTTTTTGTCTTCCTCCTCCTTGTCCCCCTATTTTTACAGTACTGTACCCTGCATCTCACAAACTTGTCCTTGTCTCTGTGATACAGTAATTCTTGTTCTTTGTTGATATGAACCTGCAACCAGTCAAAATCTATTGAGCAGTCAGTACTGTAACAAATGGAAAGCACAATGTTCAGGGCCATACAATTTGTTAATTGTACAGTATACAGCCTACAATGCACTGTGCAGCATACAATACTAAAAGGGACAAAAATCTAAGGAGTAAACATGTGATCAATGTGCTTCTTCTTGTCTTTGGGCTGAGTCAGGCCAGGTCAGAGCACTTCATCGACATCACAAGCAATATTATCCCTCCTCCTTTCTTGCCTCCTCCCCCTCCCCCTCCCCCTCTTCCTCTTTCTTGCCCTCCTCCTCTTCCTCCTCCTCCTCCTCCTCCTCCTCCTCCTCCTCCTCCTCCTCCTCGCCCACCTCGCATACGCACTCGTCCTCGTCCTCTCACATTGTTTCTTCTATCCATTCTCAGACTTTCTCCTTGCCACCTTCAACAACCTGTTTGCTCTCTGAACTGACTTATATTGGTTGTGTCACATCTTTTCAGTTTTGAGTGGTTGTGTTCAATCAATGACATGTGTTCTCTATTTGTATTTGACTGTTGCCTCTTGTGTTTACCAGTATGGATGACATGTGCATTACAGTGCAGAATGTGTTTTGAGAATGAGAATGTTTAGAGTTTTGCTGAAAAGTCTAAGTGAGATCTGCAAATTGTGTTTTACCATGTGAAATAGTTTAAGGTAATGACAACAGACTGCACAATTAGCTAAATGAGTTCAGGCAACTGAGAACTTTGTTCAGCCAATGGGTTTTAGTGTTTTAGCAATTGAGAAAAACTGTAATGACAACATTGGGGTTTACAGTGAAGTTTAAGATGTTTACATAATAATTATTATTATTATACGGAATCATGATGATGGAAAAAATATGAGATGGGAGAAAAAAATAAATCCCAATACTTTTGAGAGAGAACGCAACGCACTGACATCATTTTTCCTCCAGAGAGAACGCAACAGCACTGACATCATTTTTCCTCCATTTTTTTTTTTTTCAACGCCATGTTCCTTTAGGGCCTATAATAACAATAATATGAAAAAATTTGACTTGAGAGATAGTTCACCCAAAAATGAAAAATCCGTCTATACGGGGCACGTCTCATTGGCCCTCCAGCCAAATTGTTATATTTAACGATTATCATTCTCATGTGTTTTTCTGTTTAAAATCCACACTATTTGTCAAAGATGACAAATGTGTCCTCCTCTGCAATTCCATATGCATTCTTCAAAATGCATGGTGCAATTTATTTTCCTTCTAGAATAATGGTACATTGTGTTCAGTTCTCCAAATTTTTTTTTTTTTTTTTTTTTTTTAAACCACTAAAGGGGAAAAGGGAAGGGGTCAAGCCACTAAGGCGAAAGAGGAAGTGAAAGGTTAGCTGTTAGGGCTGTCCCTCAAAGCGAGACAGCATTGTTTAACCCAATGTCTAAATGTGACTTGTGACGTTCTTGTCACGTGTGGGAAAAGGACGACAACAGATTCTGCTGTACTTTATACTGTGTAGGTGGAATTTCAAAATCAGAATCCCCCTCCTCAAAATCCACCCATGAAGGGATCTCCCCATCACAGAACAAGTGTATAAATGCTGACGGCATGAGCCATAGAGCATCAAGTCCAGCTTGAAGAGCTTCAACAAACTCTTTGTTCATCCAGCGATCTAGTTAAACAGAACGGCCAGTATGTCTACTTCTCGCTTCGTCATCTTCTCCGCAGTGGCGGTGCTTCTGTGCGCAGTTAGCCTCAGTGAAGGTATGGAGACCTAATTGTATATTGTATTACATTCTGGTTGTATATTGAGCTTTTTATAAAAAACAAAAACAAAATGTAAAATTTTATATTAAAGATTTGTACAAATTTTCTTCAATCTAGGAATGCGTGTTTCACCACAAAGATGCTGTTTCTCCTTCACGGACCGTCCTCTGCCAACCAAAGCAGTGGTCGATTACACCATGACAAGCCAGCAGTGCCCTAAAGAAGCCGTACTGTAAGTATAACAACAATATATCTGTTTTATGTTTAAGTAGATTTGAACTAGTTTGACCAGCAGAGCAAGTTCATGTGTATTTGATGGAATGAAATTCTCTTTACAGGTTCAAGACTGTAAAGGGCCGTCAGGTGTGTGCCAAACCCAGTGACCCATGGGTACAGAAGCAGATCGAGACCATTGACCGCAAGCGCATTGGGAGCCAGGGGACCTTGTAATCATGTTGACCCGCGTCTTTCGACTTCTGGACTTCTGTTTTGGAAGCATTGGACAAGTGTGGAGTCTGAGCAAAACTGAGGAAAAAATTATAAAAAAATGCTATTATTGTACTCACCGACAAATGTATTGTCACTAACTGATCAGCATATTGAAGCTATGGGGTTAAACAATCCAGAATGTATACGTTGTTTGGATTTATCTTTTTGACTCGTCTGTCATTTGTTTTATTTCTAATGAGAGTGTTTTGTGCTGAAACTAAAGTATTGCAGATGATTAGCCTATCGCTCAAAGGACAGACATTTATAGAAGAAAATTAAATGACTTTGAATATTTATTAAATTTTGTCATTAGAAAGAAAAATGTAATGATTATTTCTCTTTATGTAAGTTTTTGCTAACCTAACCTCCTCATAATAAAGAATTTCTGAATCTCGATTTGACTTTTTCACACTTTTTTACTGCCATGATTCACACTTACATAGGTTGTCAAGTTTCGAGAATACTGTACATTCTGTACAAACTAATTAACATTCATATTTGCATATTTGAGCAACCTACTGTATTTTATTCGATCTATGGAAATTTGGCACCATAAATCTACTTTGTTGCCTTACAGGTCCAGTAAGCAATTTTATATGGAAAAGTTATAAAAATTATTTGCCTTACTTCGCAACCGCTAAAAAAGTATAAATGTGTGTAGTGTTAATGTAATCTGGATGTATACGCCATGTTGTCATTAACAGTTGACCTACCAGCGTCATTTATGTGGCTTCACTGCCATTCATGAATCCTCTCCAGTGGCCTCATGGGATAGTAAAGTGTCCAATATGCACACTTCAGAATCTCGCCGGAAGTCGTAGATCATCCGGGTACTTTAGTTGGCTAAAGTACTCTTTTATGAGTACTCTGAATTCGGACATAGCCTACTTCTTTAGTCACATACTGTTTTTCACCAATATAGTAGGGAAGTATGTGATTTCAGATGCAGCCAATGAGTCGCAGACAGGTCCAGATATTAAGCATGTAAATATCTCAAGGTCATCTGTAAAGCATGCGCTTGTCTCAGATTGTCTTTGATCATACACTGCGTGATTGTAACTCACGTGAACGAGCACCGATTCGCCTCCGATTTCAGGAATTTGTCGGCGATTTCCACAAAAATTTCGGCGAGTGCAAATCAGGGCTAAAATCGTGCAGTGTATTGGGCATATGGCCCATTCACACCAATTATGATAACTATAACAATAACTATTAGCGTATGTCCACATACCGTATGATAACCTGTTTACAAGCACTCACTGCAGTTTTGTTGTCGGTCGCTTTAAAAGCTTGGGCGTCTTTAAAGCAGAATGGATTCATGTTGGCTCCTCTGTGTCATTATTGTTATAGTTTTGATGTGGACTCTGCTAATCTCATAGAGTTGGAACGATTATTAAACTTATTATATCATTATCATTATAGTTATCAACACTGGTTTGATAGGACCTAAACACTGCTATTAAAGGGATAGTTTACCCAAAAATGGAAATTAGCCCATGATTTACTCACCCTGAAGCCATCCTAGGTGTATTCTTCTTTCAGACGAATACAATCGGAGTTATGTAAAAAAAAAATCCTGGCTCTTCCAAGCTTTATAATGGGAGTGAATGGCTGTATGACTTTGGAAGTACATTAAAGCGCAACTATTCATGATTGAAGTGCTTGACCCGGATTTGCGGGGTTAATAAATGTCTTCTGAAGTGAAGCAATGCGTTCGTGTAAGAAAAATATCCATATTTAAAACTTTATTGACTAAAATAATTAGCTTCCATCAGACGGCCTATACATCGATTTACACCACAAGAGTAACGCTTGAACTTGACACACAACGTAATGACGGCAATTGGCACTCTCCCGGTTCAAACAAACAGGGCTGGGCAACCGCGTTCATCATTACGTTGTGTGTCAAGTTCAATGTTACTCTTGTAGCGTAAATAGATGCGTACGGCCGTCTGCTGGAAGCCAATTATTTTTGTCGATAAAGTTTTAAATATGGATATTTTTCTTACACAAACGCATCGCTTCACTTCAGAAGACCTTTATTAATCAGTGTCGAGCACTTTAATCATGAATAGATGCGCTTTAATGGACTTCCAAAGTCAAACGGCCATTCACTCCCATTATCAAGCTTGTAAGAGCCAGAACATTTTCAAATATAACTCCGATTGTATTCGTCTGAAAGAAGAATGTCATATACACCTAGGATGGCTTCAGGGTGAGTAAATCATGGGCTAATTTTCATTTTGGGTGAACTATCCCTTTAACACCTTATGAAAAATACAGGAAAAATCAAACAAAAGACAAAAACAGACTTGTCACTGTTTGATGTTTTTCAATGCTTCCCCGAGACGCTGAAAATAAACAGCACGTGAAGAGCATGAATATGAGGCAAGCGCTATTTACATCATAATTGATTTCACTACTGCTAAACAACTCGTCATTCTAGCACGAGATGTACAGTACCACTAATACCATTGCTTTGTACATGTGTACACCCGATGGAAAGTTTGAGTCTGACGTACAGTGAGTGATCATTTTCAACCACACTGGTTTGTGGTCATGTATTTCACTGTTGAACTTGAGAAGGTTTATCTTCAAATATAACCAGACTTAGTTCTCTTTTCTCCCCACAAACAAACGTCATGTTGGTACAAGGAAGTGGCACTGTCTATTTTAGATCCAGATACTGTGTGTGTGTAGCTGTATGATTTGACCATATAGAGGCAGAAGCCAGAACTTTAATATTAAGACTAAAACTATGTAGGATTAAGCCTCGGGAGAAACAACAGAGGTCACTGCTGGCTGATTTTGATGGCTTAGTCATAATCATAGTGTATTCCCCTCTCAACAATATAGGCACATCATTGAACTTAAGCGTTTTCAAACTTTTTCTGGCCATGGACTCTTGAGATTTCAAGTCTGGTCACTAATATAGTAGTATCATATGTGTAATGTATGTACATACTTTACATGCATACCTACTTTATATCGTTTACATTGCAAAGCCATTAAAAAATCAATACAGAGGTACAGAGTCATAAAGGCTACTGTACTTGTACATTTCATTTTAATTTATGAACTAAAAATGTAGTTCAGAGTCAAACTATAGTTGGCTAACAGTTAGCCGTCGTAAACTCTTTTGTCAGACTATGAGTTGAGCTACATGAAATGCTGAAAGTTTTAAACAGTTTGTATGCAAATAAAATACCTTCACAATGGAGTGGATTTCAGCCTCTTTAAAAAATGGAAGTAAGATAAATGTGTCTGGAGAGATACGCATGGTTTTGGGAAGTACAGTGGGTGAGAGTCATACTGGCAGATCCTAAATAAGAGGAGTTCTCGGCTGACATCTGGTGGTGGATTTTGATTTATTTTGATTTTTTTGTGTTGTTACAATATGATTTTGATTTTTAAATCTCTCATTGAGATTTATGGGAATTATCTAAATATGACTAAAACCACTGAAGGCAAATATAAATATGAAAATGCTGTAAATGCTGTAAATCATTAATACAAATCAAGAACAAAATGAGCATGGTAAGCTTTTGATATACGGTAGCCTACAGCACCTGGTAGTGTTCTCCAGTCATCTACTGCCACCTAATGATAGAAGTTTTCAGTCTGATGGGCTTTCATTGGAATGGAATGGAAATTATTTTATTTGAAACAGGGATAATGCACAAATAAACATTAAACTTGTTAAACAAGAGAATATGTCTTGGGCCAGGTTATAGCAACAATTGCTAATTTCCACCTGTAGTCCCTGGGCATATGACAAATTTTAAAACTAACAATTTTAAAATAGAAATTTCACAGAATTATGGATAAAATGATGTCCATTGAGATTAAAAACAAACAAGTTTGCAAAAAACAGAACCAGGGAGGCCATCAACCCATTTACTCTCTGTCTCCTCTCTCTCCAGCAAACACACTTAAACAGTTCAGTAGCATCTTAGGCACATTAAAGTACAATCCAACTCTAGACACTCATTCACACACATGCACACACACACACACACACACACACACACACACACACACACAGCCCCTCCCCTCCGTGCCCACCGCGTCTGTCTGCATGAAAACGAGATCATCCGAGATCAACAAGATCAAAAAATATTTTATATTCTGAATACAATGTTGTCAGTGTGTTAATATTGGAGTCCCGACCCTTAGCAAACAAGCGATTGCACCTTCTTTAGTAAGTTAACTAATGTTAGTCGCAAGTTTGCGGTAAAATGCAGTTGGGTTGTCGAGGTCAAAACACTATATAAGCTGTTATGTCATTTTTAGGGTGTTAAATGTGTGGATTTTGGGTTGCAAAACAACAGTGGCCCTAGAATTGACCCCTGTGGTACTCCCAAGTAGAGACAAGAGACGTAGACAATGTGCCATTTATTTGCACACATTGTTTTCGATTTATCAAGTAGGATTTTATCCAATTTTGGACATTTGTGGAAATGTTGTATTTTGCCAGTTTGTGTATCAGTACCTCATGGTTAACTGTATCAAAGGCTTTGCGTAAATCTAAGAAGACTGCTCACACCACTCCTCCTTGATCTAAGCTAGTTTTAATCTCCTTAAGGAAGTAGCAACATGCAGTTTCAGTGGAATGTTTTTTTCTGAAACCAAATTGCATAGGATGGAAAAAGGACTTAGAGTCTAGATGTGCTATAAGTCGTTCTGCCACAACCTTTTCGATTACCTTTGATGCAGCTGGCAGAATACTGATGGGTCGATAATTAGAGACCACTTGAGTATCCCCAGATTTATGGACAGGGGTGACAATGGTAGGCTTAAATACACTAGGAAAAATATTTTCGTTAAAAGACTTATTTATAATCATCACTAGAGGTATCATAATAGATGTCTTGTGTTGTTTAAGAAAAGCTGTATCACAACCATATATATCTTTAGCTTTACTATTAGATAGAAGTGAAATTACATTTTCAACTTTCTCTGTGTTGATTAAGGAAACTTGAAAGCAGAATCATCACAGGTTAAAGCTTGTGTGAGTTGAATTTTTGGTACACTTTAGACTCAATTCTCGTACCGAATTTATAAAATAATCATTAAAACATTCCGCAATAATCTGATCATCATCCTGGATACAGCCATCCACCATGAGTTTTAAATGTTTACTTGCTGATTTTTCCCTTCCAAGTAATTTGTCAATGCTCTTCCATAACTTTTTAGATTGAGATGAGATGGTAGAAGAGTGCTAGGCTACAGATAGATAATGCCATACCAAACGTTTGTGTGCAATGCTTCTGTTCGGTCATTGTAAGATTACAAAATTCCAGTTTGTAATGAATGCCAAGTAGAGGAACACATATGGTCTTATGGATCCTGAAGGACCCTGCAGATGTCTGGATTGATCGTCATAAGGTCCAGACACTTATCATTTTAGTTTGATATAAAATAAATTAGTATAGTGAATGTAGTGAAAGCTAACATGTGAAAGAAAAGCTGCACTTTTCCTGACTTTACATTTGTAGATTTTATTTCAGCAGTTTAACTGGCTTCTCTATTAGAGTAAGAAAAGCAACTATAAAAAAGAAGAAGTGGTTGTGTTCTTTTTAGAGCATGAGTTTTGGTAAAAATTCAGATATGATCATGAAGATCTTCTGATTTATTACATGTAGACCCAGTTTCACAGACAGGACTTAAATTAAGTCGCTTTGGATAAATGCATCTGCAAAATGAATAATGCAAATTAAGCCAGGATTTTGCTTTTTAGTTCAGTTTGTGAATTTAAGTGGCTTTTTTAAATATGCCTTAGAAAAAAATCATTACTGGTGTGCATCTTGAGATAAAACATTGGCACTGATATATTTTAAGATCTGTCAGTATAAGTTGCTTTCAGTTAAAATGGCTCAAACATGCATTTTAGCTTTAAGCCTGGTCTTTGAAACCGGTGGCAGCATGACAGGACTGAAAATGAAGAAGCGGTGTGTTGATTTCCTGGTCCGGTTCAATTCATTATGCTAAGCTATGCTAAAAGTGGGACCCCCGGACCCGGAGATCGGCTGAATGGATTCGAAAACGGTAAAACTCAACTGTTTAATTCTGGGGGAGCTGTAAAATGAGCCTATTTCCAAAAAAAGTGGAGTATCCCTTTAACTTTAAAAATACAATACACACCCTTGCCTCATTTAGTATGTGCGGTTCTATGAATATGCAAATGAGCCCCGCCTCCACTCATTCAGCTCAGAGATCCACTGGTTGACGATCACACGTTGATCTGATTGGTTACATGGTAGTTTGTGACGTCAGTAACACCAGCGATTTCAAACTGTGTTTTTGAGACTGTCTTTGGTTCACTGCAGTTTTTAGGATAAAATACTCAGCAATGGTTCGACTTATGAATTTACACATGGTTTGTTTTAAAACGTATTAAAAACACCATAAAAACATCTGGATTTTCACCACAGAGGGACTTTAAGAACACTTACGCTTTTGGAACAGCAGAAATATACTATATTGGTTTCCTCTGTAAACAAAGCAGCACTGCGCTTATAAACACTAGCTATATAACATTTTATTAGGCATTATTCGTTGGAAGTTTGATTAGCCAATTTTATGAACCAAACATCACTGAATTTGCTCTTCCTGGCACTGAGCTAGTTAAATATCTCCATGCTTCTCCCGTGTTCATCATGTAGGCTGTCTGCACGTGATCACGATCCATCCGCTCATGACGCTTTTTTCCTGCCTTCACCTTCAGTAGCGCTGTTTCCTTCTGGCTTCGGCATAAAGGCCAATTTTTGTAATTGCACCATTCTACTCTAACAAAATTTAGTTTAAAGATGCCGTCGGCAACATTTTTTTGATCATATTCAGTGTAATCGACACTATAATCCGACAGAACAACATAAATAAGGTGGTTTTAGAAAAAAACCCGAGCTTCTAACTCAACCTGGAGCGTGTTATTTGTTTTGCAAAAATCCTTCGCTCCCGCTTCATCAGGTCCAATCAGCGCAGGGGGTGTGAGATCTGACTGTCAATCACAGGTCGTGCACAGGTCGTGCACACGCCACAGATCCCGCTCCCCCTCACGCACGTTACAATCACATGCACACGCCTGAAGTGTTGATCGATGCTTATGAGACGGGCGCGTTCACAGAAAATCTGGTGCACACGCACTGGCGTGCACAAACTCGATGGGAGGGTATTCGTTGATAGTGGGGGAGGGGCATGAGAGTTGTAAACATTCAAAATTTCGGCTAAGCCCACTCAATCTTCCAGGGTTGCCGACGGCAGCTTTAATTCGGTTTCGCTAGCCATTTAAATAAATGAAAACATAATACTTACATTTAAATGTGAATTTGCTGTCCACCACCGATCTCTAGTCTCGACCGCCTTTAAAAATAAATAAATAAATGCTGTCGTCAACGGCGCGCAATGACTTATGGGGTAGAATAGGGTAGGATAGGCCGCTAAGTGTCCATTTATGTATCCTTCCTTTCACGGGGAAACGAAGG
>FLSR01000645.1:9254-27889 GCA_900092035.1 Leuciscus waleckii
TTGTAATACTATTTCACAATGTTACAAGTTTTACTGTATTTTTGATCAAACAAATTCAGCTTTGGTGAGCATGAGCTCTTTATAATAAAAAATGTGTTCCTTTGTGCACTGGCTAAGGAGCATGAGTCAAACTGAAAAAATAAAACCAAAGTTTTTCTGAGGTAATGTGTTATGTAATCTTGTTAAAATGGATTTCATAAAATTGGTATCGAAAAAAGTATCGTTCAGGAACCGGTATCGAAATCAAGGTATCGGTATCGAAAAAATTTACGATACCCAGCCCTACTGGTTTTGGTATCAATTTCAGTATCTGTCAGCGAGTGATCCTCACAAGAGAGCGCTGCTGTCCCAGCATGCAACAAGGCATGACATCTTCACATTCTCTATATAGGTTAAGGGAAGTGCTGGACGATTACTGACATACAACATGATGGGTGATATACGAGTAAAAAGATTAGGAGAACTTTAGCTGAAAGTTAGGGGAACATTCTGCAAACCTAAAAATAGTGTTCCATTTCGGTCAAGCAAAATTTCCCGGGAAACCAAAAACAAATCTTAACCCTCTAAACGGAAAGTTTTCTGAAGCCCTATTCTCAGTACATGTTTTTTTAAATGACTGCAACCAATTAGAAGGGTTGAACAGTTCAAAGAACAGTCTAATAAGGTGTGGGAGTCACTATCAAGCACCATTTGAAGGGGGGACGTTCTTTTCTGACACATGGTCACAGGAGCACATAGTGTGAGAAGAAGGCAAGATTGTTCGCTTTAATAATCTTATTTAAAATTACATGAACTGTACATACAAAATGTGTGTGAGAGAAGGTGTAGAGAAGCCTTTTGGCAGGTTTTAATAAATCAATCAAATGTTCCCAAATGAGCCCAGAAATGATGTGGAATCATTTTTAATTATGTGCCATCAAAATGTGTGCAGTAGAGGGTTAAAAATGCATATTTTTCTGGGAGCCATAAACTTAAGCGTCTGACATGGGCGGTTAGACCCATGTCCTACTGCATTTGTCTGTTACAGTAGGAAATTTAATTTAATTAAATGTGGAGGATGTTAATTGTGACAGGTGATTGACAGGTCAGTTTATGTGACAGGATGTGACAGAGAGCAACTGTTAAAGACACTATTTTATGACGTGATAGTAGTGCTGGGCGGTATGACGGAAAATATTTTTTCCAGTTTAAGGTATTTTTCAAAGTTATACTGGTTTCATGGTATATGACATTATTTTTTCAAGCATGACTGGGTGTTAACCACATTTTCTACTGATTGAGAGAGGAAATACTGCAGTAGATTGACTTAGAATGCCCTATTTTACTGTCATGAGTAGGGATGTCAACGATTAATCGACGATCGCTTAATTGTCGATAATACATTTAATCGATACAACTTATCGATCATCGATTAAGCAGGTCTTCATGCGCGTTCGCACTGCTCAACCGCGAAACATGTAAAGCGAGCGCGCAGGAGTTATGTTTGGGACCATTTTACACCTTCATCATGACTATAAGTTTGCGTGTGCATTCGCAGCCTTTTGTTTTGTGCAAATGTAAGTTGTAATACTGTTTATTTTCTGTAGGCCTATCTATATCTGATTTATCTCATATTGGATGCATTTGGTTAAGAATTAACTCTGTAGTAAAGCGTCAGCTTCAGCGCGCGCAGCTCAAACGGCAGTGCACGACTAATAATGACTACTGGGACTGTAATATTACATAACATTATAAAGAGAACAATATTGTAATAAAACATTGTGAATTATTTGGGTTTAGTTGCCGTGTCGCGTTGCTCCAGGAAGAGCGCGGCCACAACATGAGTAGTTCTGAATGAATGGCACGTAAATTAGTTCAAGTTCACTTGTGCATGAATTTGCGTCATTTTGTGCAGATATAATTTGTAATACTATGTTTATTTTGAATATATCTTATTAATCTCATATAGGATGCGTTTCTTTTAGATAAATAACGTGCTAGCAAAGTGCTCCAGTTTAACGGTAGCAGATTCATTCAGCGCGTGCAGTTGTTCCAGGAAGAGCGCGTCCACAACAGTCAAAGCGCATATGAGGCGGCGTTGGTGACACGTTGTATTAGTAGTTATATTTGATTATTAAATAATTAATTTAATTATCAATCACATCGAAACATTTTACAATCCTACTAGCCCTTTATTTATATTTAAAACCATTCTAATTGATTTGGTGAGGAACATAGCGTTTTGAGCAGCATTTGCAGACCCTGTCATGCTGTCATAGCCACTGCAGTAGACGCATATCGCAGTATTAAGGCTAACGATTAATCGATTAATTGATCGTTAATTTAAATGACGATCGATCATGGGAATTTGTGAAAATTGACATCCCTAGTCATGAGTGAATATTGTAGAAAAAAATCCACATTAGTATTAACACAGGTTTGCAGTATTTACAAAGAGGTGCCAGCAGGAGGCGCTTTCCCCTGTACACAACGGCTGTACACAAAGCAGCACAGCAGTCATAAACGCTGCTCTATCAGGAAAGATAAAAAAAGATTAAATTAAAATAACATCTCAACTTTTCTAAAGACAGTCAGTTCACTTCACATTCATATAAAAACACCCGCGTCGCCTTTTTGACTTTGAAACGTGCAGTGCTCATGTTTATTCAACGATGTCAATGCCAACCACAAATAGATTTTCCAAAAGGCTGTGTTGATAGTGTGAACCAATTAATGGGAAACACTGTAGTATAATTTGACAGCTATCAATTATAGTTTAACCAATCCATCTTCACTGTCAGGCTTAACACATACAGCTGTGCCCTCGATCACCGCAGTGCAACCAGTGAAAAGGGACCCCTCTTAAACAGTGTTGTGCCGCATTCCGAGTGTTGTTAAAGCGATATATTGCGGTATGTAAAAAATTCAAATCATAACAAAAATAAACACCGGTATTCGGTATGAACCGGTATGCTGCCCAGCACTACGTTATAGTGTGTCCCAAAGCTTGCCTACTCTTCTGCTACACACTCAAAAGTACATACTTTTCCTTCAGAACACAGTACATACCTTTAGGGCGTAGTATAAGCAGGCGAATTGGGATGCAGTAGTTGAGATTATCATGTATAGAAAAGTATGAAGATGATAAAGAAAGGTTATTAGAAGAGGTTCAGAGGAAAGCAGAGATGATATTAGTTTGAGATACCTATTAAACCCAGAATAGAGATGTAATAACAGAGCAGCTTTATTTAAATATTTGGAGAACACAGGTTTTAAGAGGATTTGAGGGCTATTTTGTTTGTTGAGCTGAATACACAGCACCGGCTGTAGCAAAGACTTTCATTGAGCGGGGGAGGATGGGGGGTGTTAGAGTCCGTGGCTGCGTTCAAAAACTGATAAATGCTGATAAAAACTGATAAATCGTGAGGCATCAAGGCACGTCTGAATCCAATGTTAGTTTCACTCCCTGTCACCTGAGATCCCTTCATCTGATCGAGTTTTGAAGGCAGCATAGATGTATCCTTCACTGCCTTTGATATCCCACAGTCCTTTGCTTTCCATTATGTGACAGTTGAGCTAGAAAAATAATGATGGCATCTGAAAGTTGCGGCTGGTTGTCAGTTTGTGTGTAAATGTAAATTTTTGATAAAAGGTTTCCATGATGTCATTGCTACTGAGAAATTACTATCGTAGTCATTAGATATTCTATTAGTTTTCACCAAAGCTCGCTCTGTTTTGCTGTCGATCATTAAACCGTAACACTGCTTCAGAAGTCTGTCTGAAATCAGTTTTGTGAGGTACCTTCGTGCGCAAACACCGCCTGCAAAGTCATTGAAGCGAGGCAACAAGTCACTGCCTAAGTTTTCGGACGCAGTGTCCAAAGCCATTAGAAGGGAAGCCTGCAATCTTTAGCCAAAAAAGCATAACGGCTAATGCTAACGCTGCGGCTGTATCAGTACACAGGGAATGAAACCAGAGACCGTTTTTTTTAATGGATGTCACTGGAGAAGCTTTTGAGCCTAGCCCGCATGATACTGATGTCAATGGAAAAGCTTTTGACCCTGCATGGTACCCTATTCGTTTCTGGAAGCTGTTTTCAAATGTGCAGCACACAGATAAACATTGGGATTATAATGTTAAGGTAAACTAAGGTTAAATCAATTTTAACCAGTTTGTTAGCCTTAGAAGGTAAACAAATGAGTTGTGAAAAAAAACAGCGCCTTTTTTGCATATTCCGTGGGTGGGGATTTTTTAAATGAGTAACATTATGACTTCATAAAGCCCGGGGAAAAAGAATTGCGTTGTAGTCCAAATGAGCCGTTCTTTGTAGTTCTTGAAAAGTGGATTCTGTGAAAAAGACACTGCAAATGTTGATCGTTAAAAATGGGATTTGTAAAAAAAAAAAAAAAAAAGAAAAAAAAAAAAAACTTCTTTTGGAGAGGACTTTAAGCTTAGTAACCTTGCAGATCTTTTTTATGCTCAAACAGCAACATTTACACTAAATAAAGTTGAAAAAGTGGGAAAGCATAATGAGACCCCTTTAATGAATCGAATGCCTGTCCGCTAATCTTCTAAATGTTTTACGCAAGACAATCCTTTTTTTGGGAACGATATGTAGATTTAATGAATGAAGAGAAAATCAATACTTAAAAAAAAATATTGTGTTATATTGTGTTGTTTAATGAATTGTTTAATTTTTTTTTTTTAATTAAGTGTTCCTTCTATCGCTGCCAGGTAAATCTTGTATTGTAATGATTTATGACTGCTGTGTGCCTATTGATAATGATGATATAATGCTTTTTAGGTTTTTTGTGTAATCTTAAATGTAGTTTAATGCGCCCTGCAGTGACTATTACTTTGCAGCTAATAGAGATATTCACACTCTTTTTTTCCACAGTAAAGTACATTCCACAAACATTGCAGACCTACAATACGTTTACTAGCTATTTAACACCAAATATAGAACATTTATTCACAAGACCAATCCGCTAATTAGCTGATTAACATTAACTGTAACTGACTCACTGACCGTCATAATTCTTTCAAGGTCACTGCCATTACACAATAGGCTGAGGTGCCTCACGTGATTCAGGTTAGCTGTTATGCTTTCTCCAATGGTAAGAGATACAGTAGGTGCTTCCATTCGGCCATAAGTTTACCACTTTTGTCTCCTTAAATGCTCGTTTTTGGAGTCGACAGCTTATAAAAACGTATTTCTGTTTTTTTTTTTTTTTATTAAAAACATAGTTCTAGTTATTTTTATTTTTTTATAGCTTATTTGCTGTACCCTTTCACACAGCAGCTTTCAGACATTGTTTAGTTTTTTGTTATAAGTCAGAAATTACAAGGAGGCAGCTTCTAACAATGCAAAGTCAATGGAGACGGTTAGATTGTCCCCCATTGTGGGCGTGGCCTAAATGTGCTCTTTCTTTATCAATAGCATTGTGTAGGAAATCAACACTGTAAAATCAGCTGTGGGGCGGAGTTTGCACTAACTAGATTGGTGGAGAAAAAAAAAAAGAAAAAAAAAATTGCGCATGCATGTCATGTGCCTATCTGGTAGAATTGGCTGTGGGGCAGAGTTTGCGCTGAACTGGATTGGTGGAAAAAATCGCGCATGCATGTCATGTGCCTATCTGCCAATGAGAGGAAGCCACGCCCTTTTTTGGAGCTCCCGAGACCCACCCCGTTTTGGAGTTCCCACCCCCATTTGGGAATTTCATGGGCTGCATTCCAGTCCAAAATTGTCATGCCCTGCCTTCACTCGCTAACTTTCCTCCGTCTCGTTCAATCGGATGTACGTCATTGCTTACGATGCACGAGTGCCCACTACTGGCGGAAACTGCGGCGGGCTGAATTGGAACATCCTAAGCCCTTGGTCACTTGTATTCAGCAACTCCGGTCCTGGAGGGCCGCTGTCCTGCAGAGTTTAGCTCCAACCCTAATTAAACACACCTGAACAAGGCAATCAATGTTTTCAGGATTACTAGATAGATACAGGCAGGTGAGTTTTTATCAGAGCTGAAGCTAAACTCTGCAGGACAGTGGCCCTCCAGGACCGGAGTTGCCTATCCCTGAGCTATTGAGTTGATTTATTATTATTTTTTCCCTTAATAATTTATTTAATTCAGCATCCACATGTATATAGGTGTATTTGGGTTGTTTTAAATTAAAAAAATATATAATTAATATATCATATAGTTTTTAGTTGTGGTGGTGATTAGACGAGATCTGTGTACGTCACAATCGTACTGCATTGTGGGACATATAGGTGCCTGAAGTGTACATATGAAGTAGACTCGCTCCCATGCTCGCTCCCTGTGTCAAAATCGAGGGAACAAGGGTCTGTCCATATAAACTTCCCTCGTCCACTTCACGAAGCGGAACGACTTCAAATGGCGGCGGGGATTCCCCCGAGGGGAAGTGCTTAGGGAAGTTCGCAAGTGCGTGTCTAAAAGTGGACTGGAACGCAGCCCAGGCTGCAGTCACACCCTTCTCCTATCATAAAACAATCTCTGGTAGTGGACAGTCAATCACGTGTCTGGAAAGAAAAGGTTCTTTTTTTTTTTTTCACGAAATGTGCGCTCCGGCACGGAGCTTCATGGGGATTGCGTTGAGTAGCCTACTCTCGATACGCGATTTGAAGCTTCAGAGTCATCTGACTAACATCACTATTCTGAACACATTAAATTTTATAGTTGATTCAGTTTATATAGAGGTCTGTGTTTTCGTTGAATATTTTGGTGGAGCTTTGCTCCTCCTGCCCTTACAGACGAGATGCGGCTGTTTTTTTTTACTGTTAGTAAATCTGCTTTAAAAATCTGTATTATAAAAACCGATAACTTAGTCTATATAAATAATTGTGTCATTATCATGACTGCCATCGACAATCTCACCAATCGTTAAGGCCGAACTTCCAAGTTCGAACACACCTAATCGTACACGTATAAACACGTGTGTCGTGACATGGGATCGTCAAAGCACAAACATACCTTAGTGCCATGGTAAACATGTAACGGCCGATCGGCAACAATGAGCGGTTTATGCGTCTTCACGTTTCTCTTCCTGTTTTCCAAATGTTTCTTTTTTTTAATGGCTGCGCTCCACTCCAAATTCGTATGCCCTCCTTCACATAACTACCCTACGTCTCCGGCCCTGTACCCAATGGCATAATCCATGGCATGGGCATGCACTTTCGGTCTTCTTCTTCTTCTTTTGTTTTAATGGTGATCGGCATCCAAAAGGTGCATTACCGCCACCTACTGTACTGGTGTGGTGTGGGCCTGAGTCAACTTCCTCCCAACTAAAAAAATGTTCCTTAAATTCTATTAATTAATCCAGTTCTTCTCAAGTAATTTATTAAACTTTCATTATTACCACCATTAAGTATGTATTTAATGTTAACTTTCTTGTACTTTCTTCCTAATTTCTTCCTTTAATATTTCTCTTTCCGTGAGGTAGCTACTTTTGGCAGTGACTTATGTTCAACTGATTCCTCATCTTGACAATGTTCACATAAGCCATTATGATGTTTCCCTATTATATGTAATGTTTTATTTAATCCTGTGTGTCCCATTCTCAACCATGTGATTATACCCTCTACTTTTTATTTCCTTTACAAACCCTCCTACTTCCTACTTTCTTCTGTATTTTATAATAATGTAGCCTACCTGTTACTGCCCTATCCCAAATATGTTGCCATTCCTTTATTAAACTACTCTTAATTATTACTTTGCTTCAGATTTACTATATAGGATTTCCATAACTTCATCTATCTTACATGCTTCGTTAGCTAAAATGTCAGCCGTTTCATTTCCTTTTAACTCCTGTATGTCCTGGAATCCACATGAATTTTATTGTCACATTCACTCGCTGAAGTCTAAATAAGATTTCATATATTTCATACAGTCCTGTCTGTCCTTTGATGATGACATTGTCTTCATTGAAATCAATGCTGAACTGGAATCTGAACATATAATTACTTTCCGCATACCATTTTCCTCTATCCGGTTCAGAGCATTATATTACTATAGCCATCAACTCTACTAGGTGATCTGTAGTTTTTATCTTCATTGAAATTGCTAATTCTGGTATAAAAACACCAAAAACCCATCTTTCCTGTCTCTAAATTCTTGGAGCCATCTGTGTAAACAATGGTCTCCCAATATCTTGCATATTAGAAAATATATCATTAATCATTATTGAAAAGAGAATTGGACTTAGTTCGCTCCCTTGAGGAGTTCGATTCTCCACCACATATCTTTCTGACAATGCTAAAACAATTCTAACTTGAATAGAGTAGCTCTCCCAAATAAAAAGTCTTTAACCCAGTTAAACATCCTTCCTGTGATTCCTAAATTATTTTATTTAATCATTACACCTTACTTCCATACCAAATCCAATGCTTTTCTATATCAATAAATACTGCCATACTATCCCTTATTAACCTGTGCCTTTCTAATTTATGTTTCTAGACAAACTATAGGTTCCATAGTACTCCTTCCTCTTCTAAACCTGCTTTGATATTAAATTTTGAATATTACGAGTTTTCCGTACTTCCCACACTGCATAAATTCTTACATTTCTCCCACTGAGCTTTACTGAATATCCATTTCTCTATTCTTTGTCTTTGCTCTTGTTCCCCTCTCCATAATTGGCTAATCACCGGAATTGGCTAATCTAAATATTTAGACACCATTGTTAAATCTAGCAACGATACACTTCCTATGTACATCAACTCTAGTCCCTCTTCCATCATTTAACCATATTCATTTCTTCTAACAATAACTCAATTACCTCTCCATTCTCGTCTAGTCTTTCCCCTCCCCACAATGTACTATGTGCATTGAAATCTCCACATATAATCACCCTGCGTCCATTAATCTCTCTAATTTGTCTCATTTGACCAATATCCAGTATACCTTTTTTTAAACTCCTGTCCATTCGCCAAAAGGCTCCTAGCATTCCATTGCAAAATAATTGCTATGGTAATTTACCCACTCTAAGTACCCACTTGCTAGTGGATTCAAATCGTTTCTCACCCCCTCCCATGTTATGCCACTAACATCAAGATGATGTGCAGAAGCCTTTACTATTACCTGGGTTCTCTCTGTTTTTGACTCGATTTCCATTGTTGCATTTATCACTCTGGCAATGAATGTTACCAACTTTTTTACTTCCACCAACATTTTCTTATGGTGTTATTTTTATGTCAAAAGTTCTGAGCGTGTAAGACATGCTCACGAGCACATTATGTTATTTCACACGCGCAAAAATGAACCTTCAGCTGGCATGATAAAAGTACTCGCGCACAAATTCAACAACCGAGAGGTGTACAGGTAGCTGCAAGCGAGCGCCTGGCATACTCTCATAGGTTAACTCTGCTTGTACAGTGGAATCCTGCTCGCGCGCAGCGGGCTTCTGCTCGCGGAGTGCTGTGTTGCTCGCGCAGTGAATTTCTGCTCGCTCAGCTGATTTCTGCTCGCTCGAGTCTACATGACTTTTGACAATTTGGGGGCGGAAACCAAGGAGGGCACTGACCCTCTTATGATTGGTCACTTTCATCATGGAAAATCTTGGGAAATCCTAACCCCGCCCACCTTCTGACGCAGCACGCGTCACTCAGCTCGCTCTGCTACTCCAGCTATCTCTGTGTATATTTTAGACAACGAAATATGTGATAAAACACCATACTAACTATTTTCGTTTTCATTTAAAGAAATCTTAAACATGATAGCCACACAAATGTGGTTCAGGCAACGCGTATTGATTATATTCACTGCAAATAACGTTTGCCTATTTATAAAAAAAACAAAATATAAAACACAAACCTGCCTCTTTTCGTTTTAAATATAATATAAAACCATTAAACATTTTAATATGGTCCAGGCAATATGTGCATTTGTACCAAACAACAGATTTTGCAGTAAACAACATTACAGTTTTTAAAATTTTTACATACAATTATTACAATTTAAAATGACAAAACTCAACCCAGTCTCTTTTTGTTAAATTTCAGTTTTTATCAATATTAGCCATTATAAAAGTATAAGTAAAAGGTATAAGAAGCTATACAAATAAAGCTATACATATAAGCTATTTATCTTTACCGTTGTATGGTTAGATTAGAGCGCTGACTTTGTATGTTTGACTGAATTGGTTGCTTTATTTGTATAGCTTCTTATAAAAGCTATAAGAAGCTATACAAATAAAGCAAACAATTCAGTCAAACATACAAAGTCAGCGCTCTAATCTAACCATACAACGGTAAAGATAAATAGCTTATATGTATAGCTTTATTTGTATAGCTTCTTATACCTTTTACTTATACTTTTATAATGGCTAATATTGATAAAAACTGAAATTTAACAAAAAGAGACTGGGTTGAGTTTTGTCATTTTAAATTGTAATAATTGTATGTAAAAAGACTCACAAATGTACTCTTATACAACAACTTTTCCTCTTCTCAACATGGACTGCGTGTTCCTGGGGGCGGGGTTTATGTAAATTCTAGGGTTAGTGATGTTACTAACCCGAGAGGAATGTCGTGTAGTCCCAAACTAGCCGTTTGTTGTAGTCCTTTTCTTTAAAAGCAAATATCTCCCTTTGCTTTGAACTTTGAGCGTTGTAACTTTGCAGATGTTGTTTTTGCTCAAACAGCAACATTACACACTAACTAAAGTTAGAAAAGTGAAATCACACTCAACCACCCCTTTAAGAATTATTGTATGGAGATAATATACAGATATACACAGATGCTTCCAAAAAAGGAAGGAGAATAGGAGTGGCAGTAAATGTGCCAAAGTTAATGGTGAAGAAAAATCTTAAGAGATAGGAATGTTTCTGATCTAAGCTCCAAGCTACCGGACGATGGCAGTAATGCACTGTTAAGTGCGGTTGCCAATAAAACGAAAAAGAAGAAAAAGAACTAACACTTTGCGAAGTATTGCCAGTTTTACCTGCCTTACTGGGCGTTCTAGTCATTGCCATTGTTTTTGCCTCTTGTTATGACCTTTTTCCTGCCTTTTGGATATCATGTCTTTGGATTACTGTTTTTGCCTTGGTTGCCTTTTGGACCGTCTATTTTTGTTCACTGAGCCCAGCCTGTATCTTTGACCATTGCTTTGCCTGTCGATTTGGATTTTCTGCTTCAATAAACTTCTGCATATGGATTCTCAATAAACGCCAAGCCTGAGTTCATTACAGAATACTTCGCCTGAAATTAATCCAGCAGAGGTATCACAGCTCCAGATGGCCTACGCATACCATAGTGAGATACAAAAGGATTTTCAAGGCCAACTTTCCAACCTACGAGCAGCCAACGAACATTTAACCCGTTTTCAATCTCTTCCGTCAACTAGAGCTGACCGGTAAGGTTTCACTACCAGATAAATTCGATGGTTCTGCTGAAAATTGCAGAGGCTTTCTACGTCAATGTAGAATTTACTTTTCCAATCAACTTGAAGCATTTCATCTAGATACTACAAAATGTTCTTTTATGATGACTTGGCTTACTGGAAAGGCATTAGATTGGGCTTCAGCTGTATGGGACAATGACATCCAGTTACGAATGTCTTTTGACTATTTTGCACAACAAATTCAAGATGTATTTCAATATCCTGCAGGAGGACAGGATATCTCTGTACAGTTGTTGCATGTACGCCAAGGTAACCGATCAGCCGCTGATTATGCTATCCAATTCAGAACACTCGCAGCCCAGAGTGGGTGGAACGATGTGGCACTTAAAACAGTGTTTCGAGAAGGACTTAACCATGAATTGCAAGCAGAATTGGCATGCAAAGATGAAACCACAGACTTATCAGCGTATATCACCATGGCTATTAAGTTAGATAATCTCATTCGTAACAAACCCTGCTCCTAACAAGTCAAAATGGCTCCTGTTCCAGTTGAAGCTGCTACTCTCTCCATGCCCTAATCCACAGAACCCATGCAAATTGGCTATACTAGAGTGTCACCAGAGGAACGACATCGCCGTCTGCAGGAACATCTATGTTTTTACTCTGGCCAACCAAATCATCAGTGCAAAACCTGTCCCAATAGAGCCAACAACATCTCAAGGAAAACAGTGAGTATTGAACATTTCCTTACTGTTCATCATCAGAATTTCACCCTATCTGTATCCATTGAGGTTTCTAATAAAGAACACTGTTTCAGCACTTGTGGATTCTGGGGCCGCAGTCAATTTAATCCATGAAGATCTTGTCCAAGACCTAAAAATCCCCACTCTGCCATGCATCCCTTCAATTAATATTACAGCAGTCGACAGCAGCCCATAGGACAGGGCATCTCACAACAAACTTTCCCAAAAACTCTAAAAGTTGGACTGTTTCACACTGAAAAGATCTCATTCTATGTTATTTCTTCTCCAAGAACCAGATCTTCTCTGTCATCCATGGTTGGCTATCCATGATCCTAGTATTTCCTGGAATCAAGGTGAAATCACCAAATGGCCTCTCCATTGTCAAGAGCATTGTTTTAACTCAAAAATAACCTTCGCATGTCTCACCACGAGTGTGGAAAGCCCAGATACCTCCACAAAGACAGTGATTCCATCTGAATACTCAGAATTTTCAGATGTTTTCAACAAGGCAAATGCAACCCAACTACCTCCCCATCGTCCATGGGATTGTGCCATTGAACTCCTCCCAAATTAGCCTGACGTCGTCATACTCAGATTATAGTCAGAATGTGAGTCTGATACTGCTCCATTGGGCTGTGATTATGGGGCGTGTTTCAACCGAACCAGGAAGGAAAATGCCTCTGCACTCAATTGGATAGACATACAACCAATCAGAGCAACGGAGTAAGTTAGGTATGTTTTTCATTCATGTTTCCGATCGACAAATGCCTTGATCGCGGTTCTCTGTTCCTCTTTTAAAATGAATGCGCTGTCGATATCTTCTATAACATACGCGATGGCGGAATCTACACATAATGTTTTATAAACAAAGTTCGGGAGGAGCATGTTCAAATAATCAATCCAATCAACTATCAGCATGAGAGGAAGCATATTTTTATTCACTATGTCAACTCACCTAACATTCCTTGACAGTTTTCAGCATCCATCCATCCACTCACTCTCGGCTTGTCCTTCCACAGCCTGGAATATGGGGGGAGTACTTTGGGTTCGGGCCGAATACCGAGCCCGGAGCCTCTCCTCGGACAGCACGGCAAATATGCATTTATTCTATTTGACTTATTTGTAAGTGTGAACTCGTGAAATTGCAATTCTCCAGCGGCAGTCATCTTTGTTGTAAACCAATTCAATCCAAGCGCTCGTTGGTGACGTGGATGATTACGTTACCGTTGCTCATCTGTCCATCATCGTATAAAGCCCGCCCTGACAATTTGATTGGTCCGAACAATTTTTGTTCGGGCATAATAGCTCTCAACGGATCGAGCCAGACCGAACTTCCCGACCTAAAAATGTTGTGGGCGGGGCTAAGTTCGGCTGGTATCCAGGCTACTCCCAAATACTACACCTCCTAAAAGCAAGGTTTATCCTTTGTCACATCCAGAAATTCAGGCCATGGAAAACTACATTGAAGAAGCCCTGGCATTAGGTTTTATACGTCCCTCTACCTCTCCAGGAGCTGAAGGGTTCTTCTTTGTAGAGAAAAAAAATGGCGGACTTAGACCATGCATAGATTTTCGAGGTCTCAATGCAATCACAGTAAAGAACATCTATCCACTTCCTCTTGTTCCTTTAGCACTGGAACAACTCCGAGAGGCACGTTTCTTCACCAAACTAGATCTTCGAAGTGCCTACAACCTTATTCGAATCAGAAGGTGATGAATGGAAGTCTGCCTTCGTCACCACTAGGGGGCACTATGAATATCAAGTTATGCCATTTGGTCTAGTCAATGCGTCTTCCAGTCCTTTATTAATGAAATCTTCAGAGACCTTCTAAATTATTTTGTCATTGCTTACATTGACGACATCCTAATCTATTCCCAAACAAGGGAGGAGCCAACATGTCAAGACAGTCCTAACTCGTCCCCAACAGAACCAGCTCTACATCAAAGCTGAAAAATGTGAGTTTCATAACACTAGTACTAGTTTCTTAGGTTACATCATCAGTCATCACGGTGTGGAGATGGATATATCCAAGGTCAAAGCAGTTACTGAATGGCCACAACCTACCACTATCAAAGAACTTCAGCGATTTCTTGGCTTTGCAAATTTCTACAGAAGATTTATTAGGAATTACAGCATCATCGCAGCACCTCTAACATCATTACTCAAGGACAAACCCAAGAAACTTCAATGGAACGAATCTGCTAACACTGCTTTTAATACCCTCAAGACATACTTCACTACTGCACCCATCCTCAAGCATCTTGATCCAAGTTTACCCTTCATCATTGAAGTAGATGCTACCGATAATGGGATTGGGGCTGTTCTCTCTAAAGGCATGGCATGCAGGACGAATGTTCCCATGTGCCTTCTATTCTAGAAAACTCACTGCTGCTGAAAGAAATTACAATGTGGGTAACAAGGAACTACTCTCTATGAAAGCTGCAATGGAGGAATGGAGACACTGGTTTGAGGGAGCAGAACATCCATTTCAAGTTATCACAGACCATAAGAACTTGGAATAAATCAAGAGTGCTAAGAGACTCAATCCACGACAAGCCCGTTGGTCTCTGTTCTTTTCCAGATTCCGATTCACAGTTACATACCGCCCTGGAAGCAGAACAATAAAGCAGACGCTCTGTCTAGAAGGTATGAACCTATGTCTTTTCAAAATAACCAAGATCCCATTCTCCCTTCATCAGTGGTTGTAGACCCCATTCGCTGGGACATCATGGATGAGATCCAACGAGCACAGCAAACAGATCCTTCCCCACCTTCTTGCCTACCAACCAAGCAGTACGTCCCACGCATCCTTCGACAACGTGTGATCCAATGGGTACATTCTTCCCTCAGCGCTGGGCATCCAGGTATTCAACGAACTATATCTTTAATGCGCAACTCATTCTGGTGGTCAGACTTAATTAAAGATGTTACTTCATATGTCAAGTCTTGTCCTGTATGTGCTCAGTCTAGGACCCCCAAGGAACTACCTGCTGGACTACTGGAGCCCCTACCCATTCCTCAGAGGCCCTGGTCCCATCTATCAGTAGACTTTGTCACAGATCTACCAAATTCTAACAATTTCAATTCTGGTAATCTGGTAAACAAATGATTCTGGTAATCATTGACCATTTTTCTAAAGCTTGTCGTCTTGTCCCACTGAAGGGTCTTCCCACTGCCATGGAAACAGCCACTGCCTTGTTCCATCATGTGTTCCGGATATATGGATTACCAGAGGACATTGTCACGGACCGGGGTCCTCAATTCACATCAAGGGTATGGCAGGAATTTTGTAAACTGTTGGACATTAATGTTAGTTTAACCTCAGGCTAACACCCACAGGTGAATGGACAGTGGAGAGATTGAACAGGAGATCGGACATTACCTTAGGTCATACTGTAGTCGAGAACAACAGAGATGGAGTGAATTTCTTCCATGGGCTGAATATGCCCAAAATTCACTAACCCATTCATCTACTGGACTCACCCCCTTTCAATGCATACTGGGTTATCAACCTCCTATGTTCCTTTGGTCTGGTGAACCATCTACAGTACCGGCGGTGGATGACTGGATCAGAAGGAGTGAACGGGTGTGGGACAGCGCTCATGTGAGGCTTCAACATGCCATTCATTCTCAGAGAATCCAAGCGGATCAACGGAGGCGTCCCCACCCTAACTATCAGCCAAGCCAGAGGGTCTGGCTTTCCACACGAGACTTGCGTCTACGGCTACCCAGTAGGAAGCTCAGTCCCAGGTACGTAGGTCCATTTTGTATAATCAGACAGATAAATCCTGTGACCTATAGACTTGAGCTTCCTGCTAATTACCGAATCTCTCCTTCATTTCATGTATCATTGCTAAAACCGGTCCACCCTGCATGTGGCCCCGAAATCATGGAACCTGAACCTCCAGCACCCTTGGAGATTAATGGAGAACCAGCATACTTGGTAAAGGAAATCATTGAGTCAAGGAGAAGAGGAAGCCAGATGCAATATTTGGTGGACTGGGAGGGCTACGGAACAGAGGAGAGATCCTGGGTAGCTGCCAAGGACCTTCTGGATCCCTCTCTTATCCACGATTTCCATCGAACTCATCCTGACCACCCAGCACCCAGACCAAGGGGACGCCCCAGTCGAAGAACACCTGGAGGTGTTCATAGAGGGGGGGATTCTGTAACATCTGCCTCCTCCAACCAACAGAGGGAGCCCTCACCTGAATACTGACATCACTCCATTTCTTCTACAGTCACTTCCTGTTTGGTTGATATAAAGAGCCATGCTTTCCACTAACTCTTTGCGAAGTATTGCCAGTTTTACCTGCCTTACTGAGCGTTCTATCCATTGCCATTGTTTTTGCCTCTTGTTATGACCTTTTGCTGCCTTTTGGATATCTGTATTTGGATTACTGTTTTTGCCTTGGTTGCTTACTTGGACTGTCTATTTTTGTTCACTGAACCCAGCCTGTATCTTTGAACATTGCTTTGCCTGTCGATTTGGATTTTAAATAAAACTTTAAATAAAAGTTTTAAATAAAACTTCTGCATATGGATTCTCAACAAACGCCAAGCCTGAGTTCATTACAGTTATAACATCTTACAGGTTTTGGAATGTATTCTCTTACATTATAACTCAGGTATCCTAGCGTTACTTTCGCTGGAAGTATCTCATCAAAAATCGATTGCAATGCACTCACTGTCACTCTTTGTTCCATCCCTGACTGTTTGCAACCGTCTTACCACCTCAATCCTTCCCCCTCGTAAATTTGACTTTAGATCTTCCATATTTACATTGATTGGCACACCCCAGATTACTCCTTTACTCCAATCACTTCATATCCCAATATTGCTCATATTTATCACTTTGTATTTGCCTATCTCCTTGATTTGACTTGCTCTTTCTCTTTGTTCCTCACTTATACACACAATCAGTAGGTTTCAGTCTCTCAGCTTAGCCATAAACATTTCTCCCACTTGGTTTTTTAATATTGTTGTTAGTTTAATCGGATTCATTGACAAACCATTGCCTTCCCCAAACCTAAGCATGATGTGGTATGGTATTGTTTCCTGAGCTATTTCCTCCTGTCTACCGCTTGTTTCATTAGAGCCCCAACTTTTTGTTTTTTGCATTGATTCCCTCAAACTCACCCCCTCTCTTTCCTTTTGATCTCATTGTCTCTTGATTCATCTCCATACTATCATCACTTTCTTCAATATCACAATCTTCCCACTCAGGCCCATTCACAGTACAGCTGTGCCGCCCTGCTTCTCCAGTTTTCCCCCGGTAAGTCCACATACTACGACATCTATCTCCAGCATGCCCTTTCTTCTTTCTGTTGTTTCCATCCAACAAAGCTGAATCCTTTAGACATTGTATCGCTTGTAAAGTTTTAACCATTCACCTCTCAATCCCGAGAATCGAGTAACTCCAGCCCAGTCCAAACCTTTCGGTCTTGTTGATGCCGCGTGCGCGTGTCAATTGCCAACTCTCGCGAGACAAATAAGCAAATGCAGCTTCAAAAACAAGCCCAAAATAAGCCCTATATTATTAATTATCATCTATATCATTTATTATCAATTATTTATGATCAATAAATGAGCCTGCAACATATTAAACTGAAACCACTCAGAGAGTATGAAAAGCAAACCAAAATCATCAAATTGCAACAAAGCGGGAGCTTCCGATCAGCTGTGAGCAAAATAGGTTTGAAGATGGAGAAGGAGAAAAAGTTACATGAAAAGTGACATGTCTGTAATGATAAATACATTATACAAATATTTTTTAAATTAAAGGTTGTATCAGCGATTTCAGGCCCAAAAAAGGCCAAAACATAAATGATCACATTCATCTAATCTTTCCTAACGATCCGCTAGCTGCCCACCCCATAAGCAGGCCGTCAAAAAAACGTGTCTCTGTAGGCAGCCTAGGCTCTGAGATCTGCACACAAAAACAATTGCTTGCACCACCACTCAAAACCAAAATAAATAGTGTTCCAACCAATCACCGACAGGGGTGGGTGTTGTGAGGTTTTGCGCTCGTGCATGGCTGCCTATGACGGCTGCACGCGAATGTCCATAATGTTTGAACGAAACAACAACAGCGTGCAGATAGACATTAGGAACTACACAGTTGTCCACGTCTGTCGCCTTGGTTAATATCAGAGGGCTCTGGTTGCTATGGCAGAACGAGCGGAAACCAGGGAGAACACGGATATGACGCCATTGACGGCGACAAAACGGAAATAAAGAAACGGTCCGTGTCTTCGAATTAAAGGAGTCATGACCTGTAATTTTCACTTTTCCACGAGAATCAATGTATGTTATGATTGCCTAACGATTATACACTGGCCGGGAAGCCGATATTTAAAAGTGAAGCGTTTGTTTACCCCTGGGTTCGTAAACCAGCCCACGTGCACGCGCACCAAATACGAGATTAAAATTTTACTGACGCGGTTCCTACAACCCTTCCCACTGGCTTAACGTTAGGTGTCTGTGCTAATCATTTTACGCCGGAATCGTTCACAAATTTGGGGCATATCAGGCGAAGAATTGTATATGAAGAGTT
>FLSR01000646.1:0-16113 GCA_900092035.1 Leuciscus waleckii
CATGGAAATATTGAAACCAAACTTCAAGGCATTTTTCTGCAACTCATCAGATCTATTCAAGGATTGACTTCATCTTTACAGACAAGAGAATGTTACCATTACTCAGATTATGTGAATACACAGGTATAGTCATTTCTGACCATGTAGTGATCACTCTCTGCTTTCAAAACAACATACCATCACGGGGTGTGTGGAGATTCAACTCTAGATTACTGGCTGTGGACGAGGCCGAGAGCCGTGAGAGAGCGGCACGAGGCCGGTGGCGTGATTACTGATGAGCGACAACTGCGCGACGCACCGGTCTCGTATCTCTCACGAAGGAGCGGAAGCATAAAGGAGGAGTGACGACAGTGAAGACTGAGAGAGGAACAGGCCTGAGTTTTATGTGATGTTTTGTTCCTGCATGGCCAGCAGTCGTCCGCAAGGGGCTGCTGGCTTATACTTTCGTTTTTGTATTGGTTTATTTATTTATTAAAATGCTTGAATGTTCGCCGGTTCCCACCTCCTTCTTCCCATAATATCTGAACTGCGTTACACTGGCAAATTAGAAGTTTGTTGAATTCTATCTAATCAGATATATTACTTTCTTTAAACAAACCGCGCCGGGTATGACTCACTGTAACTTCTGGGAGATGTTGAAGGCAAAATTCATATAGTGCGGGCATGACGGAGTGAAGAATGAAGAAAAATCTGATTATCTCAAGGATAAACAATATAGATCAAGAGCATTCAGTTTCCCCACCGCTGCCCTATATAAGGAGAGAGGAGTATTACAGTCAGAGATACCTTAACCATGAAGGTAGAGGAGAGGTTATATCTGAGAGCTAAACAGCAAGAATTTGAGTATGGCGAAAAATGCTAGCAAGCTGCTTTTGAGAAATGAAAACTAGAAGACATTTAGATGTCACATGGAATAACCACAGACCAGTTAAGCATTAACAAGCAGTTTTTTTTTATTTTGTTTTTTTTATGAGGAGCTATACACACCAGAGCCATGTGACAGTGAGAACACAGCACACTTTTTGCCACTTTTCAGTGAACAGGATAAAGTCAGTCTTCAACAATCCATATCAACAGTGGAGATTGAACAAGCTGTTTGTTACATATTCCCTGTGTGTGTTCCTGGACTTAATATTGAAGTGTATTTTCAGAGTCAGTCTGGCAGTCAGTAATTAGGAAAATTCATTCAACATCTGTTTGTGTCAGGCATGGATTACTGCAATTTAAGATAATCCATAGGCTACACTTTTTTAGCAGTAAACTGGCAAGAATATTTCCAGAAATATGACATGTTCTAGATGTCCCAGAGAAGAGGCCACTTTGGGTCATATGTTCTGGACATGTCCACAGGCGGCGATGATGGAGGGAGGAGCCATGGAGGAATGGAGGAATGGTGAAGAGGGCCGCCATGGGGATGACAGGAGGCAATGATGGTGTGGATGGAGCTCACCACACAGTCTTGTTTATGTAAGGGATAATGTAGTGCGAGGCTGTTGTTATAGCGAATACAACCCCGACAGGCTGATCAGGACCCTGACGCGAAGCAATGCATCTACATTATCCCGCTTATTACATGGCTATACCTACCAAATAAATAAATAATTTGACACAAAATATTGATTTAAAAAGGAGTTTATTGATTTAAAAACGATTGTATTACTTCCGCTAAAGAAAATAGTCCGTTCCGTCTCTGCGGTTAGAGGCCACAACTCCAGGTTTGGTTTTAATGTCTTTACAAAGTTTTACTGAAATTTGAAATTCGGTTTGTTTTGACCATTTAAACTTGTTTAATTTTCCACATAAAAAAAAAAAAATTCTACAAATAAAGGTTAAGGTCGATGTCTTCATGGCCAAACCAAAGCAAGACATCATATTCTGTAGAGAAAATACTGCAGTTTCCTCTTCTGCCTCCAATAGGCTGATAGTGATAGTTCTCCACAATCTAAACCAGTTGAACAACTCTGATACTTTTCATAGTAAACCTTTAAATAGACTGTATATTCAGTGTCTACAAAGTGTAGGTTGGTTATGATGAGGAGACATTATTTGGAATACAGCCTATTAGCTCTCTTGCGCGAGCAATCATGCTCTCGCTGTGCAGCTGCAATGCGTTTTAAAATAAAGGCTTCAGTATTCTCGAGAAAAGGAGTTTTCCCACAGCGTTTGCAACGCAGTACGAGAGAACGTTCTCGTAAGGGAACCAGATTATCTCAAGGATAAACGATATAGATCAAGAGCATTCTAGATCTCCACCGCTGCCCTATATAAGGAGAGAGGAGTGTTACAGTCAGAGATACCTTAACCATGGAGGCAGAGGAGAGGTTATATCTGAGATCTAAACAGCAAGAATTTGAGTATGGTGAAAAAGGCTAGAAAGTTGCTTTCGAGACAGAAAAATGAAACTAGTTATAGCAGAAATTTAGAAGTCACATGGAATAACCACAGACCAGTTAAGCATTAACAAGCAGTTTATTTATTTTGTTATGAAGGAGCTGTACACACCAGAGCCATGTGACAGTGAGAACACAACACACTGTTTTGCCACTTCATCAGTGAACAGGATAAAGTCAGTCTTCAACAATCCATATCAACAGTGGAGATCGAACAAGCTGTTTGTTACATATTCCCTGTGTGTGTTCCTGGACTTTTATATTGAAGTGTATTCTCAGAGTCGGTCTGGCAGTCAGTAATTAGGAAAATTCATTTAACATCTGTTTGTGTCAGGCATGGATTACTGCAATTTATTACATGGCTTGGTTGAATTCCAATGTAGAATGCGGTGTGTTATTTCTTGATAACAGACCGCTGCGAAGTATAACACACCGTTGCCATGAAAAACAGCGTTGCTATGAACGCGGAACGGACTATTTTCTTTAGCGGAAGCAATATAATCGTTTTTAAATCAATAATAGGTAGCCATGTAATAAGCGTGATAATGTATAGCGAGGCGGTTGTTATAGCGAATGGCCCGTTATTCGCTATAACAACCGCCTCTGTATACATTATCCCTTACTTAGATAATCCATAGGCTACACTTTTCTAGCAGTAAACTGGCAAGAATATTTCCAGAAGTATGACATGTCTAGATGTCCCAGAGAAGAGGCCACTTTGGGTCATATGTTCTGGACATGTCCACAGCCGGCGATGATGGAGGGAGAAGCCATGGAGGAATGGAGGATTGGAGGAATGGTGAAGAGGGCCGCCATGGGGATGACAGGAGGCAATGACGGCGTGGATGGAGCGCAGACTTGTTTATAGTCATATAAGCATGTAGGTTTGGTTGTGTGTGTGTGTGTGTGTGTGTGTGTGTGTGTGTGTGTTTGCTTGTTTTACTTCAGTTTAACTTCTTGAGCTGAGTTTGCTCTCTCTTGTTTCCCAGCGCGCTCGGCTCGATCCTCTGCTGTGTGTGTGTGTGTGTGTGTGTGTGTGTAAATAAGTGGGTCGCTGTGAGTCCTGAGATGCAGAACGAGATGTTTCCGCCAGATGCAGTGTGTCAGTGTGTTAATAGACTCTTCTGTCTGTCTCGTTCTCAGATGAACTGAAGGGAGATTATGACACGATGGGACCCGATGCCACTTTGCAGCCGGTTGCGAACGGTACAGGTGAGTGTGTTGAGTCGCTTGACATTTTTAAAGAATCATATTAAAAATAATATTTTTTTTGTTTCGGGCTCTACTAGAACAGGTTTTCCTGCTTGAATGTTGATTATTCTCCTCATATTCTCCATTGTTGCGGCTCCTCTCTTCCCAGTCTGTCAGTAACGCTCTGTTTACTTCCTGTCTCTATGAAGCCCCTCCTTCTATGAGAAAACTTTTTGTTTTATTAAAATATCCAATATAAACACCCAAATAAATATCCAAAAACTTCAACAGATGAAAAAGAGATTGTCTGCGTACAATGAAACACAAAGTTCATTGCTCTGAATATACCTGAGGATACTGAAGATTTAAACAATGTCTGTAACTTTAAAACACAACTTTTTTTAATTAAAAACTTAACACACAAATTACCCAATTTCACACATCATTGATGATCAGCTGTACAGTCTGAAGTTCAGATGAGTTTGTGATTTTAGGTGTATTTTCCTACATCAGCGTATTGAAGATTGCTGAGTTTGATGGAGAAGTTTCCACTCAGAAAATCACCTGGAAAGTTTCAGTTCTGTTCTCATAGTTTGAACACTGTTTCTGACTTTCTGCTGGGAATTATATCACACACAATATTCACTGACTCTGTGTCCCCAGCTCACATCAATGTCAAGCTAAAATCCCCTTATAAAGTCATTTCAATTTGTGTTTGCGAATATGTGTGTGTGTGCGAGCGCGCGTGTGTGTGTGTGTGTGTGTGTGTGTGCGCGCGCGTGTGTGTGTGTGTGCAAAACAAAAACAGAGTATTACCACATTGTTGTATTGCGTTTTTGTGTTATATGGACACAATGCTTATTGAAGTCTGTTCTCATATGATCAGTCTGGTTCTTACATAGATACGTTCAGTTTGTCTTTGTCTCTTTTAGTTTGCAGAAGTGTATCACCTGATGCCATTGGTTGATGATTTATCAGAATAGTGTTGCTGTGGCTCCAGGATACTGGAGTTATAAACATTGCCACAAGTAAGAAGAGTCCAGTCCTATTTCTCCACAGATTTCTATACTGAAATACATCAAGAGCCTCATTTGGCCCTCAAAGAGCCCCAGTTACTTAAAGAGCCCAACACCATGTCTCTGGATATTATGATCATTTGCTCGGTTCACTCTGTTCCTCTCTGATTAAGCAGTTATCATTGTGCATGAGAAGTTACATGTCAAAATTATGCAATATTCAGCACACTAGACAGAAGTATCCTGGAGTGAGTGACGTACAGCAAGACATGAAAAAAAAGTTGTAATGGGATTTGGGACAAAATTTTTTTTATTTGATGTGCAGTCAGGAATTAATAATTTTTGTCTAAACGATGTGCAGTTTTAATCTTAAGAAATATAAAATGATCTTCCAGTATTAGTGTTAGAGCTGTGTATCAGTTTTTATCTGTTTTATCTTTTGCACACTGTGTACAAATACATTGTTTTAATTGACGTGATATCAGGAATTAACGAACATGTTTGGTAAATGATGTGCAGTACTAACATGAAATGATACACAATACATGTAATACTGTCAAACGCAGCGTGACAAAGAACACTTGTGGTAAAGATGGAAACTTATTGACAAATTCATTTCCTTTAGCTACAGCAAAATCATGTTCCTTATTCAGTGTTTGAAGATCTTATATCACAATAAAAAACAATTCAATGCATTTGGCATGAATATAACAGCACAAAACAATGTCTTTTACACCAGAGAGAAATGAAGATAAAATCTAAAACAATCAGAAAACGCCTATACCTGTTTGTCATGTATATCACTGAGACAGAACAGAATGAGTCATCTATTTTTTTTCTGAAGAGAAATATGATGAAAAAAAACATAAGCACTATGGATAATACAGCTGATGCAACACAAATATTAAGTGGATCGTAGAACCATTGCCATCAATGATCTCCAATTATTTGAGAAACACAGCCCTTGTCAATTTACAGCAAATGTGATGCTACTGTATAAGCAAACAAAGCATTTCTGAAAAGCGGGGGTTTATCATGTGGCTTTAAACAACTTACACTGCATGCTAGCCTGACCTTCTTTCCTATATTTACAGATATGACACAAGCATGCACGGATGAATGAAAAAGTATTCTGTTTCCCACAAAATCCATCCTAACAGCTGTAAAATTTAACTTTTAGGCTTATGTGATCAGCAGGAAATAAACACACACACACTCACTCAATCTACCAGTTTCCATTCTGTTCTCTGTTATTCAACCAAATCCTTTACACACTTTTATGATTATTTCTAACTTTTTTAGTTACTTTAATCTTAAGTTGTGGCAGCAAAAAGGGAAGCACAACCTCCTCCACTGACTCTGTGTTTAGCGCCAAAGCTCATGCAGTTGCTGCTGTTACAGTTATACAGTTACAGCTATATTACTGATTCATAATGTCTTCAACCTCATGATCGTCTAAACCCATGTTGTGTCCGCCTGCCCTACGGCTGCTTGAGGACATTTTCTCAAGTAAAACATGAAACCTATAACTATAAATGCAGATAATACAAATAATATAATGCCACCCAAGAGCCAATGCGATGATGGCCACACACTGCCTGCATGGTTTTCAGTGGATATGATTCCTTTTTCTGCTGTTGATTCTGCAAAAAGTTTAAAGAAAACATTACCTCACAGTGATAAAGATAACAGTAGGCTACTCCATGCGTTCTACTTATGACATCAGACGTAAGTGACGTCATCAGTTATCACGTGAACTGATCAGACATGTGCTGATATTCGTTAATCTTTCTCAAATTTACTTTAGTATATTCAAGACTCCTGATCTTCAGCTGAATTTTCACAATTATTAATATCATAATGTTTCTGATTTCAGTCATTGTATCTCCAATCATCTGTCTGTCATGTCTGGACTTTAATTAATCAGTAAAAGACATGACAAAAGCATAGTTTTATTTATCATCTTCATTGGTTAGACTAGACTGTAAAGAAATATCTCGTTAAATTTACAGTAAAATAAAATGGCAGCTGTGGTTGCCAGAAATTTACGTTAAAAATACAGTGACAATGTTCCAGTTTAACAGGATGCCAACCTTATATTTCATTAAGTGATGTAATGTTAATATACCTACTTTAACTTTCAAATTTGCCTTTACTTTAAACTGTATAGCCATCATAATAATAATACAGGAGGCACAATAGAAATGCCAGTTAATAAAGCATGATTAATACTCATATAGACGGTGCACAGGGTCAAACACTAATACAAAACACCATCAGGGTAACACAAAACACTAAAATAATGCAATAAACATTAACTAAATTACACCAAATGTCAAAAAACACACTAATGTGCATTACTGATAACAAAAATAAGAATTATTTATAAAAAAAATTAATCATATGTGATGTGACATGACTTCTGGAAATGTCCTTTTACTGTTTTTACTGCCTAAATTATCTGGTAATTCATAATTTTTACTTGCCAAAACCAGAATTTTTTTTCAGTATGTTACAGTGAAAAATTTATTTAATATGATGTAAATATATATATATAAAAAAAAAGACATTTGCATTTTTTCACTTTATGGTAAGGTAACTTACCGTTAACCAATTAACATGTTTTTTAAATGTTTACAGTGTACAAAATATTGTGCTAGTTTCACTAAAAAATAAGCTGGTCTTTTCAGCAGGATGTTTTACTCGTCCTTCTGTCTGATGTGACGTCTGATCCAGTATTAGTGAAATGAACAGCAGTAAATGAGTAAATGTTCTCAGACTTACATGAGTATCTGAGTGAAGCTTCTTTCTTAAACTCCTCTGAGAAAACACTCCTCAAGTGAAACATTTCTTTGACTGACGTCTCATTTATTAGTCAATGAGTCTAAAGTCATTAGTTAACTGTCTATTATTTTCACAGGTGTGTCTTGTTTAGTGATTAGTCCATTTGTGTATTTAAGCCCTCATGTTTGCCATGTGTCTTTGTCAAGTATTGTTTCCCTGTAACCTCTATGTGTTGAGTTTTAGTTTGTCAAGTTATGCTTAGTCAAGTCTTTGTTTTGTATTTTGATCACGTTTGGATGTAAATAAACTGCATTTGGGTTCATCAAGCTCGCCTCCAGTGGATCCTTTACAAGCATATATTACATATTTCTCTGTCATATATTGGTTTTGAGTTCATCATAACCCATTAAATGTTTTCAAACAGCATTCTGCATAATTTATTTTTTTTTTTTTTAAATAAATAAAGCTGTCATTATCAGTTCTTTCACATGTAATAACTTCCATATTGTAATAGAATTTTTGAAAATCTTAATATATATGCCATTATCTGATGTTTTCCATTTAAGGAGCTTGCTTGATGTGGAAACTCTCAGCACTCGGCTGTTTTTCAGAAACGTCCACGAGTGAGAAGAGCTCAGCCCCATGTGTCACTCTGGTACCAAGATACATATGGGGCCCTTGGAGGCCATCATTGCTCTCATTGGGCCCTCAAAGAGCCCCAGCGCACTGCCTAAAGAACCAAACTCCAGCTTTTGCTTTCTTGTTTTTACAGTCCTGAAATTTTAAATTCTTGCAAGCTTGGTTTCTGCAGTTTCCTCTGCTGCAAGTGTTATTCACCATCTAAACCCAATTGAAACCTCAGATACTATTCAAAATAAAGTTGTAAACTTTATATTCAGCATCTACAAGATAGGGGTTGGTTATGATGATGGGACATTTTTTCAAATTTATGATTCAACACCATATCCCCAGCAATGTCTATTTTAGTGGCAATCAACAGTATTTTATTTTTTATTTTTTTTTTATCATTACAATATCACTTCAATACATTGTTTACAATAATTGAACAATTTTGTCTTAAAAAACAATCAATATACAAAACATAAATATATACCAATAGCAACAACAGTAATAATCACAAATGATACGAATCTTTCAATTTAATGTATGATAGAAATTCAAAAATTATTCCAGGAGAAACCTTTTTAAAAATGTCAATATATTTCCTGAATAAAAACGTTGTCTAATATCATTTAAAAACTGACATTCCATTAAAATGTTTTCATTCAAGAAATTCTTACAAAAATTGATGAGGGGACACGTGGACTTCTCAAAGACTGATTTATGTCCACACCAATTAAATCTCATACTACCACAGATCTGCTGTTATGTACTAGAAACCATGTCATTGAGACATTTATGAGAAAATTTGTTTGGCATGCAAAATTAATAAATGTAAATGATTTAGTAAATCAAGATCAAAATTTAGTAAATCAAAACCACCCCGAAAAAAAAAGAAAGAAAAAAATACTCAGAGAGATGCTATTTCATCAACAAAATTTATTGGGCCTTGAACATAAAAGGATCATCCACATACAATAAAACACAATGGTCCTTCCTCATTTCTTTCCTCAGTAAATACCTGAGAATATTGAAGTACATTTAAAAAATAACAGTTCATGCAAAATAAAACATTTTCAATATGAATGTTTACTGACATTTGGTCCAATGCAAAGTGTATCTAATTAAATGCACAAACACTTGAACTGTTGAGGCAGCAATATATCGACAGGATAATTTTTCCTTTAACTTTAGCCAAAAATGTTTGAAGATCTCATTATGTTATACAGTACAAGAATGCAGTGCATATAAGGCAAGGATATAACGGCACAAAACAGTGTCTTAGGCACCAGAAAGCTGTAAAAAATCAGCTAAAAGCAACTTTTTAACTTACAAAGTGGAGAGGCAAGGCAAATGTATATTAGCACATTGCATATACATTATTTAAAAGCACTTTACACAAAAGTGATAGCAAGTAATCAAATGGTACAAAATATAAAAATAGTATATAAAAATACAAAAAGAAACTTTTGACCCTTTAGCGGTTGCAGGGTAATTATGCATGTTGTGCTTCGGCTCCGTTATTCTGCACGGATGAATCTGATGGTTTAAGCGGCATCACTGAGCGATGGAAACCCATTTATGCCACAAAAGAAAGAAAAAAACATGCTTTGGCTAAATCATGTCCCAATTATGACAATTTAAATTATGACATAAAAGGTCAAAAGTATGACATGCTAAGTCATAATTATGAGAAGTCAAAATTGACAACAAAAAAAATATTTGTATGTGTTCATTTCTATTTTATGTACCTCAAAATTTCAACTTTTTAATCTAATAATTATGATTCACCAAAGCAGGATTTTTTTTTTTTTTTTTAATGTGGCTTTTCATGGTTTCTTTTCAGGGCAACTAATGTGGCTTTTCATGGTTACTTATCAGGGCAAATGTCACTAATGACTCAAAACATTGAACACTCCAAAAATAAATAAATAAATAAATAATGTAAGAAATAAATGCCACTGTTGTTTTGACTGTAAGCAGATCAAAGTATTATAGTGAACCAGCAAATGTGATGTTTAGCAAATTTCTGGGGGGAAAAAACAACCGATACAGATTCGTGTTTTCCTACGGGTACTGTGTTGCTTTTTCTTTTTGCTTGGAAACTCTTTTTGGTTCAAGGTTCATTTGTTGTGGCTTTAAAGTCGGCATGAAATCAAATTTGACAAATCTTCTTTTTATATGTAATATTGTAGTGTTTATTATAAATGATTTATCTGTGCACTTCATTATTTTTAAAAAATTCATTTACCCTTATAATCTTTAATCAAATACATTACCCTTCCCTCCCCCCTCGAAACGACCTCTCTTCTCTTTCGGTCACGTGCCATGGCGAAAGGGTGCGGCCAGAGCCGATGAGGGTGCGGCTATCGGTGTCTGTCTCGTTTTGAGCGTTTTGAGTCAAGTCAAGTTATCAGTCAAGTTCACCCTCGAGAGCATCTCGAAGAGTCCGAATGGTAGGCTATCTATCTTATCTAAATCTAGTTATTTACTTATCGGACACGTCGAGATGCTCTCGATGGTGAACTTGACTGATAACTTGACTCAAAACGAGACAGACACCGATAGCCGCACCTAATTTCAGAAGCCGTTTCACTCGGATATACGTCACAACAAGGAAAAAAATGACAATCTCAACTTCCGTTTCAGCCGACTTTAAGCTACTATAACAACTTCCACTGCATATAGTGGTAGCCTGATCTCCTTCCTTTATTTATGAATATGACACACAGACAAGTAACGGAAGTACGCAGTTTCCCAACAAAATCCATCCCAACAGCTGTAAAGCATTAAAAAAGCTGAATTTGGAGAATTAATTCGAATTTGTCTACTATTCCCAAATAATGCATGAAGTCACTCCAGACTGCTAGCCTTATAGTGTGCACATAAAGATAAAACAGTAACACATGCACTCGCTCAAGCTATTTTTAACCAAATCCTTTGTACACTTGTCTTTTTTTTTCTTACTTTTTCAATCTGAAGCTATGGCAGTAACAATGACAGCTGTAACCTCCTCCCCTGACTCTATGGTTAACACGAAAGTTCATGCAATTGCTGTTCGCCAAAATGTACAGTTTCATGATTATCAGAAATTACTGATTCAATATGTGTGCAAGGGTTCATATAACCTCTTGAGCGTCCGAACCCACGCTTCGTGCGCTTGACATTAGGCACCTTGATTTTTTTTTTCTCAAGCAAATTACAATGAAAAGTATAACCCCTATTACAATTAATGGAATGCAAACCGAAAGCGGGACCCAAAGCGATAATGGCTCCACAATGTCTGGTCTGGATTCTTCTCCTTGGTTTTCTTGATCAGTGGTTGTGTTTCCTTTTTCTGCTGTTGATTCTACAACAAAAAGTTTTAGAGAAAACATTACTGCACTGTGATAAAAACAACAGATCTGTCAAAATGTATATGCAGCAGCATTAAGACTGAAACATCAGTAGTGAACATCAAATATTGGATCAATCATTTAGTCTTAGATTTTAAAGTATCCAACTATTTCAATTGAAAACGTCATGCACGAATCCACTAGTTTCACACACCGTTGATGATCAGCTGTACAGTCTTCTGTTCATCTGAGGGTGTGATGTAGCAGATGTATTTTCCTGCATCAGTGTGAGTGAGATCTTTGAGTTTGATGGAGAAGTTTCCTCTCTCATACTCAATGGGAAAGTTTCAATTCTGTTCTGGTATTGTGGGTCTTGTGTCTCTAGTAAATTTTATAAGGAGTTAAATCACATACAATTTTGCTGCCATTGTGTCTCCAGCTCACATCAGTTTCTTGAAGTTTAAGATCATGTTTAGTGGAAGAACACGGCAGGAGAACAGAACCACCAATAACAGCCTCTACTGTTGCCTGCAGAGACACTGAAACAACACAAACTTTAAGTTCAAATACACAGTCTGTGGAATGAATTTATCTTTTAAAGGTGCAGTAAGCATATCTGAAAAAACCCATTGATAAATGAAATCAACACGCAAACAAAGAATTTTGAAAATACTTGCTAGCTGTCTGTTCCGTGTGCTGAATTTTTTTATACATACTACTGGTAGTATAAATATGGGAAAAGCAAAGTGTTTTGGACCAAACAGACAGAGCGCTACACCACACTTGTTCAGCTGTAGGGGGCGTGTCCACTCATGATGGGGGAGGAGACAGAGTGAGTGAGAGGGAGATTTGAAGAAAGACTAAGTGAGATGGCTGAGAGACACTACCAAAGGGGAAAAAGGTCAGAGGAATACCACTGAAAGAGGAGGGTTATTATCAGGCAAGAGCTGGACCCATGTTAATATGGGAAAAGCTTTCCAGCACTGGAGAGATGTTAGAGAGCAGGAAAGCCTGAAAGCGGATTTGTTTCTTCTTAACATGTGTGTAATATTGGTTTTTGCTTTGTTTCACAGAACCAAGATATGCTGTTGTTGTAATGTTAGCTGTAGTAACAGCACAGTTTTGAGTGTCATTGTTTGTCTGGAGCTGCTGGCGACTAACAACAAACTCTTGCATGTATACTCTTGTGTCATCTTTTTTTTTTTTCAGTTCCTCTTTTTGTGGTCACTGTAATTATGAAAACTGTTTGTGTTGCCTAGTTTGTTTGTGAATTTAGGGAAGGTGCAATAAAGGGAGGGGTGTCTTTGGGTATTGATTATAAATATCAACAATGTTTCTCAGAAATTGCTACCTGATTTTTAAATGTTTTGTTCAGATGCTCACCTTTATTTATCAGCACTGCAAACACACAGTGAAGCACCAACTGTAGGAACAGAAAGAAACAAGATCCTATTAGTTACTGTAACTCAACTTTAATAGCATGATGCAAGCAATAACAATGAGTTTTATTCCCACATAACACAAACAATGAGACAATACAAAGATAACACACAAGACGAGCGCGTTCAACGTGCAGACATGTGACATTGTAAATGCGAGTAACAAGAAACAACGAGAGGTCACATTAGAAAGAAAATAAATCTAATATAACAAAAACCAAGATCACAAATTACAATATACTCAAAATAAACAAAATAATACATAACACAAACAATGAGACAATACAAAGATAACACACAAGACGAGCGCGTTCAACGTGCAGACATGTGACATTGTAAATGCGAGTAATGATAGTTAGTAGACGTAAATAGGAGTATGTACATTTTCACAAACGATGTCACCAACTGAGATGAAAAGAGATGGAGAGGAAACATGGGAGATGATGGACGGTGTAGGGAGGAGAGGCACCTCATTTATTTTATTATAAATATATGGCTAAATTGCAGCGCTCCCTTAGTGCTTCTCTTTTTCATGGTTTGTGTTGTGTGTGTTCACTTCTCACTAATGTGTGTGTGCACTAACTTGGATTTGTTGCAATTTGATGATTTTTTGTAAAATAACATTGTTATTGTTTTTCAAACTCCGAGTGGTTTCAGTTTAATATATTGCAGGCTCATTTATTGATAATAAATAATTGATGATAAATAATATTTATGATACTAAATAATATAATAATTTTGGGCTTGTTTTTGAAGCTGCAGTTGCTTATTTGTCTTGCAAGAATTGGCAACACTGGTCATATACCATTCGCTCTGCGCAGCACCGCATTAAGTCAAACACATTTATTGACAAGGTATGTTTTAATTAAACCAATGAAGACCTGCAAATTCTCGATTAGACCAGTCTGTATACTCTTATTGTGATGCAAGTTTTTTTATTTTTTATTACTACCATACATTCCATAAACATTCATTAATTTCCCTTAATAATGTATGGAGGTTGCATCATCATGATCCTGTACATGCTGAAGTTATCTGTAAATATACAATTTAGCAGTAAATATTCATAAGAGGGGCATCTTCACCCATCTTACTGATAAAAAATTAAAAACCTTAATCGCACAATAAGACTAGACAAATCAAACTACTAAATAAAACTGCACAAAAGTAACTGTACACAAATTTCTAATGCTAATTACTAAATTATAATTGCAGCTATTTGCCTGCATATAAACATACTAATTATGAATTAATAATAAATGAATAATGTATTAATGATGCTTACAATATCTCCCTTATTTCTAGTTTAAATAAAGCATTTGAAAACCTAAACACATCAGGCCAAACAAAGATGCAAGCATTCAAACTACACCAGGCCTTTGTTGATAAGTTACATGTGTTTGTCCAAACAGCATTTAATTTAATCAAACATACCTCATCACCATGGTGCCCCAATAATATCAATATGTTGTATTTAAATAAATTGCATATGAATATGTCTGAGTAGCCTACTAAAAGTAGTACTGTTTTTTTTCAAACTCTTCCGCTTTCCTATGCCATGCGTTGTTTTTCTTCTTCTTCTTCTTCTTCTTCTTCTTCTTCCTCCTATTTTACGGCGGTTGGCATCTATCTTATTGGTGCTTTTCCGCCACCTTCTGCTCCGGAGTGTGAATCACAAAATAGGTTTGCTATAGACTAAATCACCCACTCTCCAGGAGGGTTTAAGTAATTTGCAGGTCGTGTCAAAAAAGTTCTTGGTTTAGATAAATAGCTGTTTTCTGTACGTTTGACTTGTGTGCGATAATTTTTTTCCAAATACGATACTTGGACATTTGCAATCTGGCAACACTGACCCTCCTTCCTTCTCCCCCACACACCACATCCCAGTCCATGCGTTCTGGTGCTGCGTTCCAGTCACGCACTCGCGAACTTCCCTAAGCTCTTCCCCTCGGGGGAATCCCCCCGCCATTTTGAAGTGCGTTCCACTTCGTGAAGTGGACGAGGGAAGTTTAGATGACAGACCCTCGTTCCCTCGATTTGGACCGAGGGAGCGAGTCTACGGGTGCTTCTCATTTCTTATTTGTGCATCCTCGTTTCCTTTCCTCGCTTCATTTCCTCGCGTCTCAGCTCCGCCCCCTGATGCGAGGGAAGGCTGCAAGGAAAAGACGCGAGGACGGAGGAATCGAATGTAACTTTTTTTTATACATTGGAATCCTTGATCACTCAAGCGTCACTTCATCGCGTCATCAGCAGCGCTCAAAGGAGCGCCCTTATGTTGTTGAAGTTTGTTTATTTAAGAAATTCATAATAAATAATAATAAAGCAAGATACCCTGTTGAAATATGTGAGATGTGTGGTTTATATAAACTGCAAAGGTAAAGTATAAATTAAAATGATTGTGACCGATGTGAAGGGGGAGGAGAATTTAGACGTGCATCACGTTTAAGTCGATAAAACTCTTCCGCATAGGATACACCTGTGTATCCTCGCTCATGACTCCTCAGGAAGCCTCCTCACTCCTCGATCCTCGCCTCCTCGCGGTGCAATTCGAGAATTGAGATGTCCTTCAAGATGGCTGAGCTCGATCGCTTTCCGGGTCATAGGATGGAGGACGGAGGAGAGAGGAGACGAGGAGGGATATTGAGAAGCACCCTAATTCGTGTACACTTCAGGCACCTATATGTCCCACAATGCAGTACGACTGTGACGTCACCACAGATCTCGTCCTTTTTACAGTCTATGATCTCGTCTAATCACCACCACAACAAACAACTCTATGATATATTAATTCTATTTTTTTTAATTGGAAACAACCCAAACACCATACATTTGGATGCTGCATTAAACAAATTCTTAAAGGGAAAACAAATATGTAAATAATAAATCAACTCCATAGCTGATTCCAAGTGATCAAGGGCTTAGGACATTCCAATAGGGTTTATGCACAACATACTTCCGGGTTCTACTAAACAGATATAACTACTCCGGTCGTCAGCTACTGAGGTAAACACAGCGTAGGAATGGCAACCTTTTATACCGGTGTTTACAGGAGCTACCCATTCTATCCATTTCAGATGTACATCGTATTGCCAAACGGACTTCCAGAGCCCCGAGTACTCCGTTAGATAAAGGATTTAAGTTTTACGCCTCCTCATTTATTCATGATTATGAAGGTATGTAAGTTAGTATGTAGCTTTTGCTAATGGCACCCGATGTAGAGTTAGCTAACTATCAGTAAGTTAGTTTAGACTTGTATGCTATCATAGTAGTTTAACCTTTTATATTTGCTTGCAGACGATTAAAACAATCAAATGAAGACTGCATTTAATTTTTTTTT
>FLSR01000646.1:16512-29500 GCA_900092035.1 Leuciscus waleckii
GCCCATACCATATATTTATATAGCCTACACATAAAACATATCAGAGTTTTAAAATCAAACATTTTAAAAGAGAACAATACATTTACGGTTGTTTCAACTATGAGCATTAAGCTGTGTCGTCGTAAGTCGTTTCCCATCATGCTTTTGAACAGCGCAGTCGGTGGAGAGCAACTGCGCTCGACTGCAGAATCCGACACGTCCGCCTTGTCTCACCTGTCTTGCTTTCTTTCTAAGTTCCTATTGATAATTTTTGCATGAATTGAAATACATGAATTGTTCACTGATTTTAACTATTAATTATAAAATGTTCATTAGTCTTGTTTTAAAACAGATTTTATTGTATTATATATTATTACTAATGTATTGTTTAAAAATACACAATAAACCTTTGTTGTGCAGTTAAAGCTTCAATTGTTCTTTTTTTCTGTTTCCCATTAACACGGGAGCTGAGACGCGAGGAAATGAAACAAGGATGCACAAATTAGAAATGAGAAGCACCCACAGTTGATCCTTTATTCTAACTTCTTGCCTCACATAACGGTAAAAATAAGTTTCCATTAGCCTAAATAATATAATTAATCATGAATAACATAAATGTTTTTTATAAATAACATTCAGAAACTGTTTTTGAAACGAAATTAATAAGGATAAATACTAAGTAAAGATACAAAAAAATAAGAAATGACATTTATTTATTATGACTGATTTTAATGGACATTGCACAACACTGCAACTTCACTTCACTGATGGGACAGATGCACACAGCTACTTTACTTTTAAATCTTACATACATATACTTTAAAATACATATAGCCTACAAAACACACATTATGTATGTAATAGGACTTAGGCCTATGTGTTTATTACTGCAGCTAATTGACCATTAGCCTAATAGATTTGAAGTTACAGGCTACTGTAACTGTCATGCAATTAGAAAATAAATTCTGATTTGGTTAATATGTGCATATGTGTTCTTAATCAATGGTCTTAATTGTTGTGGTCTCGTCCCTATCCTTTCTTTCCCACGCACAGCTGCATAGTAAACATTTCTGAGGTAAATAAAGTCAAATAAAAAATTATAGCACTGCTTCTTGCCACTTTTACTTTGTACCTATTCATATAGAATATGCAAATGTAACATTCATCGCCATAACCTTTCATAAATATTTTCGTTTGTATAACAGTTTTTTATATAGTTTGTAATAATAACAAAATGTTGGCTATGAATAGGCTAGGCCAAAAGCATAGGCTTGATTGATAGGCTCCTCCATCGCAGATCCGTTTAAAAACTGCTCTGCTCTAGTATTTGTTAAATTATTAGTTACCTACTGGTGACTATTTCAATGACAGTTGAACGATTTTCCCTCTCCGCTTACTGTATGTATCAATGTTCCCTTATTCCTTCGCAGTGCCCTTCGAACTGAACATAATTGCTCCCTTCGCATTGGATTCTCATTTAAGATGGCGGAATAGCTACCCTGTGAAGTCCACTTCGCACCTCAGATATTCGTTAATCTTTCTCAAAATTATTTCAGTATAGGCCTATGCAAGACTCATGAGAGACAGGTTGACTTTCACAAGTGTTTTTTAAATATATTCTGACTCTTGAAATTCTAAGATCGAACATGTTTGCAACCAGTCAGTGATGTCTGTCATGACATCCATCAGGCCCGGCGCCACGGGTGGGCAAAAATACAAAAATACAAATTTGTTATAAATACACACTGATGTTTATGGAAAGCGATCATAAGCTTTCTTCATTAAAATTTGACAACGACGATAATAATAATATGGTCATTTCAATCAGCAGGTATACTCGTCCTTCCGTATGATGTGACGTTTGATCTAGCCTAATAGTGTAAATAAAATGAGTAAATGTTCTCAGACTTACATGAGTATCTGAGTGAAGCTTCTCTCTTAAACTCCTCTGAGAAAACACTGTGTTCTGGATCCTGATCCTCAACTGAAACATTTCTCTGATGATGTCTCATATATTCCTGCTGTCACTGAGTCTTTAAAACAAGTTTTCACTTTCAGTGTCACAGGACAAGAATGCGGACCTTCCAGCATACATATTCATGACCTGCAGAGAAAATTGAAAGAGAGAGAATTGAAAATAGGGAAATACAGCGTGGTTAATTCAAATTAATTAACAAAAAGTTGAAATTTTTCTACAACAAGAAATCACCGTTTTTTTGTTGTTGTTGTTGTTTGTTTGTTTTTCCTTATTTGGGCTTAAGAAAGATCTTCCTCATAGTTCCTCCTTTCATCCTGACAGACTGAACAAGCTCTGAGAGACTCAAGAGAGTATATTCTTTGATAGACTATGGGAGGAGAGACTCGGAAGGGAGGAGAGACTTGTCTTGGTTACAGATTCAGTTATATTCTCATTCTGACCTAGAAAAACTGAAAGAGAGAGAAAGCAAAAGAAATATCCTTCCACACTTTGCTTGTTTATAGGTATATCAGCATATGTGTGTGCTGCTTGTTTAAATTCAGTTTAATTCATTGGCACACATATATTTGTTTTGCTTTACATTTGTTCTTTTGCATTGTTATAATTTTATAAAATAATCTTCATTTTGACATATTTTTTGTAGCCTATTGAATGTAAAGCATTTTTTATTGTGTTTTTGTAATATATGGACCAAATTCTTTTGATGTCTGTTCTGATCAACTGGTGTTTAAATACATAGATGTTTGATTTTTGAGTTTGCAGAGGTGTGACAACTCGGCTGAGTGAGAAGAGCTCAGTGTCACAGTGTCTGGTTTGTGTTCCATGGGTGTCCACTAGAGGTCCTCTTCCCCACGGTGTCATCCACATTATGAACTGCATTCCCCACAATCCTTGTCTGTACCCATCACTGTATCATTGCACTCAGCTGTTCCCCATCATCATTGCCCTCAGCTGTTCCCCATTATCATTGTTAGATATGTTATATATACCCTGCCTGTTTAGTGTTTGTTACGGAGTCCTTGTTATTGTCACAACACTTCTGAGTCTGTTTTTGCTGTTCTTGTTTGTTCATTGGTTTTGGATTGCCTTATTGGATTTTGACCCTTGCCTGGACTAGTTGTGAGTACGGATTTTCCCTAATAAACATACTGCGATTGGATCCCCTGTTTCCTGTGTGTGGTTTCGTGACACTCAGCCCCATGTGTCACTCTGGTGCCAAGATACATATGGGGCCCTTGAAGGCCATGATTGCTCTCATTGGGCCCTCAAAGAGCCCCAGCGCACTGCCTAAAGAACCAAACTCCAGCTTTTGCTTTCTTGTTTTTACACAGTTTGAGATTCTTGCAAGATACCATTGCAACTTTAATTTTCCATATTTAAAAAATATGGTACATTTGTAAAATAAATGAATATTATTGACTAATGGAATAATAAACTGAAATGGTAATATAGACAGTGTAATGTGGTGTGAAAGAAACAATAAAACATGTTATACATGACTGTAAAAGGTATAGTGAGGAGATAAAGGAATCAATAGCAAATCTAAATAAAAAGGGTAAGGAGAATAAGGATGTGGAATATTGTAAATATGTAGTGGACTAGGTAAAATCATTTTATTTACATAAGGTTAAGTTGCACTGCACCACTCTGGATCTTAAGGGTTTCTGTGCGTTCAACTGATCAACAAAAAAACAAAAAGTATACCTTGGCCTTTAAACTAGTGGCCACGAGAAAAAAATAAATCTCGTGGCCATGACAATATTCTCCCATTCACTTGAGTTACTATATCGTGGCCATGACAGAACTAAGAAATCTGTCAAATTAATGCTAGTTTAAGTGGTGTTTCTATATGAGATGAAAAGCAATGCATCCAATAATTAGTAAATGTAATCAGTAACTTACATGAGTATGAAAGTGAAGCTCTTTTGTCGACCCATCTGTGAAAATACTGTATTCTGGATTCTCTATAGTGAATCATTTCTCTGAATGGTCTTTAATATATTCCTGCCATCACTGAGTCTTAATACACTGTCATATCTTGACTTTAATTTATTGTCACTGTGAGAAATGACAAGGTTGCTGATCTTCCAGTTACATCCTCATACAATGACCGGAGAGAAACCACAAGAGAGAGAACTGAAAACAACTGAATACAGCCTGGATTTTTCATGAATAGCCTTTCAAATTTTGCTTGACATTAATAACTCCAACAGATGTAGCTGAACAAACAGAAAAACAAGTACTCTCTTCTGAAGAGAATATAGATATAGATACCTGCAGTTAGTTGTCGTTGTTTTTTCTGCCTCATAGTTCCTCTCTCTCGTCTTCATCCTGACAGACAATGTTGCAATCTGAAGGATCGAGATACTTGGTAAGTTGTCAGACCTGATGAGCGGGTGAATGGGCAGATCATGTGTTTGAGAAACAAACAATAGCAGCTTCTTTTGAGGTTGAGTGTGTCTGAACTCCCTCTGACAGTGAACAAAATATTAATCATATTACACATGGTCTAGACTAACTGATCATCCATATGACTACACTGTTAAAAAAAAAAGTTATGGATATTTCCTTAAACTCTAAAACAGAAAATTCTGTAGATTTACAGTACATTTTCTGTACTTTCACGGACAATCGTTATGCAGAAATTTCTATAAAATTATAACATATACTTGACAGCAAATAAATCAAGAACAATGTATACAAATTGATCATGGTTCATTGTTATATTATGTAAATATTCTTAAAAATGCATTCAATGGGTAAAGACAAAATATATAAATTAAACAATGTGCAAAGCACTACTTAAAAAAAAAAGTGTTTGCATTGTGGAATTATTATTCTTTTATTTTTATTTTTTTCGCTTTCACATAATTAAAAAAGGAAACATGAGCAGGTACCTCTTGTACAATATTGGTGTTGTACCAAATAGCTCACAAAATTAAACTTCATAAACAGTAGAAGTCAAGATTCAAAACATTTTCAAATGCAATAATAGCATAGCCCAACATAGGCTATATTTTTATATTTTATTAATATTTGTTAATATTATTTATATTTATATTATTTAAATACTTTAATTTATCCCAGAATATCTTTGGGAGCAAATCAAAGTAAAACATCATGAACTTTAAATTAGTTGTCCTCTGCTGCCCTCAAGAGGTTGTACATGTATGTAAATGTTTTATTTGATGAGAATTAATAATTCGTACAACAACCCTAACTCTACCTGAACATGGCAAGGGGACAGATGTACCAAAAGTGCTCCTCGTCTCATATAAAAATATGTTGGTCTGGTAAAAACAAACAAACAAAAAACACACTAAGCCTTTGAGACCAAGCATTTTGGACACATTTTGCAAGTTTTTAATCTCTGACCTCTTTATCATTACTGGTAGTCTTTTTCACAAAAACACTGAATGTCCTGTAATGTCTCAACCATTATAACCACATTGTTTTGTTTATTCTCTTCTGCTTATTATAAAAATTCATACGGTTTGGTTACAATAATGTACTATAATAAAAATGCTTGATTGATGTTTCTGAAACATTCTTGTAATTCTTTCAAATAATGATATCACATATTATTAAAATAATATATTAGTAATAATTTTTAAAAACGGTTGTATTATGCATGTTTATATTTATAGTCATGTTTTCTTTGTATTGTTTAATGTACTAAAGGTCCTGTTGGTGATTTTACACCTTGCCTCTTGAAGTAGCAAAATGGTGGCGCTATAGCGTCTACCGATAAGTTAACCATGTTTACCAACCAAACCTTTGTCACTTGGCAGAACCTTTTAACCCTTCTCTGTGTTTCACTGTGTTTCTGACATATCCACCCAGTCTCATGAGAATTTGTAACAATTTGTAAAAAAAATTTAGTTGATGAGATTAAACTGTACAAATTCAATCTTAAACTTGACCATGATTGTAAAAGGGGGAAAAAAATATAAAAGCTTTTGTACAATCTTAAAGGGATACTTCAGAATTTAGCATTAAAGGCACAATATGTATTTTTTTTTTGCTTTAAAAATAGAAAAAAATCACTATATCTATGTTATATATATTTTTTTAGTTGTGTACTTACATTATCCCGACTGTTTCCAACAATTTCAAACCAGGAGAAATTTTAATTTAATTCGAAGACACGTCCCTTTCTTTATTTCTGTTTTGTCGCAGTCAATGGCGTCATATCCGTGTTGTCCCTGGTTTCCGCTCGTGCTGCCATAGCAACCAGAGCTATGAACCAGAGCCCTCTGATAGTAACCAAGACGACAGACGTGGACCACTGTAGTTCCTAATGTCTATCTGCACGCTCTTGTTATTTCGTTCAAACATTATGGACCTTGGCAAGCAGACTTTGGATAAAAAAGGAGAACTAAACTGAGAATCAATATCAGCGCTGTGTTTTCGAGATGCCTAGACAGTATATAAACGAGAGCTCCACGTCCGAGACTTCGACCGCTTCTACATGTACTTTATTAAACAGGTGAGCACATTTACATAAAACTAATCAATGTTATATAGTTCAACAATGATAAAATGTCAGAATATGATCTGTATGTTATTCTAATGTTGATCTAGCTTACTGCTAGTCTCATACAGACAAACTAACACATACATTTCAACACATTCAAATGCAGTTTAGTGTGATAGTGTAATGGTAGACCAAGTGAAACAACGCTGCGTTACCTCACAAGTTTAATTTGTCTAATAAACTGACCTGTGACTGTGAGTAGTAATTCTGCACTCGCGTGTAACGTTAGTTCGGTAGAATGAAATGTACATATTCCTTATATGATAGCTGATAGCTGTCTCTTAGCAATCCCGAACTGCTTCATATCACAGTCATGATAAAAACATCGATGTATTCAGTCATCCATAAACATTATTAGATCCATAGATTAGATCGGTCGGCTTGACGTTGACGACAAGATCCATAATTCTTAGCAAATGTTGCGTCATCAAACTACGCCTTTGTTATTGTAAATAGGTTAGCGACCCCTAGTGGCGAAAAATTCCATACTGTACGTTGAAGGAAGCATGAAGTGCTCTGGAAATGTCCTGGGAGACGGCTGCGCGGAGTGGACAGCACAGGGGACCAACACCAGCCGATGACATGGCTCTCCAAACTAACACAGACTGTGGAAACTTCACACTGGACTTCAAGCATCTTGGATTGTGTGCCTCTCCATTCTTCCTCCAGACTCTGGGACCTTGGTTTCCAAATGAGATGCAAAATTTGCACTCATCAGAACACATTTCTTCTACATAAATGACCTATTTTAAATACACATTCATCTTTCCAGAGGTGAAGTATCCCTTTAATTATATAAAATCATACAACGTTAGCATTGTGTACAAAATATTCAATGAAATTATTCATTGTCTTAAGAGTTTGTTAGTTTTATGTGACAAATGTGTTTGCTAATGTTGCAATTATCTTGCAATTTACTATCATATTTAACTAAGTGATGATGATGGTGTGAGGCGTTAGGTGTTGAAAAAAAAGTGTGTACAATGTGGTCAGAGCAACTTGACTTCCTCTGCTGTCTGGTTCAGAGCTGCAGTAGAACTACTTCATCATACAACTGTTGAGTAAAGGCAACCAGGTTGATTCAGTGGTTTTAATCAAGCAGTAACATGAAGATCATACAGCTTCAGCTCTGTGAGTTCATTACTGTTGATATTATGAATATATTTTGCATGCACTTCATCATAACTTCTTTTGTCAATGGTTCACAGTGGTTTTAAGTGGCTAATCTGAATTATGATGCATATTTTTTATCTTATAGATGTATTAATCTGTTGTCGAGCTGCAGTCTCAGATCAACTCACTGATTTGGGATCAAATGTGACCATAAACTGTGATCTTGATGAAAATGAGGTTTATTGGATTTGACTGAAAACACCAGATCCTCCAACAGTGATTCTACGGTCATTCTCAAAACCAAAGTCACCTTTTTACCATAATTCAACATTCAGAAAGAAATATTCAGTGCAGTTTAAACATCGGCTGGTTATTAATAATGTGACCGCTGATGAATTAGGAGTTTATTACTGTATGAACACAGGCTCACCTCCAAAACTCAGCAACAGCACCAGACTGCACTTCAATGGTGAGTTCATTTACTAATCTATATTGATAATCACTATGAATATTTTCGCTTAGTTATTTATACATTTATAATTCACTACTTCAGTTTTTGGAGCACCTATATAAACATAAGCAGTTAATGGTAACTCCACAAAAAAGTTGAATATGTTATATATTTACCTACAAAATTGCAGTCATTGTGCTTCAGATTATCAGCTGTTGTTACTGTAACATATTATGAACACTTTTTTACAGAACCAACTCAAATAACTGAGTGTCACAATCATACAGTGGTGAATAATACTGATCAGAATCAGAAACAATGTCAGATTATTATCATCATATCTGCTCTGATGAACGGGCTTCTGATCATTGTGGTGATAGGTGAGATATTAATGCTCTTCTACATAGACAGCTAAAGTAGTGTAAATTGTTTATGTAGGCTTTTGACAAATTTCAGATTTTAGTTGACTAAATTTTTTTATTTATATTTATGGATTTATACAGCTTATATAATTTAAGAAGAAATAATACAACCTTTAGTTAATATTGAATCTGAATTCATTGTTCTGTTTTTAGGACTGGTAAAGGTTTTGGTTGTTGGAAACAGAAGGCCAGCAGAACAATCACAACTCAACACTGATCTACAGCAGACGCGTGTTATAGAGGAGCATCAGGACCAGTTACAGGTAAGAATTCATTAATGAAGCTCTTGATAATAATGTACCTGAACTTTTAGTCCAATAGCATGCTATCATTTGTTTAATGAAACAATAACTTTGATCCATGGACAGCTACAGTTTATATTGTTTTCTTCATTGCTGTTTCAGTATGCTGAGGTGGATTTTTCCAAGCTGCGTAGAAACTTTCGGTCCAGTCAAGTCAACAGCACCTATGCTGCACTAAAGCCGGCGAAATCATGAACGTATGAGTATGATGGACTGCTTATTTTGTTCACTGTTTCTTGAACCTTTAACCACAAACTGTTAGGCAGATCTCATAATAGATATTACCCACATTTACCACCATAACATTCTTCAGATCATGGGTTTTGAAATGCAAAGCCTGCCGAAGATATACTGGAAAGTTTAGAGAGAGAAAAAAGTCAAAAGAAAATATGTTAAAATTGACTAAATTTGATGTGCTATGATTTATCACTGCATCATTTATTTTGTATAAAAAAGCGAACAGTATCAGTTAAATGACCAAAGGTTTAACTGCTGGGGTTTATATACATTAAAAAAAATGATGTGATAGCAAATAAATAGTATAAATATGTTCTGTATGGAAAAGCAATGTCCTTGTATATGAAATGTACTTATTATTATTATTATTATTATTTTAAACTGACACTCAAAAAAAACATTTTAGATATCATTAAATTCACCGTTATGTTTACATTTGTTTTGAATATATAAATAGTATAATAGTATAAAATGACAGTATCTAAAATGTGAACATTTCCCCAGACGTTTATGAAAAATCCTTATGCTGACAACACAAAACGGTCTTCTTATAAAGAGTTGCTTTATGTTAAATAAATAAATAAATATTTTTATGTATAAGCTTTTGTGCATTTTTTTTACATGTCAGAAAATAATGAATAACCCGAAAAATCTGCAATACTTAAAGTTGTTTCTCTGGTAATGATATTATAATTCCTCATGGAAACAGCATTTTATTCGATAATAAATCAAATTTCAACATGACATTAAATAATGTCACTATTGATAAATTACGATGTTATGATCATATGAACACAGACACACTTAATAAAACATCATTGCCTGATTCATTAGTAAAATGAATAATAAAGAAGAAAAAAAACAAGAAAAACAAAGTCTAAAGTTCTTTGGAAATGCCACACCTCAAATTTGGATCACTTCTGTTGTAATGTTATTGATGTCATATTTGTACACTGTAAAAAATAAAAAAAAGTTGAGAAACCTTAAAAGTTTAAGGCAACCAGCTGCAGGACATTTTTGAGTTTTCTCAACTTACGTGTTTGAGTTATCTCAACTTTTTTCATGTTAAATAGTTGAATAAACTTTAAAAACTGAATTTGTCATACAAAACGTAAGTTGGATTTTTTACAGTGTATATTGGATATATTTATTCTATCTATATACGCACTCACAATGCGATTTGTCAATTTGCTAAACAACTGACTTCATTTTCAACTGAACTCAACTGAAGTGCTAAACCAAAACCAGAAGTTTGTTCCACTGGTTTGGTCACCAGACAACCAATGACAAACAGGGCCTCCTACCTTTGTCTAGAGTGGAGGTTTAACCTTAAACCGAGTGCAGTGTTTTTTGTTGTTTTTTCCAGTACTATTAATGTATCTCAGTTCTCACAGTTACCTAAACCTCAAATGGAAAAAAACACCATTATGTGAGATTATATTTGTTTACTAGGTCTACACAGTGAACATTTCGTGCTTATCAAGTGTGTTATGAAGTTTATATTGCTATGTACATCCAAAATTAATAATGCATCTGTGAAGCAGCTTCTACGGTCATTCTCAGAGGTTTCAACTAAAGAAAAAAAAAAAAGTTGACCGGGGAGGGTTGAAACTAGCCCCTTGTCATAAGTTGTACTGGGAGTGTTGAAACTAGGCCCTTGTCATAAAACACAAGCAGCTACTGCCACATAAAAGCATGTCGTCAGATATAACAGACATGGCACTCTACACGCACTCCATGAATTAGCTTGCCAGTGTGGAGTTTTTTTTTATTAAATGTTTTTATTTTTATTTTATGACTCGTTAATCACCCCAGTCTGCAGGACTTTTCAATCAACAGTGAGCGCAAAAGGGGGCAATAACAGCAACCTCTTCATCCACCTCCGACTCAGTTATCTTGTATAGCGAACTATAGTCCTGAAATGTGAAATATTACATTAACCTGTCTTAATGTTTACTTAAAATATCTTTAGAGAGCAGTATTTTTTTTTCCTATTTTTACCCCAAATAGGTCAATGTTAGCATTATGGAACGGTAAACTCTCTCAACGAAATTTTTTTCATTCATTCTCTATGCCGGAGAAAATTTCATGCAGAAAGTTTACAATGAGACTCGTAGGAGTAATAAAACTCATATGGCATCCAGCTACCACTGTAGCTGAGTAAAATGCAGATGGAGACATTTTGACTGATTAAACCTGAAGAAAATGAACACACTATTGCAACAGTATATGGTTTATCTGTGATCTTCAAGCCATCTTGGGTATTTTCATAAGGATAAATTATGTTGTATTAACAAAGTTCGGGAAGAGAAGGTTTAAATGATCTACCCAATAATGAGAGAAGGCCTGTAAATACGTATTGGACTCACCTTTACTCATGGACAGTTTGCCACGTTCCTAGCTCAGAGCCCTCCCCCAGACAGCGAGCCAAATACGCATACGCTTTTACACTATCTAATCAGCATTTGTGTGAACTTGTGACCGTATTGTTATAATGCAGTTATAAAATAATAAAATTGTTGCCTCATTCTGTGATAAGAAGCTACATCAGTTCACAGAAGGATGTTATTTCAAACTGGTTGCCATTAAGTATAATTTAGTCTTTTGTATGAAATGGTGTGATTCTTCTAAATAAATAAATAAATCAAGTTAAGATGAATTTGACTATAGATTTCTATAGATATCGCGATATATCATTATCGTGAATTATTTTGGCCATGATAATCATAACCCATCATTATCTTGTCTTAGGTAGGGTTGGCAAGTTTTTTTCATAAACACACATCTCTACATCCCGATAGCAATCAATAATAGAAGTGGTCTAAATATTAAAATATACGTACATGCACGTAAAAACTAATTTCAAAGATCTCATGCATTTCAAAGCTAGCTCGCTATTGCTAGCCGCTCTGAAATGGCCTAGCATACCTTTAACACCTCATGTTCATGTTGAGTGGGAAAAAAAACAGCCCGTTAAGTGTCCTGGTTCACTTAACAATGTCAGTTTATTAACTGTATCAAGTACAAATCAAATCAAATGACATTTAGTAACATATATACATAATGGCTCCTCTGCTGCCCTCTGCAGGTCATTCATAATAGCTCCAAGTATGTCTTACAGGTGAGGATTGAAGTGAAGGTTTGTGGATGTTTTTTATTTTTATTTTTATTTTGGTTGGTGGTCAACGTTTTCTCAAAAGGCATAAAAGAGAGACCAAGAAAAGATAAACTCAAGGTAAAGCAAATGAAACATGTTCTTTTTTTATTTTGTACAGGTATGGTTTATCATATAGATACTAATATGTAGTGTCTAGGGTTTCTAACAGTTATTAAAAGTGTTTAACAAGTAAATTATGGAGGATAGGGGGTCCAGTGGACTACCCCGTTCCCTTTATCTTATTCCCTGTAACCAGTCCGTGTAGGAAAAAACTCAATAGTGCGAGTGTTAGTTGGTGTAAATTGGAGTTATATAAAAAAATGTCCTGGCTCTTCCAAGCTTTATAATGGCAGTGAATTGCTGGTTCTGTTTTGAAGTCCATAAAAGTGCATCCATCATAAAGGAACTCCACACGACTCCGGGGGGTTAATAAAGGCCTTCTGAAGCGAAGCGGTGAGTTTGTGTTAGAAAAATATTCATATTTAAAACTTTATTAAGTAAAATAACTAGCTTCCGGCCAAACGAACATACGGAAGTCTAAAGCGCAACTTATGCAAGTAATGCAACGTACTGCTGATATTTACGCCACTACGCTACCTCTGACGTCAAAAGTTTCGTAAGTTGCGCTTTATGCGTAAGTAGACTGAGTATGACCGTTAGGCCGGAAGCTAGAATTTTACTTTGTAACGTGTTAAATATTAATATTTATCTTACAAAAATGCATCGCTTCGCTTCAGAAGGCCTTTATTAACCCCCCGGAGCAGTGTGGAGCACTTTTTGATGGATGGATGGGTGCGCTTTTATGGACTTAT
>FLSR01000646.1:40674-51111 GCA_900092035.1 Leuciscus waleckii
TTAAGAGTGACTTTATGGGTAAAAGTCCTTTTCTGTAGGGGGTTTCTGTTTCAAAGTCCAGAGTGTGTTTGTGTGTGTGCGTTGGAATGTTGCGCCCCTGTTGTCTCATGCATATGGCTGGATGAGCTTGGTGGCCAAACAGACACCCCGGCGCTGGTGAATTACCCCTTAAGGGAGTAATATTTAACCAGAGCTTGTCTTCCTAAGGACAAAGAAGATGTGTTCGATACCCTCATGATTCACTTAATGTGAAAAGCTGCTGGCCGGACGCCATTGTTGCTACAAGACTGACCGTCTGTGAGTTCAGGGACCACTCGCCTAGGGGAGTGTTGCCCCGTGAGAGCATATCCGCACCCAGATTCTGAATGCCATGGATATGTGCTGCCCTCAGAGAGCTCAGATTGGTCTGTACCCAGAAGAGGAGGTCTCTCGCCATGGCGTACAGGTTGCCCGACCTGACACCGCCCTGGCGATTTATGTAGGCCACCACTGACGTGTTGTCCATGCAGACTAAGACGTGGTGTCCTTTAAGGTTTGACAGAAACGCTTTGAGGACCAAACAAACTGCTTTCATTTCCAGACAGTTGATATGTAAGCCCTGTAAGCTCCAACCTAGGTTGGGGAGCGCTGCACGAGGGCAAGCCTACCTCCGACCTCTGGTCGAGAACGAAGGCAGGCTTGCCCTCATGCAGCGCTCCCCAACCTAGGTTGGATGCGTCTGTAAAAATCACTTTCCTCCTGGAAACTACCCCCATGGTCACCCCTTGTGCTACCAGTCCTGAGCCCGCCAGGGAATCAGGGTCCGTAAACAACCGTGATTCACCATGATGTGCAGGCTGCCTGACTGCCATGCATGGGTTGGCACACACCGTTGAGCAGTGCTGCAGCGGGAGCATGCGCAGTAATTCTATACGGAGTACTGACAATGCCGTTGCCATGTGACCGAGAAACTTCTTTAGAGGTGTGCGCTCGCCTTCCTTGAATGAGGCTGCTAGCTTTTGTACAGAGAGCGCGCGCTCTTGTCTAAGCCGCGCTGTCATCGTTATAGAGTCAATAACTGTGCCCAGAAAGATCACACTCTGGCTGGGGTTCAGTATGCTCTTGGTTACATTGATTTTGAGACCCAGACATTTCAAATGGCCGATAATCAAATCCCTGTGTGTCAGCAGTTCGGTTCTTGACTGTGCCAGGACCAGCCAGTCGTCGAGATAATTTAGCACGCGCACTCCCTGATGCCTCAGAGGCGAGAGCACTGACCAAGAGCTAGGGACAGACCAAATGGCAGAACGGTGTACTGATAAGCCTGCCCCTCGAAGGCGAATCTCAAGAGTGGCTTGTGACGAGGGGTTATCTGAATGTGAACTGAACCGCCTGAGCTAGACAGGGAGCTGTGAGAAGTGTCATGGGATTTTGAGCAGTGACTATCTGTGGCGGCACACGCTTCGTAGCGGGCACACTGACTGCAGTGATAGTGTGCACCATGAGTGGCGCGTGCTTGTATCGGGCCTAATGACTGATTTGAGAACGTTCCCAGCCACCTGTGAGCGGGGGCTGTGGGGGAACATTTATTTCTCACTCTGTTTGAGCTGCTGTGAGAACAGCGATAGTTTGCAGTGGTGCACGGTCTACAGTGGTCCCCTTGACTGCAGCTAATAGCTCTGTTAGAATCGTGATTTAACATGACTAGCTGGCCATGCTTTGTCCAATTGCACTCATGGTGGGTTTAGATGGGGGGCGGGGTCAAACGTTGAGCCCGACCAACCCCTTTTTCGGACGTTGCCAAGAGGATGAGTCACGCGGGGGCAAGGCCGGTGTGAGCTCGTTCGCTTTGGTGAAAAGATTTAGTGCAGCTGAGATTTGAACTCGGGTCTCTGGCGTGAGAGTCTCAGAATCCACCCTGAGCCACAGGGGGGGATTGACAGAGAAGAGCTCTTATAGTACTTAGAATGGCGGCTTGTTCTTGCAGTGAGAGAGAACAGTTTCAGTGTGGTTGATTCCAGGCATGAAAACCGTGCTGTTGTGTCTGAATCACGGAGAAGGTTCTGTGTGATGAACAGAATGTAAGGGAGCGGTAGATCTCTTGTGTCATGAAGAGAGATAGCCGCATGCACATCTGACCGCGCGCTTCTTCCGTCACTGCTCAATGAGGGAAGGAAGTGGGCAAGCGCATGAGAGAGAACATTTTAAGAGAAAACACGCTTCTGTGTGACGTGCAAAATGGAGGGCGGGGTAGCTCTCTTGTGTCGTAAAGAGAGCTAGCCTACCCGCGCGCTTCTTCCGTCGAGGCTCAACTAGGGAGAGCTAGCCGCGAGCACATGATGTAAATAAGCCGATCCGCCGAGTGAGACGAGACCCGCCGCTCGAAGGGAGGGGCCCAGGTCTGTCTGAGTGAACAGGACCGGCGAGTGAGACTGAGATGGGGAGAACGAGACACACGGGGACTAGGCCGGCGTGGGCTCGCTCACCACCATTCTTTCGGGCTGCGGCACTTCTTTTTCCTCCAGAAAAAAACAAGAGCAGGAGAAGCGGCGTTGCCATCTTGCAGAGAGCTAGCCGCATGCGCAGTCACAGAACAGGCATACTCAAGCAGAGAGAGCAGCCTCAGGCATAGAGTGCAGTTTCAGCATGGGGGGTTCCCAGGCATGTGACGCACTTTGTGGCATCCGCACGTGGTACAAGAGAAGCGAGGCATTTGGAACAACGCTCGTGCTCTTTATAAATCACAATAATAATTGAAAGGATATGCATCAACGCCGGATGACCACAGGAGAACGGCGACAGGAGAAAAACGACTTCTGTGTTGAAGCGTAGTCTGCTGTATGCTGTTCGCTCAGGCTGATAAAGGTTTGTTTCAATGGTGAAGGCTTTCAGAGGATTCAGAGACGTGAAGTTGTCGCTGAAGGAGTGAAATCTGCTAAAAATTGCATTTTCGGGGACTGATATAGGCTAAGGCCACGCCCCCTTGGCGGGTGCCCGCACCATTGGATGTGCAGTTGCCGCAGCACAGCCAATGAGTGAGCCAGACACTCACTGTGCTAGCTGTGCAGCTGCAAATGCGTTTTACATTTTAGACTTCAGTAAATCGAGGAAAAGGAATTTCCACACTGCGTATAGCTACGCAATACAAAGTGACCGTTCTCGAAAGGGAAACACCTTTTACAAACCATTTGAAAGTTTTATTGAAAGTGTAATCAATTAAATGCAATTAATGAATCATCTAATACCATTAAATATGAAGTGCCATTATAATATGTCTCTTTTATTAAATTGCAGGGCATGTTTCGGGCATGTTTAATGTAGTTAAATTGTAGGGCATGTTTAATGGACTGTTTGGTTAATCAACCCATTAAGAGGCTATTCAAGTCAAGTCTCCTATATTTGTATAGTGCAACAGTGGCAAGGAACCCAAACTCCATCAGGAGTCCTTTAGCATATTCCTGGTGAACAAAAAAGACCCCTGGTTTTCGAGGTGCCGAGAGCTCCACGCCCGTGACAATCTTCGACTTGACAGAGACGCTGCTCTTGCATATACTTTATTAGATGTGAGCAAATGTACATAAAACTAATCAATGTTATGTAGCTCAACATTATGAAATTTTAGAATATGATCAGTATGTTATTCTAATGTCAATCTAGTTTACTGCTAGTCTCATACAGATAAACTAACACATAGAATAACCTTATAAGTCAAGTCAAGTCATCTTCATTTATATAGCGCTTTTAACAAAGCAGCTTTACAGAGATAAACATATAATTTATGGTAGCAGAGATTGTTTTGGCTTTATAGCGGTTCTTTAATAAAGTTATTTTCCAGCTAAAGTTAGTTTGATTGATTCGCTTTCGTCGCAACAATCATTTGTTATTAAATTAGGGGCCGCTAAGACGACACCATTCTCTCTACATAGACTTTAAACGCGAACCTGTGAGAAACGCTGATGGGTTCACATGTGCATTAAGAATTGGTTCTATAGTTATGTGCGTTTGAATATATGTACACAGGTTTGTAATTCCCTACAAACCAAGCCTAAACAAAGTACTGGTGTTTCCTTATAATTTTTTATACAGAATTTTATTTTATTTTATCAATTCGGGGTAGATACGCGAATTGAGTTTCCCGACAACGCTTTATTTGTAGAGTGGTAAAAGGATTCTCCATAGGGAGAGACTAGTTGGCACTTCAGCACTTCATCGGGTCCAGGCGAAGGTCATTCGTCAGATCTGGATACGGCCTGGATCCGGCAGGCTGCGGGAAAACCTTGGGATAAACAAAGACACTAAAATTAGCGTAGATGCCACTCTTCTTATGATGTAACGAGTACATCAGGATTTATGGGAAGTGTTCCCGGTTCTGGCTGACCTAATCTATGCAGCCTAACATTGAATTATAGAAGTCTATAATGTATTATGTGAATGCTAGGTCAAAGAGATGTGTCTTTAATCTAGCTTTGAACTGACAGAGTGTGTCTGCTTCCCTGACAATGGTAGGAAGACTGTTCCAGAGTTTTGGTGCTAAATAGGAAAAGGATCTACCACCAGCAGTCGATTTTGATATTCTAGATATTATCAACTGGCCGGAATTTTGAGATCGCAATAGACGTGAAGGACTATAATGCGTTAAGAGCTCGCTCAAGATCTGCGGAGCTAGATTTGTATCACTCCGCTTGTCTGTGTTTGCGCAACTTGCATCATTAAGCCAGAAGGTGGCACAAGTGACTGTCTTTATGAATGAGCAATTGAACCAGTGATCGCAAACTCAATTCCTGGAGGGCCACAGCTCTGCACAGTTTTGCTCCAACCCTAATCAAACACACCTGATCCAGCTAATCAAGTCTTCAGGATTACTAGAAACTTCCTTTCCGTTAGTTTAGCCACCGTTTCAAATAAATACCTAGGATTATGTTTATTTTCTTCTAATAGGGTTGAAAAATAAGCAGATCCAGCAGCTTTTAAAGCCTCTCTGTAAGTAATCGAGCTCTCCTTCCATGAAATGCGAAATACCTCTAGTTTTGTTTTCTTCCAGTTTCGCTCCATTTTTCTGGCTGCTCTCTTAAGGGCCTGAGTGTGCTCGTTGTACCACGGCGTTGGATTATTTTCTTTAATCTTTTTTAAGCGCAACGGAGCAACTGTGTCTAAAGTGCTGGAAAAGAGAGAGTTAAGAGTTTCTGTCGCAATATCGAGTTCTTCTAAGCCAGGGGTGTCAAACTCATTTTCATTGAGGGCCACTTCAGCATTATGGCTGCCCTCAAAGGGCCGGTTGTAACTGTAAGACTTTTAACATTTTTAATTATATATTGTCTCTTTATTTGATTATTACTTATTTAAGTTACAAATATTGTATATGCATTTGCAGGGATGTTTCTAGGTTTTAAAAACATCAGGGGATGAGCCCGAAACATCAGGGGGTGGGTAATAATGATTTGATACAGAGAATAATGTATATTGTATATATGCAGGGGGGCAGACTGGCTCAAAAATTCAGCCTTGGCACTGTAGCCACACCAGCACACATTATCACACAGTCACGCGTATTCAAATGTGAGGTACTTAGGGGGATCGGGGACATGCTCCCCCGATAAAATTTGGATTTCTCGGACCTACATATGTGCATTTTAAGGTGTTTAAAGTCCAAAAAATTTGGATAACAATAGCTTTAAAAGCTATGTCAGTGGGCAGTAGCATAAATTATTTGTCAAGAAACAGATTCTTAAAAATGAGAATGAGGATAAATGTTGCAATGAATTATCCACACTACAAAATGGAAATGCAGAATGTTTCTGCTTATTGTGGACAATATACAATCACATTTCCAAACAGGAACGGCCTTAAATGAGAAATCTTTCAAGGATTATTTTGCATAGATGTTACATTTCAATCAAAAACCAGTGCAATCTTTTTGTGTCCAGAGGCAAATGAGCAATTTATATTAGCATTAAAGATTTAATCAATGAAAGTTAATCAATGTTTTTGGCACTAATCAGCTTAAAGTTCAATTGTTCACTCATAAAAACAGTCAGTTGTCGCCACCTACTGGCTTAATGATGCAAGTGGCGCAAACACAGACAAGCGGAGTGATACAAATGGTGAAAAGGCTAATACTGGTACCTATATTAAAATAATATAAAATATCAATATATTATTCTTCAATCAGTTCTATGCAGCAGGAAAAAAACACAAATGTCAGAGCATGTCAGAACACCTCCAGAGCCCAGAAAACAGCTCAGACCTCAGAGGGTTAATAAGGGTATATGTTGTTAATCCTGATACACACTATGATAAACGATGCTTTAAACATATTCCTGTCACTTTGCACAGCACACGTCTGAAGTGTACATTATGAATAACTTCAATGTTGACACTGGGAACAAAATGTTATCATGCTCTGTCATACATGAATAATGAATGAAAAACTGACTCAGATAAAATCTTTTTTTAAATAATATCCTGAAGAGGGCAGTGTAGACACTTAAAGTCTATTTAAATTTATTTTCTTTTTTTATGTTTAATCTCCCCTCCCTGCTATTATACACCATCATTGTTCTTGCTGACACAACTGGCTGAATGATTCATCTTTTTCTCCTGTTTCAGTCACCACATAAAAAAATGATAACTCTTAGATTGTTAAAGTTGTTCATTTTTGCATCGGTTTATCATGGTAAGTGGGGGGGTTTCCTAATTACTTCATACAGTTTTATACCTTATTACAGGTTACAATTTTTAAGTTTATTAGAACATTTTAAAATTTCTTTACAGAGTGTCGTGGAGAAGAGAGTGTTGATCAGCCAGACAAGCACCTCGCCGAATTTGAAGGAAGATCAGTAAAAATACATGCAAATATAAAACAGCTTCATCGCAACCAGATCTTTTCTGGTACATCCAGAGAGCAAATGACTTTCCTAAATACATCCTGAGGAGAAACAAATATGGAGCAGAAGATACTCACCCTCAGTTTCAGGAGAGATTTCACTCTAAAGTGTCATCAGAATCTGTTCATCTGACAATCAAGGATGTGTGTGTGTCTGACTCTGCTGTGTATTACTGTGCTCTGACGCCCACTGTGACTCAAACACACTCAACACTCATACAAAAACAGGGAAAGTGCTCAATTACATGACAAAGTGCAAATCCACATGCTGTTGACTTCTGTCCCATGACAATATGTACACTGTATAAAAAATATATATATTGAAGATTTTTTTTTGTGCTGTGCAAAGTGCATTTCATCCGCTCATCCCTATAGTGGTCTATATATACATATATGTGCTAAAAAACATCTTCATTTTCTTTGAACCTGCATAAAAACTAATATTTCTTGACCTGCATGAGCAGATATCAAATTTATTACACTAAGTTAACTAAATTGGCTTTAAACTGTGTGTATATGTGAGGGTTTTTTTTGGCATCAAACTGACAGAGGATGAAAGGGGAGGAGTTTAACAAAATCAAAAATCTTGTTACACTTGCTAGACTGTCACAAAGCTCAGTCCTGCTGTAGTGAACACACACACACACACGTACAATGATACTTCATTCAGTCATTCTGCTCTCTGTCTTGGCATGTAAGTGCATTTGTGTATGTTTTGCGTGCATTTGCATTTCTAATTTTAGAATATACATATAATATGTTGTCAAATAATTTTCTCATCTTAAATGCTAAATTTGTTTTTTTTTAAATGTACAAATATTACTACATCCTAATTTTTTTTTTCAAAATGACAAAGTAACATTACAATTTACAATAATGTTAACTAGTATTAATTGATTGAAATCCTTGTAATCAATCAACTTCAAAACTAAAAAACTATTTGAAAATTAAAATGTTATTTTGTTCTTTTCCAGATGTGAGTTTGGAGATGAAATCACAGCAGACCGCAGTGAAGAGTTTGCTGCAGTGGCTTCAACTGTTACATTATCCTGCAGTTATTCCTCTGCAGATTCACTTCTATGGTACCGTCAGTATCCTGGATCAGCTCCTGAATTCCTTGTGCTTATAATAGACAGTGTGAAAGAGACTAAGAAATCTGAGGTAGATCCCAGGTTCTCTACTAAGACTAGAAAAGAAAAAGAAATCAAACGTGTGGATCTGGAGATCTCCTCTGCTACAGTGTCAGACTCTGCTGTGTATTACTGTGCTCTGAGGCCCACAGTCACAGGAAACACAGAAACACTGTACAAAAACCTGACAAAGCTGAAGGTCTACAACTAATTCCTTTTCATAAATCTCTGAATTAACGGTAGATTATCATTTCATACTATATTACTATAATATGAGGGTGAAAACTATCAGCAGTGGTACAATATGAGTATGATAGATTATGATTTTCTTTATTTACTTAACACAATTCGTACACACTGTACTCTTAGGATGTTCACCAAACCACTGACTAGTTGTTGTTTTAAATACAATTTAAGTTGCTTTTCTGTGTCTAAGCTGTGGTGACTGTACAGGACCATAAACTGAATACCTGATATATAGATATATAGATCTACAGTACTATAACAACCAAAGCTTGAGGAATGAATCAGATCACATTCTGTTTGTGTTCTGAGCATGTTGTACAAGTTAGTAAGTAACCACAAGAGGGAGCTATGCACTATAGCATATGAATAGTGATGACACTGTGAAACAGATCTGATCTGCTCTTTCATTTAGATCTCTGGAAGAGGGAGGGTTTAAAGCTTTGACATCTGATGTGATCTTGTTAAGCGTCTGTTAGAGAGTCTGTTCGACAGAGCATAAGAAACAAAAACAATGATACTCCATCTGTCATTCTGCTTTCTGCATTTGCATGTAAGTAATAAAGTATTTTGAGTATTACATCTAAAAGTATTACATCTCTGAGCAGAATTGCTCATTTCTGATCAAAATTAAGGAGAACTCCGGTCAATTTTAACATTGAGCTCATTTTTTTTGTACATTTGGAGTGCTGTCAATACAGAGAACAACGACAAAAATCGGTGTTGCCTACACCGAGTTATCCTCTTTTTAAAATTTGCACCCTGTTGACTTCAATGGGGCAAGTTTTAAACCTGCTTTTAGGCTCTTAACATCCTTGATGTGTCATTACAAGTGCACAGGTCATGTGAGTGATTCCTTCTGAGTGAACGCGAGTGAATCTGACTGCAGTAGATGTGAAAGAAATATATATATCTTTTCGTTGTTGTTGTTCTCTGTACTGACAGCACTCCAAATGTACAAAAAAATTAGCTCAATGTTAAAATTGACCGGAGTTCTCCTTTAAGTACAAATATTTCTTTACATTGTACAGTATATTGTATTTTATACTACGTCTCAAATGTCTGATTCAATTGAAACACCAGTTTATTAAAGATTTGATCTTCTTTTGCAGATGCAACATATGGAAATGAAATTAAACCAAACAAAACAGAGGAGTTTGCTGTCGAGGGTTCAACTGTTAAATTATCCTGCAGTTATTCATCTGCATATTCTCTTCACTGGTACCGTCAGTATCCCGGATCAGCTCCTGAATTCCTTGTGCTCATCTCAGACGGTGCAAAAGAAGCTCAGAAGTCTGATGTAGATTCCAGATTCACCACTGAGATCAGAAAAGAAAAACAAAACTATGTGGATCTGGAGATCTCCTCTGCTGCTCTGAAAGACTCTGCTGTGTATTACTGTGCTCTGGATCCCACAGTCACAGGAAACACTAGAACACTGTACAAAAACCTGCTTCTGTTCAGGGTGAGGAATCAATGGTCTTTGACAGTTGGGAAGAAGTTGGACCCTTGAATCTTGAATTATTCCCAGATCCCCTCCAGTATACCATACGCCGCATGCAATTTTGAGCATTTTTGAAATGCAAATGCATTATTATTGTAAGTGAGAAAATGTTTGTCTAAAACATGGCAGAAATATTCACATGTACAAAATGGTCAATATACAATCAAGTCACACCAAATAATCACCAACCCTCATGAAACCTCTTCTTTCCCAACACCACCACCACCACCAAAAAAACAAAACCAAAAAACATTGATTTTTAAGTCAATGAGTTTGCAACAGCTGAATGTAACCACTTGATTTTTAAGTCAAAGAGTTTGCAACAGCTGAATGTAACATTTTTGACAAGCCAAAATATCTGATTCTGACATTCCTGCTATTTTCCATTATTTTTTGCAATAGATACACTCATCTTAAGATGAGTCCCTGTAGTTGTCCAATCTGACTCTCATATTTTGATTGATGTAATATTATAAACTTGACAGGTGATTTTTATAAATTGTAGTTTGATCCCTATCTTCTCAGTTGTTTAACCCTCTGGGCTTCTTCATTAATGTGTTACACTTGGCTTCCTTTCGTGCAAAAACGTAGAAGCCTTAAAATGTAACTTTTTTTTTCCCCAGGAAAACCAATGAAATATATTTTTGTTCAATAATATTTTTTTATTATTATTTCGAATTTTTAACGATTTTTATGAT
>FLSR01000646.1:51211-75198 GCA_900092035.1 Leuciscus waleckii
CAAATAGCAACAGCGCCAAGACCCGCCCACAAAGTTACTTGCGCTTTGCGCTTTGACACTTGCATTTCAGATCGTTAAAATAGGGCCCCATGTGGATCTGGAGATCTCCTCTGCTGCTCTGAAATACTCTGCTGTGTATTACTGTGCTCTGGAGCCCACAGTCACTGAAACACACTCAACACTCATGCAAAAACAGTGTTCAAGTGCACTTAGTGATTTATATTACAGTAAATGTAATGGTTGGTTGGAAAATGTAGATATGACAGCCTTTTTGGGATCCAACTCTAAGATGAAATAGGAGGAGTCTGGCACACAGATCTGTGATGATGTGGTTGCATTTGCTAGACTGTCACAAGCTCAGTCCTGCTGTACACACACACACACACACACACACACACACGTACAATGATACTTCATTCAGTCATTCTGCTCTCTGCCTTGACATGTAAGTACATTTTTGTACATTCATTTTCATTCCAAAAAGCTTGGGTTTTCTTTGAGAACTTGCACATATTTTATCATCCTGCTGTACGGCCAAGGCGGATGTACGGTACAGCAGCATTCATTTTCATTCCAAAAAGCTTGGGTTTTCTTTGAGAACTTGCACATATTTTATCATCAATAATTTTCTCATCTTACTTAATGAACTTTATTTATTTTAAAATGTAAACTGTTACAATTTAGGATCTCATATCACAATGACAATGTAACTAACATGTAATAAGTATTATAAGTATAGCTTATTGTATGTATACAATTCCAAATCACTGTAAAAAAACAAAATTTCATTTCTATTTGAAAATTTAAAATGTGTTATTTTGTTCTTTTCCAGATGTGAGTTTTGGAGATGAAATTACACCAGACCGCAGTGAAGAGTTTGCTGCAGTGACTTCAACTGTTACATTATCCTGCAGTTATTCCTTTGCAAATTCACTTCTATGGTACCGTCAGTATCCTGGATCAGCTCCTGAATTCCTTGTGCTTATAATAGAGAGTGTGAAAGAGACTAAGAAATCTGAGGTGATCCAGGCTCTCTACTAAGATTAGAAAAGAAAAACAGGCCACAGAAGAGATCAACCGTGTGGATCTGGAGATCTCCTCTGCTACAGTATCAGACTCTGCTGTATATTACTGTGCTCTGAGGCCCACAGTCACAGGAAACACTAGAACACTGTACAAAAACCTGACACAACTGAAAAGGCATAACTATTATGCCTTCTACTAAACAGACTGAAGCACATAAATGAAAGAATCACATTCCCAAATTGCCAACTCAGACACTGAGAACAAAAGTCTGATGGAACATATCCAAAAACCCATGTTTAAAATTAGATTTAAAATCTTTGTACAAACCCAACATTAAAGTCATTATATGTGCTTAATTTCACAAATAAACTAAATTCATAAACAGAATGCAGATTTTTGTTTTTTAAACTTAGGAGGAAGCTACATTAAAAACTAAACTTAATTCTCATTTTGTAATGTTTTTTTTGGTAACCATAAGATGGCGATATGCACCACATATTCATATTATCAAGCCTCATTACAGGATCATTAGCTCCTACTTTTCCATTTACTAAATAACAGGTATGTCGAAACCTGTATAACTTTTTTTCTTCTTCTGCAGAACACAAAAAAATATATATTTTGAAAAATTTGATATTTTGAAAATATTTTGACTTCTACTGTTTGGACAAAAAACACTGAGACATTTCTCAAAATATCCTTTCGTTTACCATGAGATGAGTAAATGACGACACAATATAAATGGGTTAACTATTGCATTAAGCATTTCAACAATTTTCATTTCATAATATACAGAAATAGACATGAACGAACAAGCTAAGGAGGGTTGTCAAAAGTACGGGTACTTCTGTACCAAGTCGGGGAGTGAAGGGGGTGGATTGGAATCCACTGCTGCTTCAATGTATATGTAATGAGTGATTATAATCAAGGTATTAATCAATATTTTTCCTTCTAAATATCAAATGAGTTGAATGACTTTTCTGGAGTTTTTACTTTGTTATAGAAGTTACCAGTGTGTCACTAAATGTTCTTTTCAAGTATTCTTTAATGTCAGTATTTCATATCTGAATGCAGTAACAGTGCTTGCTTATTTAGCCCGGCTTCCAGAAATGAAATAGGGACTTGTTTTGTGTTAACTTCAACGTGTTAAAACAAATAGGGGTCATTGAAATCTATAGTTTAAGGGACCATTTCTCAGTTAAAGCCTATATTTTCCATTTAGACTAAAGTGTCTTATCCTTGAGAGAAAGAACTTGTTATCTTGATGTTTTGAGACGAGACTCCTGTTTATAGTTAGAGCCTGGCCAAATCCAATCTTAGAAAAGCTGTGTGTCAGTGTGAGTGTTAGTCTTTTTGGTTACAGGTCAAGGAACCCCTGGCATTATTAGAGATTGACTGAGTTTTTGTTCTGGACATGCTGGCCTGGCACCCAGTAAACCCAAATATGCGACCTGGAAGGTCACGACGTGCCTAACTTCAGGGTCCGAGTGTCAGATGCATAATCTATAGAGATATGCTTCAGTCTATCTGTATATGTGTGGAAAATTACTATGTTTATTTATTTATTTCTTAGCCCATGAGAATCATTCAACCTGTAAGAAATGACATAGCTTAGAACTTGGTGTAGGGTATAACTGCTGTGATCTTTGTAACTGTAAGCGGGGCGGCCTACAAACTCCTGTGTGAGTCTTGAAGCTGACTTCTGCTAATGAAACTGCAAACTATCTTCAGTAAAACTTTTCTTCAATTTATTATAATTCTGACTCCGGGTCATCTGGTCCTTGGGTCCTAAACTGTTAACCAGTTTTTTTGTGTTTTTATTTTTTGGTAACCATAAGATGGCGACATGCACCACATATCAAGCCTCATTACAGGATTATTAGCTCCTACTTTTCCATTTACAAAAAAATAAAAAAATAAAAATAATTCTGCCATGATTTAAATCACCCTCTTGTTGTACCTTTTTTCTTCTGCAGAACACAAAATAAGATATTTTGAAAAATGAACCAAACATTTTTTATGACAATTGACTTCTACTTTTGGAAAAAAAACACTGAGACATTTCTCAAAATATCCTTCCGTTTACCATGAGATGAGTAAATGACGACACAATGTAAATGGATTAACTATTGCTTTACGCAATTCAACAATTTTCATTTCATAATATACAGAAATAGACATGAACGAACAAGCTAAGGAGGGTTGTCAAAAGTACGGGTACTTCTGTACCAAGTCGGAATGAAATAAAATAAATGTGATGACACCCGCATTTCTGCAGTACCAGGTATATTCAGGACCCGCTGATGATAGGCGGCTGCTATCAAACGCTCCCGTGTGTATCAGTGTAAGCGCTCTGTGCATCAAAGGTTTCTATTTACAACGCGTTTTTGAAACATTGTAGCCAATTACAACAGATTTGTTGAGCACATGAACGCAATGGCCAATTTGAAATATCAAATTCTATCAAACTTAATGCAAAATATTCTACAATATTATGATACTTAAGTGTCAAAATGAACCACAAATCCTTTATGCTGTATTCAGATACTTTGGTATAGTCGGCCTCCTCCTTCAGGTGTTTGCAAATGTCTCCAGTGTAACTTTAACAAAGAGATATGAAGCATCAAAAGGGGGTTAAAACTGCTGTTCTAGATGTGTTCATTCAATTTAATTTAATTTAATTTAATTTAATTTAATTTAATTTAATTTAATTTAATTTAATTTAATTTAATTTAATTTAATTTAATTTAATTTAATTTAATTTAATTTAATTTAATTTAATTTAATTTAATTTAATTTAATTTAATTTAATTTAATTTAATTTAATTTAATTTAATTTAATTTAATTTAATTTAATTTAATTTAATTTAATTTAATTTAATTTAATTTAATTTAATTTAATTTAATTTAATTTAATTTAATTTAATTTAATTTAATTTAATTTAATTTAATTTAATTTAATTTAATTTAATTTAATTTAATTTAATTTAATTTAATTTAATTTAATTTAATTTAATTTAATTTAATTTAATTTAATTTAATTTAATTTAATTTAATTTAATTTAATTTAATTTAATTTAATTTAATTTAATTTAATTTAATTTAATTTAATTTAATTTAATTTAATTTAATTTAATTTAATTTAATTTAATTTAATTTAATTTAATTTAATTTAATTTAATTTAATTTAATTTAATTTAATTTAATTTAATTTAATTTAATTTAATTTAATTTAATTTACATTAGCATTAGAGCACAGATAACTGATCTGATCTACTGTAGTCAACATGGAAAAACACCTGTTTCTGATTTTAATTCTGACTTCAGGTACAAAATGACTCCCTTTATTCATTGTAGTGATAAAATAGTGAAAAGCAGTGAAAAGAAATTTAAACAGAAAAAAACTTCAGAAACACAGTGTACGAAATTATTTTGCGACTTGACTCAGAAAAGTTCTTCTTTCTTTGTTTTAGGTGTGATGACTGCAGACCAGATTGGGCCAAATAAAGAAACTCTCATCATAAAGAAGGAAGACGAGACTGTGACTCTCAGCTGCTCATATGATACAGCGAGAGTATGTTTATCTTTACTGGTACAGACAGTATGCTAATAGTGAACCTCAGTATTTAATATTTAAACCTGCCCGATCAGCTACAGTGACTGGGAACCCCTCTGATCCTCGATTTCAGTCAACTACATCACGGACATCCACTGAACTCAAGATTACCGGAGTAACTCTGTCAGATTCAGCTCTCTATTACTGTGCTCTGGAGCCCAGTGATACAAAGTCTATGTGAAGCTGTACAAAAACTCAAGTTCATTTTTTCCTTTGAAGTCAAGCCACATCAAACCCACAAACCCACAATCTATAATTTACATAATATAATTACACCAGTGGAAACACCTGTGTGTGGTTACAAATTCAATTTAGTTCAAGTTATTAAAGGGAAATTGAAAGAAAAATGAAATAAATCAAAATTAATATAGAAAGCATGCAAAACCAATCCTCATTGATGTGAAAATATATCACAAACAATAATAATAAAAAAAAATAAAAAAAACGTATTTTAAGATTGAATAACATTCAGTGATGAATGAGATCCTCATCAGTGATGTTATACATTACAGGATGTGAATCTCAGGACAGTGTTGAACAAAGTACATTTCAAACTGCTGTTGAAGGAGCAACTGTAACAATCAACTGTCAATATGACACCACTGATGTATCACCAACTCTCTTCTGGTACCAGAAGAGAATGGATTTCCAGAATACATGCTGAGCAAATTTAAGTATCAGTTCAAAGAAAGATTTAGTGGTGATCTCAACACAATTTCAAAATCATTTCCTCTGACAATCCAGGATGTGTGTGTGTCTGACTCTGCTGTGTATTACTGTGCTCTGACGACCACTGTGACTCAAACACACTCAACACTCATACAAAAACCCTGTGTGTAAAAAACACAGATGGCTTACACATTTGTAGCAAATGCTAAGAAACTGCCTTGCCAATTGCTACTTATATTAGGCTATTATATTTTTACCTTTATAAAAGCCTCTAAAAAATAACATGATAATTAAATTGCTGTATTTACTTTTAAAACTTTTCATTAATTCATATTCGAGTAAGCAGTGACTGCATTTAACCTTAAAAAAAAAAAAAAAAACAAATAAAAAAAAACAAAAAAAAAAAAAAAAAAANTTTTTTTTGAGGCTTTTGTGCTCCCCTAAAAAAAAAAAAAAAAAAAAAAAACTAACTAAGCATCAGAGCACAGTGATACACTGATCTGACCTAAACATGGAAACATACCCGTTTCTGATTTTAGTTCTGACTTCAGGTACAAAATGACTCCCTTTATTTATTAGTGGTTTTGAAAAACAGTGTATAAGATCATTGTATGTTACTTGACTTATCATTTTCTTACTTGCTTGTTTTAGGTGTGCTGACCGCAGATCAGATTGGGCCAAATAAAGAAACTCTCATCATAAAGAAGGAAGACGAGACTGTGACTCTCAGCTGCTCATATGATACTAGCAGCAATTATGTTACACTTTACTGGTACAGACAGTATCTTAATGAAGAACCTCAGTATTTAATGTGGAAAGAGGCTCGTTCATGGAGCAGTACTGGGAACCCCTCTGATCCTCGCTTTCAGTCGACTACATCTCAAACGTCCACAGAACTCAAGATTAACGGAGTAACTCTGTCAGATTCAGCTCTCTATTACTGTGCTCTAAGAGTTGGAGCCCAGTGATACAAAGTCTATGTGAAGCTGTACAAAAACTCAAATGTATTTCTCACTTTGATGCCAAGCCACATCAAACCCACAATCTATAATTCACACAATACAATTACACCGGTGGAAACACCTGTGTGTGGTTACAAATGAAATTTTATTCAAGTTATAAAGGCAAATGTAAGAAAAAAATTGAAAGGGATCAAAATAACAAAAAATTAACAAATATAATGACTTTATTATAATATAATGACTACATGACTTTAGTACATCACAGCTTAACAAATGACATTACATTATCATTTGATATCTCTTCTGCTTGAGTCTGCCTGAAAAAGCATGATCTTTCCAATAAATGTCATTTTACTTCTGATTTAATCAGATTTAATCAGATTCATCGATTCTGACTAGTTACACTGTTGGTGAATTTTTCACAACAAATGTTGCATTTTTTGGATTGTTATTAATACGCAAAACCATTAACCATAATAGATGTGGACATATCACAAACAATATAACAATCATATTTTAAAATTAACAAAAATAATTAAACATGATTTAGACTGATGGATTTTTTTATAAATAAAATAGTAAACTGTATTTTAAACTAATCATGATTCTAACATCTAACCTTACTTCTCCTTTAGGCCTAACATCCTAACATTTGACTGTGTCGAAACCAGTGTAAAATTATGAGATGCTGGCTAGACAATATCAAAAATATAACCGTTGAGAATAGTGGGAGCGCAATAATGACAGCATTTTAGCAGATTTCTTTTGGCCTTAAAGCAATTGTTTACATCGCGAGACCTGATATCACACGATACTTCCTGACGCGGCGGCGGCCGGCTGCCCGCCGGCTCAAAGTTGCAAGTGCGAATTTTCCGCTCACGGGCACCAGGGGGGTGCGAAACGACCACCATTCAACCCGAAATAAGTAATATAACCATTCCAATGACTCCGAAGCTGTTCAGTTAAGGTAAAAAAGTTACTTAGTTCACCTTTAAGAAAACAGAGTTTGCTTCTACCTAGTAACAGAAGGGTTTGCATATGAGGAACCAATCAAATTGTAGGGAAATTATGTAATGTATCATGTCATTTTCGCCATGCTCCTATTCTATAAAAACTGTTGTATTCTTTTTGCTGGGGGGATTCTCTCTGAAATTTGTCTGAGATCCTCTAGCCGTGATTAAAGCATATTTGAAGGCATTGTCTGAAGTCTGTCAGTTATTATTGCTGCGCAGCAAGTTAGTTGGTGGAACAAGTTACAGGTTATGTGAGACACCAAAGACCTTATTCCCAAGTGATAGTGTCGAAAGGGGACGAGATGTCGTTTGACTCTTTGTGAGACTCTTAGGCGGGGTTAGATTGCAGTCAGGTAACTATAATTATTAGGCATTTTATTTTATGTGGTAAGAATAGCTACTCTTATGCATCAACCCGCGCATTCGAGGTGAACTCACTGACTATAATATTTTCAGGTGTCAGGGACACGTGGTTCAACCTAAGTCAGGTGCGTAGGGGAAAAATCTACCACAAGACACTGGCAGCAAATAATGTCCAGCTAAGAAAATGTATTAAGAATAATGTATCATTTCTTGCATTTTATAAAAGGCTGAACCCTATGTAATATTATTTTACATAATCTGTCAAAGGACATGGTTTATGTAATAACCAAAAATTATTAAAAAATGAACTTAAATTCTTGTGAGACAGTGCAGTTGCTGTTAATATCAAGAGAAGCTATAAGGATAAAGAGATTAGTTGTTTCCCTCTCACACTCTTCAACTCAGAGCAACAATTAATTTATGTTTCATCTCCTCCAGTGTGCCGGGGACAGGACCGTGTTGATCAGCCTTTGAGAGAAAAGACTTCAGATGAGGGAAATCAAGTGACTTTACTGTGTAATTATACACTCATGACTTCTGCAAATGCTTATCTCTTCTGGTACAAACAACAACTAAACAGATCACCAACATTCATTCTGAGTGACTTTTCCATTGGGAAAGGAATGACAGAGCTTGATTTTAAGGAGAGGTTTCATACAAAACTGGATTCCACATTAGAAACAAGTCCTCTGGAAAAACTGTTGTATTCTTTTTGCTGGGGGGATTCTCTCTGAAATTTGTCTGAGATCCTCTAGCCGTGATTAAAGCATATTCAAAGGCATTGTCTGAAGTCTGTCAGTTATTATTGCTGCGCAGCAAGTTAGTTAGTGGAACAAGTTACAGGTTATGTGAGACACTAAAGATCTTATTCCAGAGTGATAGTGTCGAAAGGGGGCGAGACGTCGTTCGACTCTTTGTGAGACTCTAAGGCGGGGTTAGATTGCAGTCAGGTAACTATAATTCTTAGACATTTTACTTTATGTGGTAAGAATAGCTACTCTTATGCGTCAACCCGCGCATTCAGAGGTGAACTCAACTGAGTATAATATTTTCAGGTGTCAGGGACACGTGGTTCAACCTAAGCAGGTGCGTAGGGAAACATCTACAAGACGCTGGCATCATGAAAATAATGTCCAGCTAAGAAAATGTATTAAGAATTTTATAAAAGGCTGAACCCTATACTGTATGTAATATTATTTTACATAATCTGTCATAGGACATGGTTTATGTAATTAAATAACCAAAAATGAACTCCAAAAACGAGGTGTTTAATACAATAAATTCACCACCAGAGGGAACCGTCCCTTAAATTCTCCTCAGAGCAACAATTCATTTATGTTTCATCTCCTCCAGTGTGCCGGGGACAGGACAGTGTTGATCAGCCTTTGAGACAAAAGACTTCAGCTGAGGGAAATCAAGTGACTTTACTGTGTAATTATACACTCATGAGTTCTGCAAAAGCTTATCTCTTCTGGTACAAACAACAACTAAACAGATCACCAACATTCATTCTGAGTGACTTTTCCATTGGGAAAGGAATGACAGAGCTTGATTTTAAGGAGAGGTTTAATGCAAAACTGGATTCCACATTAGGAACAATTGCTCTGACAATCCAGGATGTGTGTGTGTCCTAATGCTTTATGAAAACCTCTAAAAACCGCATGAATCTACAGAAAATTTTAAATCCACCTAAGTAGTATACTTTTTTTTATTTTTTTTTTACTTTTCTTAAATTCATATACAGGTGTCATTTCACTTTTCTTAGATTCATATACAGGTGTCATTTCAAGTCAGCATTGACTTCATTGAATCTGCATTGAACACAGGTTGACAACACAACACAAAACTGTGAAGAAAAGAAAAAAAAACTGCAATTGATAAGTCTTTGTTGTGGATTTTATGTTACAGTTGGAATTTGGGACACAGATGTATAAAATATTTACAACCTGAAGATGGCGATATCTACATACACATGACATCACCTCATAATTACAATTATAAACCATGATTGAAAAGAAAATCTGCTGTTGAACATCATCACTACATCAACATGACAAGCAGGAATCAAAGCTTCTCCTCCAGCGCTGGAACACTGCTTTCAATTACATTTTATTTTTTTATTTTTTTGCACAAATGACTCACAGAATCCATTTTATTCATTTTTGCCTTTCATTTCTATGGTAAGTAATCAAACCTTTGTTGTTGTAAATTACTGCACTTTTCTTAAATTCATACAGGTGTCCTTTGAAGACAGCACTGACTTCCTTGAATCTGCCTTGAACATAGGTTGACAACTCGAACACAGGTTGACAACACAACACAAAACTGTGAAGAAAAGAAAAAAAAACTGCAATTGATAAGTCATTGTTGTGGATTTTATGTTACAGTTGGAATTTGGGACACAGATGTATAAAATATTTTCAACCTGAAGATGGCGATATCTACATACACATGACATCACCTCATAATTACAATTGTAAACCATGATTGAAAAGAAAATCTGCTGTTGAACATCATCACTACATCAACATGACAAGCAGGAAACAAAGCTTCTCCTCCAGCGCTGGAACACTGCTTTCAATGACATTTTCTATTTCCTTTAAGATAAACAAAGATGACTCACAGAATGCCCGTTTTATTCATTTTTGCCTTTAATTTATATGGTAAGTAATCAAACATTTATTGTTGTAAATAACTGCATTATTAAAATGACATTGCTTGTATAATTGTGCTATTATGCATTCACAGGAAGCTTTGGGAAAGACACTGTTAATCAGCCAAGTGAGACACAAACTGCCACTGAAGGACATCAGGTTACCCTGAGCTGTGAATATGAAACGCTTCAGTCTGCTCCATATCTTTTCTGGTATATTCAGCGCTCTAATGGCCTTCCTGAATATATACTGATGAAATACAAATTTGGATCAAGTAGCAGTTCTGAATTTGAAGACAGATTTGATGCCAGATTGGACTCAAACTCAGTTCGACTGTCAATCCAGGATGTATGTGTGTCTGACTCTGCTGTGTATTACTGTGCTCTACATCCACTGTGACCAAACACACTCAACACTCATACAAAAACAATTCTTTGACATTGATAAGAATGCATAATTAATAATAATCAACTAATAATATGGAGAACAACAACATAAAATATACAATCTTTTAATGGTAAAAGTCTCTTTTTTTTTTACAGCTTATTCTAATAATATACCCAAGTACAATAACTATGTCAAATGATCTCCTATACAATTTCATCAAATTGAAAAAATTCTAATAATCAGTGAATCAACTTATGTGAAGATAAAACAAACATCAGAACATTGAAAAGTCTCAAAAAATAGACCCAGAATCATTAAGGAGGAGGAGACATTCAGTATTCAGGAACTGTGGTGCAGTCAGACTCCTCCTGCAGTTCTCTGCATATAGAGATTCCTGCCTTTATTAGAGAGAAGAATATGTTCAGCTCCCTCTGCCCGAAGCTTCAAATATTCTATGTTCATTACTACCGAAGCTTCGAAGCTCAAAAATGGTATTCGGACCAGCCCTAGGGGCGGCACACATGTTTTTCGCCTAGAGCGGCAGAAGTGCACCCGCCGGCCCTGCATGTGTGACAGTGTTAATACAACCTTATCAAAGAGAGGCTGAAACAAGAGTCTACCGTAGACTTCAAGTTAATTTTTGTAAAGTATTATTTAAACAATTACTGTGATGGCAAACTGGCACAAAATTGTAGCCTTTGTAAGGCCTGCTATATTTGGCCCAATCTCCGGTTCGCCAATACACGGGGAAGGTTATCACGCGTTCTGTCCTCACTCATGCAAAGTATTGGTTGGTTAAATTTGCAATACATTAATCATATGTATTTACTCGTTAATTCATCTGACTCCATAAATGAAAGGTTTTAATAATATCTGTGCCTCACTAAAAGTGAGCGAATGTTTGACTATTCCTTTTAACCATTAAATAAACAATGTCAAACACAGTTGGAATAATCACATTGTAGCAATTTAATATTTCAGATATCAGAGATCAATTCCACAATCAATTCAAATATCTAGAGCATGGTTATACATTGGTTACACCAAAGAATCTTACCCAGCTTGTACCTGAGATAGAGAGAGAGAAAGGGAAAGAGAGAGAGAGAGAGAGAGAGAGAGAGAGAGAGAGAGAGAGAGAAACCACCTATCCAATTCCACGTCCAGCCAAGAAGAAGAGACAGAGAGAGCCAGAACACCTTCCTTTATCCTCTGACCAGGTGACAAGGGGGATGGGGTGAGACCACCCTCAAATGGCTTCTATCCCACAGAAGGGGGGTTGCCTTATCTGGCCTTATCTCTAAACCAGTTTTCTATGAACTTCTATAAACCTTATTTCCTTTTATTTTATCTATCTGGATATGAGATATCTGTACCACTCACTTTGAGACATTTCAAATGACACCAAAAACATAACAGTCAATGATAAACATTCGCATTAAACCATGTTCTTGTGTGAGTTCTTTGTTGTTAGTTCATGTGCCTCTGTGAGTTCAAATGTTAATTAGCCAGGGTTTGTTTGTCCCTTTTGTCCCATAAATCAGGCCTCAACCAGTATTTTCAGTCTTACACCTTCTTTATCACATATTTCTGGGGTAAGTCAAATTCTGTATATACATGCTGTAATATTCCTAATATGAATATGAGATCCTCATCAGTGATGTTATACATTACAGGATGTGATTCTCAGGACAGTGTTGAACAAAATAGAAGATTTCAAACTGCTGTTGAAGGAGCAGCTGTAACAATCAACTGTCAATATGAAACCACTGATGTATTACGAAATATCTTCTGGTACCAGCAAAAAGTGAATGGATTTCCAGAATGTATGCTGAGCAAATTTGGTCAGCTCAAGGAAAGATTTAGTGGTGATCTCAACACAATTTCAAAATCATTTCCTCTGACAATCCAGGATGTGAGTGTGTCTGACTCTGCTGTGTATTACTGTCTCTGACGACCACAGTACTGAAACACACTCAACACTCATAAAAACCCTGTGTAGTGTTGTTTAACGCAGGGTTCCTACACATTTTCCATTTCAAAGTTCCATACTTTTTCAGACTCAAATTTCCAAACCTCTCTGTAGATTACCAAAAATGAATAAATTAATAAATAATGGAGGGACACACTGTAAAAAACACATGTGAAGTTATGTTTGTGCACAGAAAATTACTGTATACAAGTTCACAGTAGAATACTGTGTGTAACCCTTTTGCCACCCGGCTCGTTAAGTTAAAGGAGTGATTTCTTAATCTTTAACCTTTTTTTCCCTTACTGGATCATTCCTATGGCAAAAGAGACATTCCGATGTATAAAAACTGTGTCTAGGATAAAATATGTTACTCACTTACAAATCTGATAATAAGAGGTTTCCCAGAAATAATAATCAATGAATAAACCAATGCGAAAATGTCTGGATTTAATAAAAGAAAATTACGCGTCATCCAATCTTTTATATCTTTAACACACTCTGTCAATTTGGAAAATTTTGCGTTTTCATCTGGCCGTGATGAAATATATATGAGTGTCATCAGCATAACAATGGAAACTAATTCCATGTTTCCTTATAATATTTCCAAGTGGCATCATATATATTGAAAATAACAGAGGGCCTAACACAAATTAAGTAAACACTGAAAATAGTTTGTATGTACTGTACTTACTGACAGAACATTGCACTGGAAGCAGGGTCCCCAACCATTACTATAAGTTTACCCTGATTTTGCTGTTATTCTGTTACATATTTGCAGTGAATAGACAATTAAGGAAAATACTGTATTCTTTAATAAAACATAAAAACAAAAATCTTTTGAAACTAAAAAAACAAACACCAGAAAGACTCATAATTCATTCCTTTTGCAACACATTTTTTTTATTTATTTTTTTACAAAAGGTAAAGAAACCTTTTCATTCAAAGTTTTTTCAAATATATATCTTAGTGTTTGCCAACCCAAAATTGGCATCTTTATAATTTTATGTTTGATATAGCCTTTAATAAAAATTATGTAAGCTACCCCGGTGTCATTATACAGTGGCATCTTTCATGTCTTGCTCATTTTGCAGATGGTAATTAAGGAAATTAAACATTTGCTCCACGATTATGTGGAATTGAAGGAAAACGAGTATTAAAACATGGCCTTGGCACTCTGGGCAAATGAGAACAGCCTCCATATATGTCCAGATCACACACTGCCAGTGCTACCAGTGATAGCTCTCACATGAGTTTTCATAATAAAGAATAACGTGGAAACATCACAAAGCCATATACATATGACGTTGTTTGTGATGACATATATCCCATTTCCTATCATACAAATAAAAAAAGACAACAAAAACACCAGTTCGTTTACAGCATCACACAATTGCATCATGTAGAATATACGCAATTATAACTGGAGCCGGGAATTGCTGAGAGCCGGTTCCCGGTTCAGTCAGTTCACCAAAAAGAATCGGTTCAAGTATGATTTGTTCGTGAACCGGGACATCACTAATTGTAACACCTGTTGAGTGAGTGGAGCAGCACAGACCGCATCATTGGCTGCATTCGAAAACGTAGGCAGCTGACTTGTTGCCTCACTGCCATCAGGCAATGACTTCGCAGGTAGCGTTTGCGCACAAAAGTTCCTCACGAAACTGATTTCAGACAGCCTTCTGAGGCAGTGTTATGGTTTAATGATCTACAGCAAAATAGAGCGAGCTTTGATGAAAACTAAGTCAATATTTAGTGACTACAACAGTTACTTCTCGCTAGAAATGACATAAGAGGAAACCATTGATAAAAAAAATGTACATTTACACACAAACTGACGACCAGCAGTAACTTTCAGACGCCATCTTTATTTTTCTAGCTCAACTGTCACATAATGGAAAGCACAGGATTGTGGGATATCAAAGGGATATAAGTTGCATTATGGTACTGTGACTTAAAATCACAGTATTAAACTTTGGTGTAAAAATAGAAGTTAAAAGTACTGTGAGTACAAGTTAAAAGTACATCTATGCTGCCTTCAAAAATCAATCAGATGAAGTTATCTCAGGAGACAGGAAGTGAAACTAACATTGCATTCGGACGTGCATTGATGCCTTCCGACCTTGAAATGCGTCCTCCGAAGGCAGTATATATCAGTTTTCGGACGCAGTCTGAATCTGTAAGTTTCAAAAAAAAAAATCCTTTGTCTTTTCTAACTAAATTCAACCCGGTCAGATCATTTATATGGCAGTAGTCAGTATAGTGAAACTAAGCTGTTAAGCTAGCGGATAGAGATCAATTAGGTTGTCAAAATGTTTTAGATGTATACCCACATTTATAAGCTTACTCTACAGAGAGGTGGGATAATTTATAAATAAAAGATTATATTTTGTGTTGCAGATAAGCATGAAATAACATGTGTAACTGCATGTGACATAATTTTACATAATTTATTTATTATAAAATTATTGTTTTAAAACCGGGAATCCTTTTTCACTCAAGGTTGTTTTGCTGTGCTGAAGCAAGAGAAACTGCCTGAAGAGAGTAAAGCCTGTATAACCATGCTAGCAGTTCTTTAATGTCTTTAACTTTGGTACTGGCGTGTGGAAGGAAGCCACCACTGATACCCTGGACTGGGAAGATCCTCAGTTGAAGCTGTAGCTACTTTCATTTGTCCTTCCCACATTTTTATCTGAATAAAATATTTTTGTTAAGTCTATTCCCTCATTTTAGTCTTGGGCGGTATGAACAAAAATCCATTTCACAGTATTTTTCTAAAATATACCGGTTTCACTGTATTTGACGGTATTTTTTTTTCTTCAAGCATGACTGGGTGTTAACCACATTTTCTACGGCTTGAGAGAGGAAATACTACAGTAGATTGACTTAGAATGCCCTATTTTATGGTCATGAGTGAATATTATAGAAAAAATCCACGTAGTATTAATACAGGTTGGCAAGGCTGTTTATAAAGAGGTGCCAGCAGGAGGCGCGTCAGAAACAGCGGTTTCCCAGTAAGCTGTACACAAAGCAGCGCAGGAAAGATAAAGAAAGAATAAATGAAAATAACTTCAAATTTTTTCTAAAGACCGTCAGTTCACTTCAGATACAATCATATAAAAACACCCGCGCCGCGTTTTGAGTTTGAAACGTGCAGTGCTCATGTTTATTCAACGAAATAGATTTTCCAAAAGGCTGTGTTGATATTGTGAACCAATGTATGGGCAACACTGTAATATAATTTGACATTTATAAAAAAATTCATATCATAACAAAAATAAACACCAGTATTCGGTATGAACCGGTATACCGCACCCAGCACTAGCTCTCTTGTTGTGTTGTTTTGTGTCAGCTTACACCTGTCCTCACTTGGGTGTGTGTCAAGTCAGTGTGTCAAAAATGTTAAAATGCAGTCCATTTTTATTTTAACAGCAGAATACTGGCAATCTGTAAATAGTTTTATGCAAGCTGCATTATGGTACTGTGACTTAAAACACACTATTAAACTTTGGAGTAAACATATGAAGTTAAAAGTACTGTGACCAAAAAAAACACTACTTGGAGATTATTGTGTTTCATTTTACAGTTACAATGTTGCTGCTGTAAATGAAAACACAGTGAAAAAACTGTTATTTATCCTTAAGTTACTTGACAATTGTTGGCGTTTATTACTGTTGTACAGTTACTTGTCACTTTCTGCCAGTTAATTACTGTGAATTTCATAGTCAATTTCCTACAGTGCATGTTTATTGTGAGAAAATGGCATTTCAATAACATTCAATACTTTTGCAAAAAACGAATCCAGAGCTTTGAATAACAGACTTCTCTCTCAGACCTATACTGAATCAAACTGCTTGGATACCACAATATTTCAATTATAGTCATCAGATCAAAAGCGATGCTTGATGTGTATTGGAAGAAAAGGGGGCGGGTCTTTTTATCACAATCCACACCCACAATATAAATTTGAATTTAAATTTGAATTTATTAAAAGGATAGCCCCTTGAGATGTAACATCTCAATTTCGAGGGGGCCCAATAAAGCATATCAGTTCTCTAGGGCATTAATTTACCTATCATTTATGTATAGTATTATTTATGGTATAATTTATCATTCAAAACAAAAGAGTACAATTTTCACTTTGTACAATTGTACTTTTAAAAACAGTTCAGATCTGAAATATCAACATGGAGAGGTATTTATTGATCCTCATAATTATATCAGGTAAATCACAGTTTTAACAATTCTTAAATGTTAAGCAGTTATATCCATGTGTGTTATGTCTCATTTTCATTGAAAGGATTGGATTTGTGAAGTGTCTTATATTACTCCCAGGCGTGTTTGCTGACAGCATTGGGCCAAAGGACAAGGATACTAATATGATCAGAAGAGAAGGAGAGTCTGTGACACTGAGCTGCTCATATGATACAAACAGCAATAATGTTAGACTTTACTGGTACAGACAGTATCCTAATAAAGAACCTCAGTATTTATTGTATAAAGGTGCTAAATCATCAGTGGATATGATAATATACCAGACCGTCGGTTTCAGTCGACTGCATCCCAAACCTCCACTGAACTCATTATTGACAGTGTAACTCTGTCAGATTCAGCTCTCTATTACTGTGCTCTAAGAGTAGGAGCCCAGTGATACAAAATGCCTGAGAGGCTCTCAGAAACGAAGAAAAACTAAATAATGACTATTGTAACGCTTGACGTAAAGCAAGTCAAATTTGTAGTTTCTTATGTCTCATTCGAACTACAGAAATGCTAACTGGCTAACTTGCATAGGGCGGTTATAGCAGATATAGGGCAGCAAAGCGAATGCAGAAGTGCCTTTCACCCTGTTACGACTTGATGAACCACTGAAACGATTTTGGAAACATTCTTTTAAGGTAAAAAATAATCTTTAGTGTTGCTTTAACTTTACATTAAGTAAATCCACTTCAAAAGCGAATTACTCCTGGACAGCAATGCCATAGAGAGATACAGAGCGACCGCAAAAAAATGGAAGTTCAAAGACAATATTTTAAAGATGGCTGCACACTTGTTTCTTGGCGCATAAGGTCTATACTATGGGGCTGTTGAATGCTTTAATCTGATTGGTTGACGAACGTTCTAAGGTGTGCAATTATTTTCAGGGAAAGCACAGCTAAAGATCCAGGCAGGTCCTGACCGCATTACATGTCCATATCACTTCTCCAAATGATTTCAGTTTTTCAAAGGTCCTTACAGCCTACAACAGCAAAAGAACCAAAACCCACAGCGACACTGACCAAGCAAATAAATATTGTAAACAATAGGATAAAAACGATTTTGCCACAAAATTATGTTTATTATGTACAAAAAGCACATACTTTCCTTTTCCCGCTCTCTCTCCCACTCAAACGCACACACATACAGTGCAGATACACACTCTGACGATTTTAGCTGTAAAATAGTTTAGCAACTTAAAGCTGCAGTCCGCATTATCAACTTCACGTGCATTGTGCCTTGGCACGGCACAGCGCGGATGAATCCAATGTTTTGAGGAGAAGTGTGGCTGTCAGTCGTCGCGCCGGTGGTGTGGATGTCATTCGCAATCACAGATTCTACTTTTTGGAAGTATGACCAACATAAGAATTGTCACCGGAAAATGTCGTCTGAACAAGTAACATCCACTTTTGTTCTGACCAACTAAGGGGGAAAAAGCATTGCAGTAAATCACGCTGATTAAATCTAACGATCGCTTATCATAATCACTTCAAACCGTGCAAATTATACTTTGTTCTCAAATTGTTACTGTTAACAACATCAGCATTGCGTGACTACATTTAATGCCCTTCCGATATTTGTCCTTGTTTTTACATGGGCCGGTTGCAGTCTCTTTTTTCTCCGAAGTCCGAAGTCTTTCGTGTTTTACGACGGGTGAATCTCCAGTTGTCACTGGTGATTGTCGTAGCTTTCTGGATCCGTCATCAAATTAATAAGTTTAATTATATGAAGTTCTGTGAGAAACGGCTATAAATCTCCACCTCCAGCATTCTCACACTCATAGCTAGCCGAGACTCTTCTTTATGTGTACAGATGTGACGTAAGACGCAAAGACATGCTCGAATTTCCCGCGGAAATCCACCAGTACCACTGGAATTAAAAACATTATTACAAGCTTACCGTTTTGAATCGAGCTAAGGCAAGCAGATAGTTTTGAACTCTGGCTGGTTATGTACTTGCTCAAAAATTTATTTTGGATAATTTTGAACCCAAAAAAGTTACGGACTGCAGCTTTAAGATCCACAGTGAGAATAGATTACATAAAAAGAGTCACCTTATCATAAGATTGATAAGTATTGATTACATATACAGTAATTCACATTAGTTAATGGCACTGTTCCTCATATGTACATTATGAAAGGATAAAAATGGATAGAGGATTGGCTCTGATGTCACTGACCACACCCACACTATTCATAAACAGCTGAGCATCTCCCACTGCAGTATAAATACATGCATCAATCTACATCATTTATTTCATTTATCAAAAGTTTATAGGGGTGCATATGTATGAATCTCAAAAAGATAAATAGCAAAACCTCCTAAAGCTGTGATAAAAACCCACTTAAAACATATTTAAACTAAAGTACAGTATTAGCATGGAGTCCTGTCTGCTAGTGATTGTCACAATTTCAGGTGAATATATTTTACACTTTAAATATCACATTTTTGCCAAGAACTATGTTATGATTTAGGGAAAGGGCTTATGGTTAAGTGTGCAATTGCTCTATTTTATTGCAGGTGTGTTTGCTGACAGCATTGGACCAAATGACAAGGATACTAATATAATCAGAGGAGAAGGAGAGTCTGTGACACTGAGATGCTCATATGATACAAGCAGCAGTTATGTTTTGCTTTACTGGTACAGACAGTATCCTGTAACAGAACCTCAGTATTTACTGTGGAAAGGTGCTCGATCAAGTGGAGGAGGGGATAAAACAGACGATCGGTTTCAGTCGACTACATCCCAAACCTCCACCGAACTCACTATTAATGGTGTAACTCTGTCAGATTCAGCTCTCTATTACTGTGCTCTAAGAGTAGGAGCCCAGTGATACAAAATGCCGAGAGGCTTTACAAAAACTCACATATCGAAATCTTGATTTAAAAGCCAGCTATCAAATGTTTATCACACCACATATATATTTTGTAAACCACTGAGACTGTAAATAACAGAATGTGGTAACACCTGTTGAACAATTTTAAAGTATGTATGTGAAGACAGTTGAGAAGAGAGGATATGATATCAAACTAGAACTTGCTGTATGGGATGTTTATAAAGTTTGCTAAAGTTGTTAAAGTTAATCCTCAACATAGATCCATATAGTAAGACAGATAATCAAAACTAAATTATTTTCTCAAATGTATGTTGAAAACATAAAAACAGGGCCAATCCATCTCAAATGGTCCAAATATTCTAAAGTTGGTGGCTTGGCCATTTTGATTGACATTTTCCTTTTTTTCTTGTGATTACCCGTATGTAATATTATTGCAAAACAACCAGTTTTTTTTTTTCTTGGTTTGACCACAGCAGTCGTCTTTTGTGGTTACACAGGGGTGTAAAGGGGGTCGCACACCGGACGCGCAGCGCCACGTCTTTTAAATTCGAACACATTATTCTCTATGAGAGTACACACACCGGCGCCGCCTTTCGGCGTCCGTCCGCGGCGGCTCAGGACCGTGTTCAAAATCCTGCTGCGCCACAGAGCGCCATTTACATAGTTTTATATTAAATTTACATTTATGTGTCTCAAATCGTAGTTAATGTATATACGGACTTCACCATGTGCTGCAATATACATTTAGTTTTATATTTATTTACAGAAATCAGAAAATTGCTGATGTTATCGGATTTTCAGGTGACAGTTGTCCTAGACGTGGCGCGGCGCGGCGCTGAGCTGCGCGTCCGGTGTGCGGCCGCCTTAAGGCCTCATTATACTTCTGCGTCGGACCTACGCCGGAGCCTATACGCCGTAGGCAACGTGTTGGTTTTAATTTATACTTCTGCGTTGTTGTCCGCGTTGACGCGCACCTAGGGAGCATGTGAAACCCCGAGGGAGGGGTTCTGGCAGACCAATCACAGCGCTTGCGTCCGCGTAGAATTGACGCGTTGTTACATTCTTGGAGAGGTGCACGTCAGGGTTAAAGCCTGAAACTCGTCGCCAGTCCACCAGTTTTTTTTATTAAATTCCATATTTGCAGACAGACAACTCTTACTGATGAAGCCACGACACGAACCGCAATAGATTTTTTTTAAAAGGGAGGTTAAAAATAAATAATTGCTGCGTGGAGTCATCCAACCAAAATGCGGCGTGAACACAACCAATCAGCTTGCAGCGCACAAGTCCCACCCCTGAAAGTTCCTGAACTTTGAAAAAGTACTACCTCATGAGCAGGGACTATCGGAGGGGGAAATATTTACCCGGAACTTCATTTAGACCCTGGTTCCTGCGGTGTAAACACATCGAGTACCAGCCCAAAGTTCCTAGTTCCTGGGGAAAGTTCCTGCGGTGGAAACGCGGCTTAAGTCTTGACCTTTATTATAATTGATTTTTATTAAAGTGATGACATGAAAGATGCTACTCTGTCTTTGAGACATTATATGAAGCAACAGTGTGACAGTGATAAACTGATTTTTAGATGCACTCCCTTTCCCCCAGGAGGTGAGGAAGGAGGAGCCTAACGTATCTGAGAGTTTTTACTGAACCTGACAGAGACCGTCATAAGATCATTCAAGCTGAGACTGTAAGCACACACACAATGATCCTCCATTCAGTTATTCTGTTCTCTGCTTTAGTATGTAAGTACCATCACTTCAGTAAAGACCATGCAGAAGCATAACTGCAGGATAATTTAACACTTGAACCCTCAGCTGCAAACTCCTGTGTTTTGTCTGGTGTAATAGTATCTCCATTACTGGCACCTGCAAAGAAAAGTGAAAAAGTCTCAGAGGGTTCAAATATTATCACTATGCTGGTAAAATGTGAGCATTTCAGAAGTTAGCCTAATTCACTTATTGTGCACTATTAGTATTTATATATGAGTGTATTAGTGGTTATATAATATAGTGTACTTTTAAATATGAAGGCCACAAATAAGACCATATAATTAATTATACATACTTCATTGTGATCATTTAAGGACAGCATTGGTACCGTCAGTATCCTGGATCAGCTCCTGAATTCCTTGTGCTCATTTTAGACAGTGCAAAAGATGTTAAGACATCTGATGTAGATCAAAGTTCACTACTAAGATCAGAAAAGACAAACAAAACCATGTGGATCTGGAGATCTCCTCTGCTGAAGTATCAGACTCTGCTGTGTATTACTGTGCTCTGACGCCCACAGTCACAGGAAACACAAGAACACTGTACAAAAACCTGCTTGCCCTAGTGAAAAAAAGTATACTTTATTGTATTTGAAATATATTCTCTTTTTCAATAGTACATTGCAAATATACCAACAAAATTTTTACTATCTTTAAAATATTAAAAGTAGCCTATATTAGCATCATGCTTTTACCTATTTTCACAATACATCTTTTAACACACTTTAAACTAATTGTACTTTAGTATTATTTTCTAAAAATATATTTTCTAAAAATATACTTGAAGTGAAAATTCAGTTTATTTTTTAAAAGTGTATTTATTTGCACTTTATTAAAAATATATATTTTAGGTATGCTGTGTGCTGGAAATTTTCATTGTAACAATGCATTGTATACTTTCAAAACACATTATGGTGTACAATAGTATTTTGTAGCCTGGATGCCGTAGCCTAGTAAATTTACAGACTGACCAGTAACTCTCCAAAACTATTTTCTCAACAAAAGCTTAACATATAAAAAACGGTGGCAGCAGCGGCCAGAATTAAAATCAGTCATTTAACCAATTCAAGTTTAAATGATTTACTTAAACAGCAAAAAAAAAAATTAGAGCAGTAAAGCTTTAGCTTTTTGATAGATGCTGTCATCCAGGGGTATCGCTAAATTGTTGTGGAAGAAATGCTTAAAAAAGCTTTGGCTTTCTGCACAAAATTAAACTCTGGTGTAGGTTTTCTTTTGCCGACTAACTCCAGATTTTCTTTAAAAGTTAATATTGAAAATAGCATGGATAATAAATAAAAAAACACCCGCAAATTAAGAAAACATCTTCATCAGCTTTACAAAACGTGTGCTCCAAATACTCACAACACAACCAAATACAAAAACGTGCTGAAAGTTCACAACACAACCAAATACAGAAATCAGAAATCTTGAAGTGGGACTTTGGAGTGAGCAGGGGGGCACTAGTCTTGTGAGCCATTATGTAGCCACTTGGAACGCACTTGGTGAAGGGAGCAACAACGTCATTTCCTCATTATTTTCACCTGGGATGTTCCCATGACAACGCAGCACGGTGTCCATCAGCTGAATAGCTGTCCTTACGATGCTGTTGCAAATAAATATACATTTTATACAAAAAAGGTTTTAAAATATGCATTAGGCTATATATCTGTGTGTGAGTGTCTCAGCTTTAAAACTTGCCTTCTCTTGGACCCTGCATTACCAAACATTTCTTATTTCTTCTTACCTATTTAAACATAATATGATGAAATTTGTACAATGCAATGATGTATAGATTTATATCTTACCCTCGTGGTCTTTTTCTCTATCTTTTTTATTTTCTATTTGTTTTATTTTTTCAGCCATTGTTAACTCTTCTTTTCTCATTTGTATTCTGATGACACTGAACATATTGTTAATACATTTTTGTATATTGTATACAAAGTTAAATGTCATAAACATGTCATGTTTTGCACAAAAAAAATAAATAAAAAATAATAATAATTAAAAATAAATAAATAAATAAGTAGAATTTGAACTATAAGCATGTCCCAGACGGGTTCGTCACTTATTACGATTATTTCAGTCCCCTGGAAACATTGCTGTTGTGGTCTGTGGTATTTTCAGTGTGTTTTTGCATTGGGTTGTGTTGTGAGTATTTGAAGCACACGTGTGTTGTAAAACTGATGAAGTTGTTTTCTTAATTTACGGCTTTTTTTTCTATTTGCATGTGTTTTCCTCAGTTGTAGCGCGTTGAGCTCTCTCGGCCACCGTAAATTCATGTGGTTCTGTAATTTCACTGCTGGACCACCAATCACAGAGCTGAAAGCGTTAGGCGGAAGAAAACGGATGTCTGCACACATTTTTTTTTATAAATTCCTAAAATAACATTAGAACGGATTACTTTTTATTAAAAAAAAATATATATATATATATATATGTATATATATATATATATATATATATATTTTTTTT
>FLSR01000646.1:75727-93229 GCA_900092035.1 Leuciscus waleckii
AAATTACTGTCCAAGAGTACGAAAATGCAGCACAATAATGGCAAGAATGAGCATGTCCAATGTCCATACATATAGTGATAAGAATGTGTACATTTTAGATTATCCCAACAAAAAAAAAACATGCAAAATACAGATCATATATATACAAATCTCTTTTTTTCAGAATAATGGCTTGACCAGAATATCTGAAAGTCTGAAACAGAAAGCCAGATTGGCATGTCCTAGACCTTTTATACAAAATAAAGTATGCAGCTGGTGAAGGACAAATCCACTAAGCAGTACAATAGTGATGAGAACTCAATTAGTCAAAAAATTGATATCTTTTTCATTATTAAGAGACTAAATAATTGTGATTTCTTCAGCTATAACTTGTGAGAATGCATAAACATTTCATACTCACTGCAGACAGTGCAATTCAATTGTGGGGGTAGTACTTTCAATAGAAAACCTCATATGAGACATATGTTCATATCTGCTCTCCTCCACTTGGGGGAGATGTTTTAACAAATATATGCAGCTTCACTCTTACAGTCAAGACTTCACAAGTTTCTCAAATGAGGACTTTGAGCATCTCAGCAAGTTCCAGTTAAATTCAAGAGAACATTGTTTACTTCTGTGGGACTTTTGCATCATGATTACCATGAGAAGCTGTGTGAAAACTCTTTTAATCCTGTTTGCAACTTGCATGGGTAATATACCATCTTTAATGCATGCATTTGTTCCTTACTGTCAGTTTCATCTGTATGTAGGAATATATTTACTGAAACAATTTACTCTCTTTACAGAATGCAGAGGACAAGACTTTGTTAATCAGCCCAAAAGGTTCCAGTCAGCATATGAAGAGGGGGATGCTGTAACTTTGGATTGTAAATATAATACTACAAGCTCAAACCCTACTCTAATCTGGTACAGACAACACAGTAATGACTCTCCGAAATATATTTTACGGAGACATAAATTTGGAGATGGTGATGAAGCCACTGAGTTCAAGGGACGATTTCACTCCAGACACGATTCTATTACAAGATCAGTTCCTCTGACAATCCAGGATGTGTGTGTGTCTGACTCTGCTGTGTATTACTGTGCTCTGAAGCCCACTGTGACAACAGGAGATTCAGTGCTTGAACAAAAAACCTTCCTGAGCTTTTAACGTAGGCATGCGACAAATTAGACAAGTGCTTAAAAAAAGTTAAAGTTACAATCTTGAACATCAACAAATGAAAGAGCACCAGGGAAATGTGGAAACTGTTCTACAATGGCCCATAAGACACTTGACAAAGTATTGTGAAATATTAAAAATGCATGTAATAAAGTCAAATTTACGTAGGCCTATACAGTACACAGATTTACTGTACATATAAATGTAGGTATGTATACATTTGTTAAAATATCATTCTAAATGAATTTTGGTTCTTATGAAGGTTAAAGTCATCATGAAAACAAAATTGACATTTCAAATTTATGGAATATTGCGGTATTTATTATAAATGATTTATCCATGTACATCCTTATTTTTAATTCAAGAGCCCTAGTAATCTTTAATCAAAATAACTTACCCTCCCTCTTGCTCTGACATCTCTGTCTCATGTGTTTTTCAGCATGAGGGTGGGATCAACCTGTCAATCATATGAGGTCAGAGCAATAGAAAACCACACTGATCCAATCAATTACTGCGGACAAAATCAAGTCCCGCCCTACATTTTTTTCTTTTTGGAGAAGCTGTTTTACTTGGATAAACGTCACAATAGGGAAGAAAGGACAATCACAACTTCCATTTCATGCCTTTTATAGGTTGTCTTAACTGAAAACATTTATGTTTACACAACAATTTTACTGTTAGCAAAGTTTTTAAAGCGCATGTGCGCGAGACTCACCTTAAAGATATAAGCGCTTGTTTACATAGACAAATATGGAGTTACAATGCAGTGGAATGGGGAAAAGGGGTTCTGTGTGAACTATAAACATAAAAGATGGACAGCGCGTCTCCACTTCTCTAGAAAAATTAACATTTCTCAGTTTTTTCATCACCATGCTAGATAAAAAAGCTATCTTTGAAATTAGTCCTCCAGCGATAATTTTTTTTATATGTTCACTTTTGTCTTGCTTATAGGGACCTATTTTTGTACATCTTCATATTCCTCTAATTGTTACTTTTTAGGGCATTTGGCTTTGTGAGCTGTACAGACAAGAAATAGCGAACTTTTCGCAACCTCATGATGATGTTCTGCACCCATGCAGTTTATCGGTCGCTTTTCCGGCTTGACATACAGTATATGCCACTGTGAACTCACAAAATAAATGACAGAAAGAATCTCAAAAGCCTTTGATTGGCTAAGCCATGTTATATTTGTTTAAAAAAAAAAAAAAAAAAAAAATTTTTTTAAAAAAAAAAAAAAAAAAAAACAGACGGCAAAGCCACTTGAAGGCAAGCCTGCAACCCTAGCCGAAAAAAACGTGCTCAAGCTGCGGGATACGCAGAAGAGGCATTTTTTATGGATGTCAATGGAGGAGAGGCTTCACTATGCTGAATAAACCTCTTTTATGAGGAAATACCTTATCTTCAATGAATCAAGAGCCTATCGGCTAATCTTCCACGTTTGCTCTTAAACATTAGTTTTGGACTGATCTATTTGTTTATAGCCTACCGAAAAAAAAGAAAGAAAAAAAAACTTTTTTAAACTGTTTTATAAGAGAAGTAACGGACAATTCATTTCTACGGTATCCACAAACAGTGATTGACCATTGCATAACTCTGAATGAAATTAAATTATGTCAAGGGTTTAATGTGATTGGTTATCAAAGCACATGTAATCCAAGTTAGCCGTTAAGCTTTTTCCATTGATAGAGCCACGGACCCTTGTATCTTAGCATCTCTGACATGAGGGGATATCTGAATGTCATCATCGAAATTTTCAAATAAAATTAAGACAATGTATAAATTCAGTGCAATTCATTTAAAATTAACATAAAAAATATATGAAGTTATTTAAACTGAAACATAAACATAAAATGTGACTGTTGTAATGTGTTTAGACATCCACTTAATGGTTCTTGCTGTTCTTAAATGATGGTTAAGATGTTTTATTGCATAGTTATAATAGATTAAATATTTTATTTAAGTCAATAGTTAAACTAGTCCATTAAGAATAGAGGTTAAAAGTGAGTCTATTTTAGTAAATGCAAAAAGATCATTGTTTTAATGGGAGTGCATCTTTCAGGGGTGGTGCTTTCTGGAGTCCTCCTCTACTAGACAGTGAGTGTTTGCTGTCTGAGTAACAGTTTGTTCAGCAGAGGAACTAATACATCATTCTGCAAAATGGTGCTCTATTTTGGTTTTGTTCTGTACTTTGGCATGTAAGTATTTCATATGTTCATTCTTGTATTTTTTTATATTTGCATTATATATAATTTTTTGTTGTTGTTTGTTTGTTTTGTGCTGTTTTTTCTTCATCACAATGAAGTATAATATGGTTAAATCTTATCTGCAGGTTTGAGTTTTGGCAATGTCATCACACCAGTCCAAACTGAGATGTTCGGGACAGAGGGGGACAATATAACACTGTCCTGTAGCTACTCCTCTGCGGTTAGTCTACAGTGGTATCGCCAATATCATGGTTCAGCCCCTGAATTTCTTTTCATAATATTACATAGGACAGGACAAGTTTCACAAAAGTCTAAAATTGTAGATCTAGATCCTCGATTTTCTGGAAAAGTGAATGAAAAGAAAACCCATGTGGATCTGGAGATCTCCTCTGCTAAAGTGACAGACTCTGCGATGTACTACTGTGCCCTGCAGCCCACAGTGACAGGAAAACACAACTACACTGTACAAAAACCTCACTTATTCCTCGAGCATATTTCTGTAAACATTTGTTTGTGCTAGATAAAAAAAATAATTTAAGGTAGTTTTCTTTATAACCTGTAGAATTATATTTAAGAATCTATTTAAGTCTAAATGGTAAAAAAAAAAAAAAGAAACTTAAACATTTACAATTCAATACAAGTTATAAAAAGAACTTAAACATTTACCATTCTATACAAGTTATTAAAAAGTAAATGGACAAAATATGCTGTTCTGAGTTTCAACAGAAGGGGGCAACATAATCTCACAAATTATGCTTAATCCACATTTTACAAGCATTTCCATGAAAGCTTTAGCATTAAGTTCTGCCAGGAAGACTTAATTGTTACGTCACTCTACCTTTTCATCTATCCAATCACATTCCAACACTTGTGGTATAAAAGATCGGTACTTACTCATGTTTGAGTTCGCAGATGCTGAAGCTTCAATTCACCACCATCCTCCCCACCTCCTCCAAATTGAATTCCTCCCTCCATCCTCCTCACCACCACCACCAGGATGGTCCCTTCCATACCTCACGGGGGTCGGCTGCGCCACTGCCTTGATATTACTGTGCTCTAAGAGTAGCAGCCCAGTGATACAAAATGCCTGAGAAGCTTTACAAAAACTCATACAAAATTAATTCTTTGAAAAAGTCTTAAATCAATCAGTATCAAAACACATCAAGTTTCTGTAAACCGCCAACAGGAAATGTGGTAACAGCTGTGAATTTGGAGGTACAAAAGGTTGCATAAGGGCATGTTTAAATAATATACCATGTATTTAATATGCTTCTTGTGTTATCTTGTTTGTTGTTACTGTATCTCTTTATTTTCATAATATGTTGTAATTGCAAAAGATGTCATTTAAAATGTGAAGTCTCTTTAAAAACTATAACTGGCACTGGCAAGAGCAAAATGGCAATACAATATTAACAGTAAGCTGCAAAATGAAGAACATAAATAAATAAAACAAAGAAATAACCTTCAATATTTTTTGATCATCTTAGGTGTCTTGTAATTCAGATTCAGTGTCATGACAGGAGGAGGAGTTTAGCACAGACACTATACAGCTGTGTAAAGATGAGCTGTACAACACTGTGGAGAAGCTGCTGTTCTTGCCAGTTTAGTGAATGAACATGTTGATCTACATTATGATACTGCTGTCATCAACTGAAGGTATAATATTGTGTAAATGCATTCTATTGTAACAGAAGTGTTTGAAAATAATTTAATGGCACTTTAATTTGCAGGCTCCAGAGCCACAGAAGTCATCACTCCAAAAAGCGAGAGAGTATTTGCACTTGAGGGTGACAATGTGACACTCTCTTGTAGCTACAGCGGTTCTGTTCGTGGAGTTCACTGGTATCGCCAATACGCAGGCTCACCACCACAGTTCCTCATACTGGAATATTCAGGGGTAACAACTGAAGCTATTCCCCCCGTTCCAAGAGTAACCATCAATCACAGAAAAGAAGAAAGGCATGTGGATCTGAAGATCTCCTCTGCTACAGTGTCAAACTCTGCTCTGTATTACTGTGCTCTGGTGCCCACAGTTACAGGAAACCTTATAACACTGTACAAAAATAGTTTTCATATGCTCAAGCCTTGATAGAAATGTACAAAAAGACATAGAGCTGCTACTGATACAAGTGGAATTGCATTGTTAATGTAAGCTGGCTTTACTTGTACACTGCAAAAGTGATATTCTTAATCAGTATTTTGTCTTGTTTTCTGATACAAATATCGAAACATTTTTAAACCAAGATGCATTTACTTCAGAAGAATAAAGTCTTCAGCCCGTATTTCATCCTAACCAAGAAAGGCACTGGGATATGGCTGATCTAGGATCTGTGTGTCTTGAACCAGGCCCTTCACAAGCTACCGTTCAAGATGCTAACACAGAAACACATCCTCACATGTGTTCTCCCCCAAGAATGGTTAGCAGCGATCGTCCTGAAGGACGTGTACTTCTATGTTTCGATTTTGCCTCGACACAGACCGTTCCTACCTCGAGGGTCGGGCACACCAGTACAAGGTCCTCCCCTTCGGGCTGCCTCTGTCTCCCTGTGTCTTCACAGAGGTCGCGGAGGCTGCACTTGCCCAGCTAAGGGAAATGGACGCTTGCGTTCTCAACTATCTCGACGACTTGCTCATTCTAGTTCACTCTTGAGATTCAGGTTCCTGAGAGGAACAGGAGACTAAATCGTCCTCGGCTACTCCTCATCATCCTTTGGGACCTCTCTGTAGTCCTTATAGCCCTGCAGAGAGCGCCCTTTGAGCTGCTACAGTCAGTCAAGCTTAAGATCCTGTCTCTCAAAGCACTCCTCATCTATCAAGAGGGTGGAGGACCTGCAGGCATTTTCAGTCAGCAAAACGTGCCTGGAATTTGGACCGGCTGACTCTCATGTAATCCTGAGACCCAGGCCCGGAGATACGCCCAAAGTTCCCACCATTACTTTTTGGGACCAGGTAGTGAACTTGCAGGTGCTGCCCCTGGAGGACGCAGACCCAGGCTGCATAAATTAGGTGAAACGGGAACACTTCCCATAACATCGGCGGAACCAGAAGAATGGCATCTATGCTAATATTAGTCTCTGCCTCATCCTTATCCTGAGGTTACAGTGGCCAGCCGGATCTGGGCCGTGTCCACATCAGATGGTGGACCTGTACCAAGACCTCATCACCCTGAACATCAGCAGGGACCGGGTCTACTAGACAGTCCCGTGTGAAGACCTTGTTGATACGACAGGCATTGGCACAGATCCTCAGCAAAGACCACAAGAACCAGACAAGTCCTCTGCTCAGGCCCCTATGGCCAGCTTCATCTCTATTGAAATAATCGCTACCAATCCACAGTCTTACTTCTAACTTGTTAATTTTTCTTGCGAGGGTCGGCTCTGGCTTGCTTTGTTGAGAACACTTAATTTAATTTGTGCATTGCTGTACTTTTTTTATTATTGTTATTAATTACTGTTATTGTTCAAAGAAAAATGTTGTTAAGCCACATCTCCACATCTTATTAAGCTTAGTTTGTCACTGTGAAGCTTTGATCAAGAATAACTTCTTTTTAGCACAGTTGTAGTTTGAAGTGACATCCATCTCTGTCTATATTAGAGCTGTCTTTGAAGAGCAGAGGAATCACCAAACCTGATTTGGGTTACAGACAATTAGGACATAATGAGTGTGTGAAAACACCAGCAGGTGTCTGACATGAACGTTTGATCTATCTATTTGAACGACCAATCATTTGCAAAAGGGGAAAAACACTTGAGAAAAAAAGTGGTTGCAAATGCACATGAATGAAACAAAGGAAAAATAATCATTACTACAATAAAATAATCTCTAAAATAATATTTAAATTAAACAACATAAATAATATTGAAATGTACTTGATTTTGGATCTATAGTATATTATTATTATTATTACAATAAGATTGTGGCACAGAGTTTAAGAGACATACGTTTAGGAATCAATTTCTTGTTTCAATGCAGAACCAACATGTTAGTTATTCATGCCATAATTGTGATGCTTCATATAGGTCTGTAAGCGTTTGTTTATTTTTATAGTTATTTTTTAATACTTATAGCACAAATACTATATTGTGTTTCAGCAGAACTGTTTCAAGGGAGATTTTTAACATCTTTTGTTCAAACACCATTACATCATGTTATTGACATGAAAGCATAACTCTGACCTGAATTACAGTGGAAGTCCTGAAATTCTCCATGTTCTGTAAATATCCCAGATCTAGACCAGTTCCTCCTTTACATGTATGAACATGTTGCAAAGCTGAAAAGTAAGCGTAGCGCCGTTGTTTTATCTATTAAGTGTCCCCAACAAAGCAAGCCAGAGCCGACCCTCGCAAGAAAGATTAACAAGTTAGAAGTCAGATTGTGGATTGGTAGCAATTATTTCAGATGAAGCTGGCCATAGGGGCCTGAGCAGAGAACTTGTCTGGTTCTTGTGGTCTTTGCTGAGGATCTGTGCCAATGCCTGTCGTATCAACAAGGTCTTCACACGGGACTGTCTAGTAGACCCGGTCTCTGCTGATGTTCAGGGCTGCGATGAGGTCTTGGTGCAGGTCCACCATCTGATGTGGACACGGCCAAGATCCGGCTGGCTACTGTAACCTCAGGATAAGAATGAGACAGACAGACTAACAATAGCGTAGATTTTTGAGTGTCGTCGAATTAATGGTGTTGAAAATAAATCACTTTCAAATAGTTTCTATCTTCTTCATTTTCTGATCAGTTGCTTTTACTATACAGATTATTATTTTAGTGCATGAACTCAGAAATGTTTGGTCCAAAATGAAAATGACATTTAATTTACATTTGCCATATCCTACACCAGTTTTAATATGTAAATTAAATACATATTGTAATGCTTTATAAGTTGCAAAATAAAAATGAAAATGTAGGCTATTACTCAAACGATGATGTATTTTTTAACATGTCCAAGCAAAACATTCTAGCAAAATTATAATTTAAATGTTATTTTTCTTAAATGCAATTGTTTATTAAAATACAGTGTGATAAGCCTAAATGTAGTGAAATGCCTTGTGGATTTCAAAATGCATTCTGAGCCAAAACATGTCCATACTCTACTACTTCAACATAGCTTTGTTGAAAAGGGTAGCAAAATTGTGATTTAAATGTCTTATTTTCTTAATTGCACTGATTCACTCACAATAAAGATGTTTAAAAATTGCATTTTCATTAAAGGGTTAGTTCACCCAAAAATGAAAATTCTGTCAGTAGTAAATTCTCCTTCATAGGCTGCAAGGTAATTGCATCCGGCCCAGAAAAGTTAGTAAAGACATCGTTAAATATTCCACTGACTACAGTGGCTCAAGTTCAACCTTAAGTTTATCAAGCGCCAAAAATACTCTTTTACCTGTCAATCAACGCATCAAGATTGCACGCCATTGTCGTCAACAAGAAAAAGTGTTACATGTCCACACACACATCCGCGTTTTTTCTCAAGGTCGCTGCTTACAAGAACTTACTCGAATTAGTGTAGCCTAAATGATGTTCATCGCAATGTGAGGCTGTCACACCATCCAGTAAAATGGAGAATGTCATTAAACATTCCCAGTTACATCCTAAACTTAGAGGGCAAGTATTGCAGTGATCTCGTGTTAGTAACAGGTTGATCCCGCCCACACGCCGAAGTCATGAAGAGACGCGATGTCAATGTAAAAGGTATAGGGGAAGTTATATTTTGATTAAAGATTACAAGGACACATGAATTTAAAATAATAAGAAGAAGAAGAAGAGGAAGAAGAAGAAGAATGTGCCCAGATGAATCATTTATTTATTTATTTTAGCTTTCAAACTTAACAAAAATTAGGCAGATTTTACATAAATTTGCAAGCCTGCATGGCATTTTCAGAAAATCTGAATGTTATAGAATTATCGCCCCATTTTTTAAATATTATTCTTCAGTTAATTAAACCGTATTTGTTTCAAACTTGCACTGGCACTGACACACAGATAACGTTACATCTCTGAATGTTTTGACTGATAGACTGTGAGTTTTGGGTGGAGCTTTGAAGGATCTCACAAAAATCTCACAATTCTGTCTGCAGTTTTCATTCGTGGTTCAAGATGATGCTCCTGTGCTCTCTGCTTGTGCTTTCAGTAACTCAATGTAAGTGACAAAGTACTACTATAAGTAGCTTTGTTTAAAGCTGAAATAGTATTAAATTTAATGTTATGTAAGTTCATAGTAATTAATTAACATTATTTCAAAATTTGCTATTTGATTTACATTTTCTGAATATCTTCATCTTGTTATTCTTCCTAACTGAATTTTTTCTATTCTATGCAGATACATTTGCGCAGTCAAAAGACCATGCAGAATAATGTGCATGTAACTGAGGGGAAGCCGGTCACTCTCTCATGTCAATATAATGGCAGTGCAGACAGTCTGCATTGGTATCGACAGTATCCTAGATCCAAGCCTGAATTTGTGCTCCTCGTCCTGGAATCATCCTCAAAACATGTAACATATGCAAATCCCCGAATCCCTGGAATGGATGGACAAATGAGTATGAGTGAAAAACGTGTGGATCTGGAGATCTCCTCTGCTACAGCATCAGACGCTGCTCTGTATTACTGCGCCCTGCAGCCCACAGTGACAGGAAACACATCATCACTGTACAAAAACCTAAAGAGAGAGAAAGAACATCTGTCTTTTATCATAGACTCATGTTTGTTTGCAGATCAAATTGATTGAACAGATTGGAATTGTCAAAATGCTTGAGTACTTTCCATAAATAAGAAATGATTGTTTTGTGATTCTCTCCTGTGGTATCGTCAATACAGCAGCTTTAAACCAGAGTTTTTGTTTCTGGTTAGTGAAGCCAATCTTGAGCAGCCAGCTGACCCTCCAATACCTGGAGTGTCTGCTAAATTAAATGAGGAGAAAAATCATGTGGATCTGAAGATCTCCTCTGCTAGTTTGTATTTTTTTTAAAAAAAGGAAAGCTCCAATAACTTAAAAATGAATGTTTTTACACATTTATTTTGTTACATTTTTCCCACTAGCTTTTTAGGTATTTTATTATCTAAAATCAATATTTTTATTCATAAATATGCCCTCAATGGTGTACAAATACCTATGCCAATGATCAGACTAATCCTCGTAAACGAAGAATTTATTATCTTTATATACATGGGACGGGTAGGTCCACGGAGGCTTCCATGTAGTTCCGCCATCGCTGTAATAATCACCTGTACATATCAATCCCAGTCCTCGCCGACACTCTTTTGGTACCAGCAAAAAACAAACGGAGTTCCTAAATATATGCTGAACAGAGTTGGTAAAAGTGGAGATGAAGATAAAGAGTTCAAAGACAGATTTAATGCACAAATCGACACATCTTCAAAATCATTTCCTTTGATGATCCAGGATGTGTGTGTGTCTGACTCTGCTGTGTATTACTGTGCTCTGAAGCCCACTGTGACTCAAACACACTCAATGCTCATACAAAAACCTTCAAATATAAATATATTGTCATCATGCAGTAGCTACAGTTAGCCAGTAGAGGGAGATCAGCAGCATTTGCTGATATGTGGGCGCTGAGATCTCACACTCTTTGTCAGGAACTTATTATAAAAACCACACACTGAATGCAACCAAACTTCTCCTGTCTCATTAAGAAGTAAACGGTATAATAAATACATGTGTCACACTTGAAGATTTTTTAGTTATTCATCAGAATCTGGAAACAACGTTCACGAGTTCACTTCTAGCCTGAAATAAAGGTAAACAGCTGGACGGCTGGTGTGATGATTGACAGGACAGAATGATCAGGCTCCCCCAAAACGTACATTTAGACCCTCATTATACACATGTGGTTAAGTCTAACAGCTTTATCTCTACCTTTCTTTCCATGTGCTTTCAAAATTTTTAAAATGCCACATGCTTATGCAACAAAACAAGAAGTGTTGTTCTCAGGCATGGCCTAGTGGTTAGGGAGTTGAACTGGTAACCCAAAGGTTGCTGGTTCGATTCCAGAACCGGTGGGAAATGACTGAGGTGCCCTTGAGCAAGGCACCTAACCCCTAATCGCTCCCCGGGCGCCACACAAAGGCTGCCCGCTGCTCTGGGTGTGTGTATCCACGTTTGCAGTGTGTGTGTGTTAACTACTCACTACTCTGCTCCTAATGTGTGTGCATTAACTTGGATGGATTAAATGCAGAGGTCAAATTCCAAGTATGGGTTACCATACTTGGCCGTCACGTGTCACTTTCACTTTCACTTTCACTTTATTAAAGGCACACTATGCAGCTTTCCGTTTTTGTCAAACAGCGACCCCTAGAGTCGCTGTGGAGTACTTGTATTTAATATTACTGTCGCCACTCGCGCAGAGCCGTCTCTGCACTCACGGCCTGATCCCTTCCGCCCCACACACACCCACACAAACACACCCACACAACAAATTTTGCTCCAAACTATATAAAAACTATATAATCATAACTCCAAAACTGTTGCAAGGAGAGTCAATAGGTAGGTATCATTTGAAAGAACTTAAATTTTTTTTAAATATAAATTAGATTACATTTGGACATTGTCCTGCCGAGAAACTGCTGATAAAAGACAAAATATATATATATAATTTGTATCACGATTTGCATATCTTCTTATTTGTCCTGGAATAACTCAGGAAGGAAATAAGGTAGGAGGAAAATTCTTTTTTAGTGAAGTCCCCCTACATGTTATCTGCATCTGGATAAAAAAAAATATTGTTTTTGGATAAAGGAATCAAAAGTTACAGCATTTGGAACAGAGATAGCCTTTTTGTACAGTTTTTGACGCCCCAATTGTTTCTCCATGAAGAATATCTTGTCATAAAAGCAATAGATTATGTTAATAATCTAAATTATGATCTCAACCTCTTTTACCAGTCCAGTGGTGAGAGTACGCTGTGCGCGAAATGGCTGCCACTTCTCATCGCAAAAATCGTTTTTTTGCTTTGTTTTGTAAATCTTTGTTTGTTACGTTTCCTCTATTAACACCATGTTGCTTGCCTCTGGGCGACACTGCTGGAACGGAGAATCCGGACTTTTTCTGTTTGTTACGTTTCATCCTCAACATCATGTTGTTTGCTTCTGTGCGACACTGCTGAACGAAGAATCTGGATGTTTTCTTTTCTCGGGACACGAAATCTGGATATATAATCGGGATAAACCTGCTGTTGGCTTCTGGATGTGCTTTCTTGGGACATACAATCTTAATGGAACAGTGTTGGATGTTTAAGTTAAGCATCTGTTGCATGGATGTTACATTTTCTGAAGTCCCTGACACTCCCTGGACAATTTGGACAATCTCTGCTAACTTCTGTTCAGCATCTCACTTTGTGAAATCCCTGCGAGCCCTCTGCCCACTGTTTCTGCTTTACCATTCTGCACTCTCAGTGGGTAAGTTTCCCCTTATTCATTGCGTAGTGTTTTATTGTGGTTCTGCCCTCTTTGGTCTGGCTAACGTGGTGGCCTCGCATTACTTTCCATGCGACCCTCTACCGCTGCATATCTGTGAGTCCCATAACATCTGATGAAGCAGGTAGGCAAGTTTTAACTTGTTTAGCGAGCTGTTTAGCTTAGTTTTGTGGATTACACTTAAGATCAGCTGGGTTTGGCTAACGTGGTGTTGAGTAACGTGGGTGCCATTCGGCTTTCTGTGAGTGCTGTCTTAAACTACAAAGAGATGTACTTTGCCATTAATAACTCTCCGGCATTGAGACTGCTGGCCCTGGGCTTTGCTGGTCTTGTTCTGCTTCTCATTCACGGAATGGATTTAAATTATACTTCATTGCAACTGCATAACCTAAATCGTCTACTCCGTCTGGAATCCTCCACGTTTGATTTGTGTACTACTCTCGAAATTGCACGTCGTCCACGTTATATCCATCGGTCTGCTAAACGTAGATGGCTTTATAACTACGACTCCTGTCTCTCAATACCTGTGATCCTGTCGCCGAGATCGGAGCGTTACCATAGTAACGATGTGACTCTCCACCGCGCCAGGACTCTCATACCCCTAACCAAAGATGTGACCTACTCGTCGCATGTTCCACATCGACACAACTGCACACTTTTGAACACTCGTTCCCTGACTGGCAAGGGTACACTACTGAATGAAGTTACAACTGAGAGAGACCTGGATTTACTCTTTCTGACTGAAACCTGGCAAACACCTGACGATTTCATTGAGCTGAACCTTTTAACCCCTGCTGGATATAGTTATCTGACACAACCTCGACTTAGTGGTAGAGGTGGTGGTCTGGCAGTGATCTTTAAGAACAATTACAAAGTCACTAAATATGACATTCTTGATGTTCCAAGTTTTGAATGTCTTTCACTTCAACTTGCTGGCCCGGCTCCGCTTTTGATTCTATTGATTTATAGACCCCCTAGAAACAACCCAAACTTCTGCTCTGATCTGACTGAACTTCTCACTCTCGCTTTTGCCCGGCATGATAGAATAATGATGCTTGGTGACTTTAATATACATGTTGATTCTGATTGTACTGCTGCAAAAGACTTTTTGTCTGTTCTGGATTATTTTGAAGTATCTCAGCATATCGATTTCCCAACACATTCTCATTCTCATACTCTCAATCTGCTCTGTACTGTTGGTATTGACAATGTGCATGTTCAGGGTCATAATCTGGCATCTCTGATCATAACTAATTCTCTTTGATTTCTCACTCCCCATTGTAAATCCTATAACTAACACTATTATATCCTACCGAAATCTGAAAACTATAACTGTTGAAAATTTCTCCGCTGCCATTGCTGTTTCTGCTCTTCCTTCCTCACTCAATCTGCTGTGTCCTGATGAGATAGTTTCTACCTATGATAAATCGATTGGTGATGTATTGAATGAGCTTGCTCCTTTAATAACTAGAACTGTTCCGTCTACTCATTCCTCTCCTTGGTTTACCCCTGAGCTCAGAGTCTTGAAAACTCAATGTAGGCGTCTTGAAAGACTCCACAACAAATCCTCCCTTCTTGTCCATGCCATAGCCTTTTCTGATTCAGTAGTGAAATACAAAGAAGCACTTAACATTGCACGCTCTAACTATCTTTCTATTGTTATTAACAAAGCTAAATGCAAACCTAAAGCTCTTTTCACAGAAATAAATAAACTGGTCAAACCGTCCACTGTAGCTCTTACTGGTTCTGCTGATCTTTGTGAAAGTTTTCAGTCTTTTTTCCTACAAAAAATTGACAACATTTATCAGTCGTTTTCTTCTACTACCACTACCCCTTCAACTCCATATTTGATTGGTTGTCCGCTAGACACTTTTTCACTCACTAATATATCTGTGGTTGAAAAAATGATTAACAAATCAAATTCTACCTCCTGTACACTTGATCCTATTCCAACATACAGTACCTTCTAAAAACTAATTTGTCTTTACTCATTCAACCTATTACCCACCTTATTAACAGGTCTCTTGCCACTGCCACTGTTCCGCTTAATCTGAAAGTAGCGGCCATTACTCCAATCCTCAAGAAGCCCGGCCTCGACAACGCCACTCATAGCAATTATAGACCAATATCAAACCTCGCTTTCGTGGGCAAGCTACTTGAGAAGGTAGTTGTGGCACAACTGCAATCACACTTAGAGAGCCCCTTCAATCTGGTTTCCGTACATACCACAGCACAGAAACAGCTCTTCTAAAAGTATAAATGATCTCCTTTGGCTTCTGATTCTGGTGCACATCGTATCCTGGTTCTCCTTGACCTCAGTGCAGCATTTGACACTGTGTGCCACTCTACACTTATCTCACGATTGTCTGCAATAGGCATCATGGGTGCGGTACTTCAGTGGTTGACCTCGTATCTATGTGATAGACAACAATTTGTTAAGATAGGTAAGAATCGCTCACACTCTATGTCTGTTTCTCACGGTGTGCCCCAAGGCTCTGTACTCGGTCCGCTTCTATTTCTAATCTACTTGCTACCGTTAGGCCAGATTATCAGACAGCATGGTCTCAATTTTCATAGCTACGCTGATGATATTCAAATCTACTTCACGATCAATCCCAACTCATCTTTTCCACCCTCTTCAGTTATCGCCTGCCTCCACGAACTTAAAACATGGATGTCTTCTAACTTTTTACAGCTTAATGCTGGTAAAACCCAAATACTGTTGATTAACCCTAGATCACAGAGCTCACCCAGACATGACATTTTTATTGATATAGATGGTATTGAGATGAGGCCTTCAAAAACTGTACGGAATCTGGGAGTTGTGTTCGACCCCCCGCTCTGCTTTCACTCACACATTAGTCAGACTGTCAAATCATGCTTCTTTCACCTGCGGAATATTGTTCGTATTCGCCCCTCTCTTACCTTTATAGATGTGGAAACTGTTATTCATCCCTTCATCACTTCCAGATTGGACTTCTGTAATTCATTATACAGCGGACTACCCACCAAAGCAATACACCGCCTTCAAATGGTACACAACTCTGCTGCACGAGCCCTCACATATAATAAAAAATCTGCCCATATCACTCCTATCCTTCACCAACTGCACTGGCTTCCTGTCATAAACCGCATCCAATTCAAACTGTTAGTCCTAGTTTATAAAGCCTTACATGGCCCGGCACCCAAATACCTTGTTGATTTGGTACAGCCATATGTTCCAACTCGGGCCCTTAGGTCTAGCACTGAAAACCTACTCGTGGTACCCCGGGTCAGCTCTCTACGGTGGGCGTAGGGCTTTTAGTGTTGTTGGCCCTAAGCTATGGAATAAACTGCCCCCGAATCTTCGTGCGACCGACAACATCCGGACCTTCAAAAAACAACTTAAAACTCATATCTTCAAGCTTGCCCAATAAATAAGTATCCTCAACACTGTTTTCTCTGTTCTCCACTTTCTCAGCTCTATTTGCTACATACTTTGTCGTAATTGTATATTTTGATAAATAGTACAATATGTTTTTCTTTGATTCACGTCAATTAGTGTATGCTTGTTTCCATCTGTTTGTCTGTTATAAGCAGATGGCCTTTGTATCTGTTTGCTTGCTGTTTGTTTGCTATTTGTATTGCATTGTGAAGCGACCTTGGGTTCTTGAATGGCGCTATAGAAAATAAACATATTATTATTATTATTATTATTAAATGTAGGCTCATTTTAATTGTAATAATATGCTGTAAAAAATGAAGTGCCATTTTCAATGATCTGTGAATGTTTCATGAGCTATATGATGTTTTTGGCACATTGCAGTACATTATTTTATAGATTATGAAAAAAGAAATTCTATTTATCAGCAAATAACTCAGCAATACTTAAGATTTTTTCAAAGTGGATACATTCACTGTAAAGTTCAGACTCTAAGCTTTCAAATGACATCAACTTTGTATAATCAAGGAAAACATTTAAAAAAATATGGTAATGAATATTTTCGCAGCTAGGTGGCGCCTGCTGGCGGTACACTCAGTTTTAGAGGGATTACTCATCACTCATTAGGAGTTAATAAATGTGATTAGATGCATTAAAAAGCTGAGATCCTAAGCTTTAAAATGATATATATATATTGTGTTGTTCCATTCAGTGGTTGCTTAGTAATTAGATTTTTCTCTTTCCGAATGGGAATAAAAAAATAAAAAAAATAAAAAAAAGCTAAAGGCAGCCTATTCGGTTGTTAAGTCGTGACGTAACCACTCTCCGATAATACTCTTTCCGGGTCCAAAGTCCAGGTCCTCTCTACCTACCTACCCTTTCGCTAGTGTTTTGTTGTTATTGAGTGTTTTTACAATGCCGCAGTGCTGTGTCCCGTGCCCCGAGCAAACTCACTTCAACCTCGTAAATCTTCTTTTTCATTGATGCATGGACTCTACCCTTAATTATGCCACCTGAGTGATGAGCTACACTAACCACTCTGTTGGTGTTAAAGGAATTTAAACCCTTTTTGACCGGCAAGGGTGCCTCACTAAGAAGGACGTGATCGTAAATAAATTTACAGGTTCCACCATTGTTATTTCTGGACGAGAGGAGCGCTAGGACCCGGAAAAGGCTAAACGTCACGCGTGACGTCAGACTTAACAATCGGATAGAGCTGGTAAGTCCCGCCCCTTTCCGCTAACCCCACTGGACCTCTAGGTTGAAAAATCGTCAATGCAAGTGAATGTGAG
>FLSR01000646.1:93438-120900 GCA_900092035.1 Leuciscus waleckii
TGCACTCTATTTTGATGTGAAATGTTGCATTTATTGAAAAAACATAAAAATACAAATAAAATAAAAATATAGATATTAATTCTAATGGAAAAAAATAGCTAATAAAAATTATATAATTAATGCAAAGTATTATAAAAATCTTTATAAATTCAAAATAATAATAAAAAAATATTATTGAACAAAAATATATTTCATTGGTTTTCCTGAGGAAAAAAAAGTAAAATTTTAAGGCTTCGGTCGTTTTTGCACGAAAGGAAGGTTAAATGTTAAGGCTTCGTATGTTTTTGCACGAAAGGAAGGCAAGTGTAACACATTAATGAAGAAGCCCAGAGGGTTAATGTCTTAAACATGAATATATTTCATGTTTAAGAGATGTAGAGAAATTTGGAAAATTAACATTTCATTTAATACAACAAACATTTTCAGAATAAATGTTGTCTTTTTTTAAATCTCAAATGTAGTATTCTGATTCATTAAATGCAATGGAAACTGAGAGAAACTGGGACTGATCAAACTGCAGGAGAAATTCTTTTGCAGAACTTACAAGGTTTATAGATACGCCTAGACTAAATTGCAATATAACATAAAACACAAACATGAGTGTAATTGGATTCTGTTTTTGTTACTCAGTGTGAATGACGGCTCAAAAGGAGGGAATTCACAGAATCTGACATGATGTAATTATGTCTGACAGAGACAGTCAGACTCTAACTCACAATAATCTACTGTGTATACTTTTTATTTTTCAGATGCTGTCTTTGGAAATATCATCGAACCAGGGAATGCAGACATTTTTGAGAAGGAGGGTTAGATTTTATATTGTCCTGCATTTATTCCTCTTCAACTTCAGATTATCTCCACTTGTAACATATGGAAGATCAGAACCATGAATTTCTTCTTGCAAAAGAAGCTCAGGTGTCTGATGTAGACCCAAGGTCAGAGATGAAGAAAAATAGATCCAAACTCACCGTCGACAGCAACTGAACAAGACAAAAACAGGGCTTAAATAGACAGAGAAGTGATCAAAGAAACGAGACACAGCGACATGACTAACGAGATAATGATGAAGCGGTGACAGGAATACAGACACACAGGGAAACATGAACTGAACACAGAGAAAACTAATCTAGAAACAGACATGAACAGAACTGATCAAAAAACAAACTCTAAACATGAACAAACAAATACAAAACATGACAACAGGATGGCAGAGTACACATAAATTAACATGGAGAAACATATAGTACATACTACATTTATAGTGTAATAATAATAGGATTGTAGTTATATAATAGAAAAATAACTATAGAAATTAAAATGTATTACATTTTTTAAATCTCAGCCAAGACAGTTTAAAATGGGCTGCTCTTCAGATTGTCCAATATTGCTTGTGTATAATCATATACACAAAATTCTTTAATAGAGCAATTATTCAAAAATACAAACAAATATAATATACAGAATACAACATATGGATGAAAGTGAACAGCAGCAGGAAGTTCAGTGAGGAGGAAGTTCCTGTGTGTGTTTCTGTGTGATCTTCAGTGACTTACAGCTCAGAGAACTGAGAGCCTCAACAGAGAACTGAGCTGATCTGATTCAACATGGACAGATGCCTCATACTTATTCTCATTGTGGGAACAGGTACATTATTTATTAATTAATTAATGAAATTCTGTACATAAATATTTAATTTGTTTTTAATTCTCAAACCCTAAAGGCAAAATTTATTTTACTTTAATAATTTGTATTCCTGTAAAACATGATTTGAAATGTGTTTGCAAAAGTATTTTGTCAATTTTGCTTTCACAAATAAAAAAATATTGTTTTTAATTGTTGACAGGTTTGGTGACTGGAGACAACATTGAGCCAGATAAAGGGACAGAAAAAAACTCTAAAGAAACAGAAACTGTCAAGCTGAGCTGCTCATATAGTACAAGTAGTGAAAATGTTCTGCTTTACTGGTACAGACAGTATCCAAACAAAGAACCGCAGTATTATTACGCAAAGGTGCACGTCCTTGAGTGATAATTCTTTTGCACACACCTCTGATGATCGGTTTCAGTCGACTACATCACGAACATCCACTGAACTCACTATTACTGATGTACGTCTGTCAGATTCAGCTCTCTATTATTGTGCTCTGAGAGTTGGAGCCCAGTGATACAAAACATGAAACATGTCGTACAAAAACCTGAAGCTCTTTTCACTTTGAACGAATCTAGTGAAAACCACAATCACAACCCCAATCTAATGTAATAAAATATGTGGTAACACCTGTGTGAGGTTGAATTAGGCCTGTTATAAAACTTCAAAGAAACAACAAAATGTTCAGGATATCACGTTTCATGAGGTTCCTTTCAGTGCACATCTTAATTTCTACTTCTTTAATTACTACTATATTTCAATCATTATGACTAAGGAGATTACTTTGAGAAAACTTTTAGTTAACATTTGGTTTACATAAACAATACTATTATTGGTTATTCTTGAGCATTAAATGTCTCACACTGAAAAACTAACAGAACATTGTCTTGCTCGAATAGAATTCAAACTTCTCCGCAGCAAAACCACATGTGTTTTCTACATTCATATGTGACCATATTAAAAAATAAAAAATACAATTAAAATACAATTAATATACATATTTTATGTACAGTTCAAAAGTTAAAAAAGGTAAAAACTTTAAAAGTCAAACAGGAGCTGCCATCACTGTTTTTTCAAATCTGCAAAAACAATGTAATTTCAGAAGTTGGCCACAGTGTGGCATAATCTGTGATGTTGGTGGTAAATATTAATTTAAGCTCACACTGTTTGTGTGTAACGTCTGCAAACATTTGTGCACTGGAATATTTATTAGACTGTTATAATCTATGTTAATCTGGATGAGGAATTTATTTTTAATGGCTGCAGTTCTCGGCATGTAACAACTGTTAAATGAATTTGAACTTATGAAGCGCTGGTTTCAGTTACTCAGATAAGCGGACTGATATACAGCGTTGCTGGATGATAGTACATAAAGGAAATATTAGACTGATGTGAATGCCACGACTAACCAATCAGAATCAAGCGTTCTGAAGCGCAGTGTAATAAGATACTGTACTGTCATTTTCAGTGAATAAAAAGTGCTATAAGCTATCAAATACATGGATACATACATACATCCTGAGATTCATTACTATACATAGCCTATAAAAAAAATGAAGTGATAGTGCTACATATTACATAATCTACAGTCGTCATTGGCTAATACTGTAGCACAGGCTCCTCCTAGCAGTCAGATCAAATGACTTTGTATTGCTGCTTTAACAGATGTGGAAAGAGGAAGAGGATCACAACATCTTTGCTTTTAGGCAATAGTTGGTCATTTCAATTGTGTATGATGGCACTCTGGAGAAGTGCCATTGTGATCATGTTTTTATATATCTGGGGTGAGTAGCACTATCAAACAATGATTCTTTTCTTGCTTATATTTAAAATGAATTTTCCTTATGTGTCTATGTGCACATTCCTTGCAGCCAATGGGCAACATTTTTATTCATATTGTTTCAATTCTATTTCAGGATGTAATTCTCAAGACAAAGTTGATCAGCATAAACAGATTCAATATGCTGTTGAAGGTGATGATGTAACAATCAACTGTACATATCACACTGCTTACACAACCCCGACTCTCTTCTGGTACCAGCAGAAAGTAAATGAAATCCCCAAGTTCATGCTAAATAAATTCTCTAAAACCGGACAAAATGAGGATGAATTCAAGGAGAGATTTCAAGCAAATCTCAGCAAAACTTCAGTTCCTCTGACAATCCAGGATGTGTGTGTGTCTGACTCTGCTGTGTATTACTGTGCTCTGAAGCCCACTGTGACTCAAACACACTCAATACTCATACAAAAACCCTCACAGTGCAACGGCATAAATTACATCATTATGCAATTTCAATTTATATTAGAATAAAGCGCCTAGCCTACGACTTCATGTTTAGAAACCTTTTTATCCATAAATATATTATTTTTTACTTAAAAGTTTACATTCAGTTATTATCTCATTTTACATTAGTATATTTACATTTGCATTAGGCTTCACTTACTGTTGGGTTCAATTGATTTCATATTGCTCCTGCCATTAAAACAATATGAAACGCCATGAATCTGTTTATTGTTAAAATCTATTTTGTGAAGATGTGCATGTGTGGAAAGTTATCACAGACCAGAAGAGGGCGATATACACTTAATATTGTCTTCTTTAAAGAGTTAAATTATGAGTTTGGTTACATTTTTAATAATTTCATCAAATGAATCTAATTTGCAACTGTAATGAATGAGGACTATAATGTCTTGTATAGGTGAAACCCATAGGGCTTTATTACAATAACCAGCAGATAGGCCTACAAAAATCCACCATATTGAAGAAGAGAATCTTTATGATTCGCTTTGATTTAAAAAAAAAATGTATAATGTCTTCTACAGCACAGCATTATAGTATGGTTGTGGTATATTATGGATTCATATGTATATACTTCAGTGTTCATTAACTAATGTTCTCATCCTCTTACACTGACAGAGGTGGAGCCTGTGAGATCTGATATAGAGCAAAGCAAACTAAACTCTCTTTCTTCCTACAGTGGAAACATGACGATCCTTTGTGTTCTGCTTCTGCTAATGTTGATGAAAAGTAAGAGACATTTACTGATTCTAGACCTGATATTTACTGATTCTAGACCTTTAATCACATGCTCTCTTGTTCTTTACAATGTTTGGAGTTTTAATATTGTTTGAAACTATTTTGAAACTAGTTGAAAATATTGTCCTGTTGTCTTGCAGGAGAGACGTTTGCACAGTCAATAACGCCGCTGGAAAACAAGGTGCTTCAATCTGAAGGAGAAAAAGTCACTCTGTCCTGTAAATATGATGGAGCTGTAATTAACCTGCACTGGTATCGTCAGTATCTGGGATCCAAACCAGAGTTCCTTGCATACATTTATCCACATGGAGCCACAAGTGACGATGTTCCTCCTCGTCTTTTACCTAAAGTTGATAAAAACAACAATCTCGTGAGCCGGAGATCTTTAATGCTGAAGTACAGACTCTGCGCTGTACTACTGCGCACTGACTCCCACAGTGACAGGAAACACATCATCACTGTACAAAAACCCTCTCAACAATAAAACTCTATCCTCAAACTGAAGTTTCAGAAAAGGGACAGTGCATCACAAAACTTAAAATATCATACAGCAGTTCAGACAGTGGTGGTGTATGTAGAAAGAAAAGTAGCAGACAGCAATGCATCTAAACATCTAATGCAAAAAAAGAAGTAATAAAGAAATGCATCTATCAATATGTGAATTGATAAATAGATATGAGAAAGCACTAGCCAGTGAAAGTGATGTTACAGTAATAATAAAATAAAACTAAGCTAATTTGGTAACAGACCGTAACAGACCTCACAGACAGTTACATGTTGATATGCAATAATCCAAATAATTTCTTTAATTATTTCTTTTGATATATTCCTCCAGATCCAAAACAATAAAAACCATAAACCAGTAATGATGCAGATGTTAATGTGGAATTGAAATCCATGTGCAACCTGCTTTAAAGAAGTAAAAAATAAAATAAAAAATAACATAAAATAAAATAACAAAGAAACCACAAAGACAAAAGGGAAGAGCAATTATTTTTAAATACTTTAAAAATGTATATGGTTGCAGCAGACAGATGAAAATCATACAAGTCTTTTCTAATTATAAATCTGATGATGCTGATGATCTAAACAGAAGCTCCTCCTATAAAGTGTTTAGGTCGACTACATCCCAGAGATGCCAAAACAAGAAGAGGCTCAGAGAACTCCTCAGTATATTGTTTATGACTCTGGTGATTGGAAAGCACAACAGACATAATGACACACTGGCAAAGGGTGGTTATCTTTCTATTCACATATTTGTGGGGTAAGTGGCATCATGAAATATGTGTGGTTTTAGATTCATTTTTATATTCACTGTGTGTGTGAATGTGTGTGATATTTTGACATTTCTTTAAAACATTTTTTTTTTATATTCTATTTTAGGCTGTGATTCTCTGGATAGTTGTTTAATATATATTCTATTTAGGATGTGATTCTCTGATAGTGTTGAACAGAAAAGAAGGTTCAAATTGCTCTTGAAGGGGAATCTGTAACAATCACCTGTACATATTCAACCACTGATTCATTTCCATCTCTTCTGGTACCAGCAAGAAATTAATGGATTCCCTAAATATATGCTAAAGAAATTTCCCGGATCTGGTGAGATTGATGAACAGTTTAAAGAGAGATTTGATGCCAATCTCAACACCTCTACAACTTCAGTTCCTCTGACAATCCAGGATGTGTGTGTGTCTGACTCTGCTGCATATTACTGTGCTCTGAAGCCCACTGTGACTCAAAAACACTCAACACTCATACAAAAACCCAGCAAATACATAAGCCCTATTAAATATTCTTGATTCGTCTTTGGACTAAAGCCTGGTTCACACGGCAGGATAATTAGCCCGATTTTAGCCCCGATTCACCCCTTCCGACAATCTTAAGGATGCTCCGATTATCGTGAAATAATCTGATCAGATATTCCTGCCGTGTGTGGTGTGTTAAGGCTGCTCTCGTCTGCTCGGAAGGACGTCGGGACCGCTCCGATCTCAAATCGGGGATATCCAACATGTTGTATTTATTTGGCCCGATTTCTTCTCGTGTGTGGTGTCCCCTGAGCACGCAGCCAGTGGACTGTGGAGTGTAGCCAATCAGAAAGCGAGGTGACGAGGCGGCGAGGAAACACCGGGAAATATAATCAAAACAGCCGGCGGCATCGCGCACCAGAAAGTCCGGTGGACGTCAGAGATCATCGCCTTTTCTTTTGATAACGTTTTTTTTTCTATTGCCACTGCATCCTCTTCGTCCACCATGATTGTTTACTCTGAAGTCACGTTTGATCTCGAGGTATTTTGCGCGATTTCCCGTCTGATCTGGGAATGCTCGGGAGTCAAATCGGTTCGTGTGTGATGTGTTGATTTTGCCGTGTTGCTGCGCACCACACACTGTACGACCAAAACTGTTAGACCCGTGATTTTTTATCCCCCAGTGTGGGGTCTCTCAGGTTTGGAAAATCGGCCGCAATTTTAAAATCGTCCCGTGTGACCAGCCTTAAGTTTATAATTTGAAACTATTCTACGTCATATCATAAATCGATTTACCCATATTTTTTACTTTTTACATTAACTTTATCCTATTATAAATTATATTTAGACAGGCATTTAATGTCAAAACAATCCACAGTGATCACTATGCTGTTAAAATACATAGACTGAATGTATTTGGTCATTACTATAAATCTATTATGATGAGTAAAAATAAAACTCACATTTCAGTGCACATTTCTGTCAAATAATGCACATAATGACTAATTGGGCACCAGAAGAGGGCGATATACACTCATCATTCAGCTCTTCAAAGCAGGGTTATTATTATATTTTAAACTAAAACTAAAACAATAAAACACATTTTCGTTACTTGCTTTTTTTATTTCAGCTAGTTACCAAAGCAACATTTACCATTTTCAAAAATAAAACTGAAACTGAAATAAAAACCAATAAAAACGATATATATTATTTTGGGGTGCGTATGCTGACCACACTTCATCTACTGTATGTAATACAGTAGGCCAGCACTGTTTTATTTGTAGTCATGTGCATACAAACAACATGTTTGATTCAACAACAACAACAACAACCAAACTGAAATGTATTTAAAAAAAAAAAAAAAGTTATGGGTCATAAAAATGGTTGATCAAATAACAACATTTTATGTATTTTGGTAAAATACATCCTATACTCAACTGAACTAATTATTATACATGATGTCACTCTCACATCCAGCACTTTACTATTGTGCTATATTTGCTCAAATAATCAGTTAATGATGGGACACTACATTACACCCATTAATTGTACATGAAAAACAGACAAAAGCATTAGAGATTGTAACTGTATTGTTGTTCTGTCCTCAGGTGTGAAATGTAAAACTTATGATGTGTCTCAGAGAGGAGGGACTACAAAGATCTGACACAATCTGATCACTTCAGACTCTATAGAAACAATTCAGTCTGAATCATCTTAAAGTGAACACAGTGCACTGCCAATGGATATTTATTCAGTTATTCTATATGCAGTCTGGCATGTATGTATATGTATATGTTATATATGTATTATCTATTGTTAATGATGAGTTTAATTAAAACAAATCTAATTAAAAATGTACCTTTTCTGTATTTTTTTCAGCTGCTGTGTCTGGAAACATCACACCGAAGAAAACAGAGCTTTTTGCTGAGGAGGGATCAAATGTTACATTATCCTGTAGTTATTCCTCTGCAGATTATCTATACTGGTACCGTCAGTATCCCAGATCAGCTCCTGAATTTATTGTGCACATCTTTGATGGTACAACAATCACCAAAAAGTCTGATGTAGATCCAAGACTGTGCCCACTGTGACTCAAACACACTCAACACTCATACAAAAACCCTCACAGTGCAACGGCATAAATTACATCATTATGCAATTTCAATTTATATTAGAATAAATCACCTAGCCTACGACTTCATGTTTAGAAACCTTTTTATCCATACATTATTATTTTTTATTTAAAGTTTACATTCAGTTTATTATCTAATTTTACATTAGTTATATTTACATGTGCATTAGTCTTCCCTTACTGTTGGTTCTAATTTATTTCATATTGCTCCTACCATTAAAACAATATGAAACACCATGAATCTGGTTATTGTTAAAATCTATTTTGTGAAGATGTGCATGTGTGGAAAGTTATGACAGACCAGAAGAGGGCGATATACACTTAACATTGTCTTCTTTAAAGAGTTAAATTATGAGTTTGGTTAAATGTTTTATAATTTCATCAAATTAATCTAATTTGCAACTGTAATGAATGAGGACTACAGGTGAAACCCATAGGGCTTTATTACAATAACCAGCAGTATGCTATATAAGCCTACATAAAAATCCACCATATTGGTGGATTTTTTTTGAAGAAGAGAATCTTTATGATTAGATGAGCTTTGATTTTTTTTAATGTCTTCTACACAGCACAGCATTATAGTATGGTTGTGGTATATTATGGATTCATATGTATATACTTCAGTGTTCATTAACTCATGTTCTCCAGTGATACAAAACATGAAACATGTCATACAAAAACCTGAAGCTATTTTCACTTTTATCTTTTCTAGTAAAAACCACAATACAACCACAATATTCAGCATGAATGTGCACAACATGTAATAAAAACATGGTAACACCTGTGTTGAGGGCTATTATAAAACATCAGAGAAACAGTAACAATAAGTACAGACATCATTTTTTAGTTCCTTTAATGCACAGTCTCAAAGCACCTTAATTAATTATAACATTTTAATTATCATTAATTCATTATTAATAATTAGTCTTTTTCCATTAAATTATTATTATTTGAATGTGGAAAATGTTAAAATGCAGGCAGAAAATTAATTTTAATTTCATGAGCAGAAAAGTATTTATTTGGCCACCACAGGAGAGGAAGAAATAAACTATGAGCCAAATGAGAGGGAGGAGTCAAATAAAGCTCCTCAAGCAGACACTAGTGTAGATCAAGTGCTCTTGCTCATTACAGTATTTACAGTCATTGTATCACATAGATCGGGCCCCCTTGACGAACTTTCGAAAGCGTCAGTTACATGACGCCTAAACCTACCCATAACCGAAGCGTCACATATGGACGCTAAAGGGTGCTTTGTGCGTCGGATATTGAAGCATGGTTAAAAGTGACGAAAAAGTGACGATTTGGGGTGAGAATGTGTTGAAACAAAGGACTGCAATATGTATTATACAAAAATGCACGGTTGGGGAATGGTGAACACACCTCTGACTCTCGGTTTCAGTCGACTACATCACAAACTGAACTCACTATTACTGATGTACGTCTGTCAGATTCAGCTCTTATTATTGTGCTCTGAGAGTTGGAGCCCAGTGATACAAAACATGAAACATGTCGTGCAAAAACCTGACACTATTTTCACTTTGATAAAAACCACAATCACAACCACAATATTCAGCATGAATGTACACTACATAACATGTAATATAAAAACATGGTAACACCTGTTTTGAGGGCTGTTATAAAACATCAGAGAAACACTAACAATAAGTACAGACATTATTTTGTAGTTACTTTAATGCACAGTCTCAAAGCACCTTAATTAATTATAACATTTTAATTATCAAATTCATATTAATAATTAGTATTTTTCCATAAAATTATTATTATTTTAATGTGGAAAATGTTAAAAATGCAGGCAGAAAATGAATTTTAATTTCATGAGCAGAAAAGTATTTCTTTGGCCACCACAAGAAAGGAAGAAATAAACTATGAGCCAAATGAGAGGGTGGAGTCAAATAAAGCTCCTCAAGCAGACACTAGAGTAGATCAAGTGCTCTTGCTCATTACAGTATTTACAGTCATTGTATCACATAGATCGGGGCTGAGAATAAGATCTAGATTTAGATGAGACTTAATTAAAATCAGATCAGAAAGATGACACACTGGATTCAAAAAATTATCATTGTTTTCATATATGTCTGGGGTAAGTGTTTTGTGATTAATTATTTTTAATTCTCTTCCAAGTTATTCTGAATGTTAATTATATATCTTTCCTGATGTTGTTCATGATTTGGTTTTACAGGAATAGAATCGCAGGACAATGTTGAGCAGAATATAAGAGTTCAAACTGCTTATGAAAGTGGAGCTGTAATAATCAACTGTACATATCAATCCCAGTTCTCGCCGACACTCTTTTGGTACCAGCAAAAAGCAAACGGAGTTCCTAAATATATGCTGAACAGAGTTGGTAAAACTGGAGATCAAGACAAAGAGTTCAAAGACAGATTTAATGCACAAATCGACACATCTTCAAAATCATTTCCTTTGATGATCCAGGATGTGAGTGTGTCTGACTCTGCTGTGTATTACTGTGCTCTGCAGCCCACTGTGACTCAAACACACTCAATGCTCATACAAAAACCTCCATATGGTAAATATTTTGTCATCATGCAGTAGCTACAGCTAGCCAGTAGAGGGAGATCAGCAGCATTTGCTGATATGTGGGCGCTGAGATCTCACACTCTTTGTCAGGAACTTATTATAAAAACCACACACTGAATGCAACCAAACTTCTCCTGTCTCATTAAGAAGTAAACGGTATAATAAATACATGTGTCACACTTGAAGATTTTTTAGTTATTCATCAGAATCTGTAAACATTGTTCACGAGTTCACTTCTAGCCCGAAATAAAGGTAAACAGCTGGACGGCTGGTGAGATGATTGACAGGACAGAATGATCAGGCTCCCCCAAAACTTACATTTAGACCCTCATTATACACATGTGGTTAAGTCTAACAGCTTTATCTACCTTTCTTTCCATGTGCTCCTCAAAATTTGTTAAAATGTCACATGCTTATGCAACAAAACAAGAAGCTGTGTTGTTCTCAGGCAAACACAGGTGTTCAACTGTTTTCTTAATGTCTTAAACATGAATAGATTTCATGTTTAAGAGATGTAGAGAAACTTGGAAAATTAACATTTCATTTAATACAGCAAACATTTTCAGAATAAATGTTGTCTTTTTTACAATCTCAAATGTATATTCTGATTCATCAAATGCAGTGGAAACTGAGAGAAACTGGGACTGATCAAACTGCAGGAGAAATTCTTTTGCAGGACTTACAAGGTTTATTACATAAGCCTAGACTAAATTGCAATATAGGAAGTTCCTGTGTGTGTTTCTGTGTGATCTTCAGTGACTTACAGCTCAGAGAACTGAGAGCCTCAACAGAGAACTGAGCTGATCTGATTCAACATGGACAGATGCCTCATACTTATTCTCATTGTGGGAACAGGTACATTAATTATTAAATAATGAATGAAATTCTGTACATAAATATTTAATTTTTTTTTAAATTCTCAAACCCTAAAGGCAAACTTTATTTTACTTTAGTCATTTGTATTCCTGTAAAACATGATTGGAAATGTGTTTGCAAAAGTATTTAGTCAATTTTGCTTTCACAAATCAAAAGTTTTTATTTGCTGACAGGTTTGGTGACTGGAGACAACATTGAGCCAGATAAAGGGACAGAAAAAAACTCAAAAGAAACAGAAACTGTCAAGCTGAGCTGCTCATATAGTTCAAGTAGTGAAAATGTTTGGCTTTACTGGTACAGACAGTATCCAAACAAAGAACCACAGTATTTATTATACAAAGGTGCTCGATCCTATAGTGCTCATGAAGACACCTCTGACAATCGGTTTCAGTCGACTGCATCACGAACATCCACTGAACTCACCATTACTGATGTACGTCTGTCAGATTCAGCTCTCTATTATTGTGCTCTGAGAGTTGTAGCCCAGTGATACAAAACATGAAACATGTCGTACAAAAACCTGAAGCTCTTTTCACTTTGAACGAATCTAGAGAAAACCACAATCACAACCCCAATCTAATGTAATAAAATATGTGGTAACACCTGTGTGAGGTTGAATTAGGCCTGTTATTAACTTCAAAGAAACAACAAAATGTTCAGGATATCACGTTTCATGAGGTTCCTTTCAGTGCACATCTTAATTTCTACTTCTTTAATTGCTACATTTCAATCATTATCATAATGACTAAGGAGATTACTTTGACAAAACTTTTAGTTAACATTTGGTTTACATAAACAATACTATTATTGGTTATTCTTGAGCATTAAATGTCTCACACTGAAAAAATAACAGAACATTGTCTTGTCGAATATAATTCAAACTTCTCCGCAGCAAAACCACATGTGTTTTCTACATTCATATGTGACCATATTAATTTTTTTTAAATTAAATTAATAATATACATATTTTTACTACAGTTCAAAAGTTAAAAAAAGGTAAAAACTTTAAAAGTCAAACAGGAGCTGCCATCACTTTGTTTTTTGTTTTAAATCTACAAAAACAATGTAATTTCAGAAGTTGGCCACAGTGTGGCATAATCTGAGATGTTGGTGGGAAATATTAATTTAAGCTTCCACTGTTTGTGTGTAATGCCTGCAAACATTTGTGCACTGGAATATTTATTAGACTGTTATAATCTATATTAATCTGGATGAGGAATTTATTTTTAATGGCTGCAGTTCTCGGCATGTAACAACTGTTAAATGAATTTGAAATTATGAAGCGCCGGTTTCAGTTACTCAGATAAGCGGACTGATATACAGCGTTGCTGGATGTACATATAAGGAAATATTAAACTGATGCTGAATGCCACGGCTAACCAATCAGAATCAAGCGCTCTGAAGCGCAGTGTAATAAGATACTGTCATTTTCAGTGAATAAAAAGTGATATAAGCTAATCAAATACATACATACATACATCCTGAGATTCATTATAGCCTATAAAAAAAAGGAAGTGATAGTACTACATATTACATAATCTACAGTCGTCATTGGCTAATACTGTAGCACAGGCTCCTCCTAGCAGTCAGATCAAATGACTTGAATGTATTGCTGCTTTAACAGATGCAGAAAGAGGAAGAGGATCACAACATCTTTGCTTTTAGGCAATAGTTGGTCATTTCAATTGTGTATGATGGCACTCTGGAGAAGTGCCATTGTGATCATATTTTTATATATCTGGGGTGAGTAGCACTATCAAACAATGATTCTTTTCTTGCTTACATTTAAAATTAATTTTCCTTATGTGTCTTTGTGCACATTCCTTGCAGCCAATGGGCAACATTTTATTCATATTGTTTAAATTCTATTTCAGGATGTAATTCTCAAGACAAAGTTGATCAGCATAAACAGATTCAATATGCTGTTGAAGGTGATGATGTAACAATCAACTGTACATATCAGACTGCTAACGCAAACCCGACTCTCTTCTGGTACCAGCAGAAAGTAAATGGAAACCCCAAGTTCATGCTAAATAAATTCTCTAAAACCGGACAAAATGAGGATGAATTCAAGAAGAGATTTCAAGCAAATCTCAGCAAAACTTCAGTTCCTCTGACAATCCAGGATGTGTGTGTGTCTGACTCTGCTGTGTATTACTGTGCTCTGAAGCCCACTGTGACTCAAACACACTCAACACTCATACAAAAACCCTCACAGTGCAACGGCATAAATTACATCATTATGCAATTTCATTTTATATTAGAATAAATCGCCTAGCCTACGACTTCATGTTTAGAAACCTTTTTATCCATAAATATATTCTTTTTTATTTAAAAGTTTACATTCAGTTTATTATCTAATTTTATATTATAGTTACATTTGCATTAGGCTTCACTTACTGTTGGGTTCAATTGATTTCATATTGCTCCTACCATTAAAACAATATGAAACGCCATGAATCTGGTTATTGTTCAAATCTATTTTGTGAAGATGTGCATGTGTGGAAAGTTATCACAGACCAGAAGAGGGCGATATACACTTAACATTGTCTTCTTTAAAGAGTTAAATTATGAGTTTGGTTAAATGTTTTATAATTTCATCAAATTAATCTAATTTGCAACTGTAATGAATGAGGACTACAGGTGAAACCCATAGGGCTTTATTACAATAACCAGCAGTATGCTATATAAGCCTACATAAAAATCCACCATATTGGTGGATTTTTTTTGAAGAAGAGAATCTTTATGATTAGATGAGCTTTGATTTTTTTTAATGTCTTCTACACAGCACAGCATTATAGTATGGTTGTGGTATATTATGGATTCATATGTATATACTTCAGTGTTCATTAACTAATGTTCTCATCCTCTTACACTGACAGAGGTGGAGCCTGTGAGATCTGATATAGAGCAAAGCAAACTAAACTCTCTTTCTCTCTACAGTGCAAACATGACGATCCTTTGTGTTCTGCTTCTGCTAATGTTGATGAAAAGTAAGAGACATTTACTGATTCTAGACCTTTATGCTCTCTTGTTCTTTACAATGTTTGGAGTTTTAATATTGTTTGAAACTATTTTGAAACTAGTTGAAAATATTGTCCTGTTGTCTTGCAGGAGAGACGTTTGCACAGTCAATAACGCCGCTGGAAAACAAGGTGCTTCAATCTGAAGGAGAAAAAGTCACTCTGTCCTGTAAATATGATGGAGCTGTAACTAACCTGCACTGGTATCGTCAGTATCTGGGATCCAAACCAGAGTTCCTTGCATACATTTATCCACATGGAGCCACAAGTGACGATGTTCCTCCTCGTCTTTTACCTAAAGTTGATAAAAACAACAATCTCGTGAGCCTGGAGATCTTTAATGCTGAAGTATCAGACTCTGCGCTGTACTACTGCGCACTGACTCCCACAGTGACAGGAAACACATCATCACTGTACAAAAACCCTCTCAACAATAAAACTCTATCCTCAAACTGAAGTTTCAGAAAAGGGACAGTGCATCACAAAACTTAAAATATCATACAGCAGTTCAGACAGTGGTGGTGTATGTAGAAAGAAAAGTAGCAGACAGCAATGCATCTAAACATCTAATGCAAAAAAAGAAGTAATAAAGAAATGCATCTATCAATATGTGAATTGATAAATAGATATGAGAAAGCACTAGCCAGTGAAAGTGATGTTACAGTAATAATAAAATAAAACTAAGCTAATTTGGTAACAGACCGTAACAGACCTCACAGACAGTTACATGTTGATATGCAATAATCCAATCATTTTTTACTAACGCCATTTCTTTTGATATATTCCCCCAGATCCAAAACCATAAACCAGTAATGATGCAGATGTTAATGTGGAATTGAAATCCATGAGCAACCTGCTTTAAAAAAGTTAAAAAGAAAAACTAAAAAATAACATAAAATAAAATAACAAAGAAACCACAAAGACAAAAGGGAAGAGCAATTATTTTTAAATACTTTAAAAATGTATATGGTTACAGCAGACAGATGAAAATCATACAAGTCTTTACTAATTATAAATCTGATGATGCTGATGATCTAAACAGAAGCTCCTCCTATAAAGTGTTTAGGTCGACTACATCCCAGAGATGCCAAAACAAGAAGAGGCTCAGAGAACTCCTCAGTATATTGTTTATGGTGTGTGTGTGTGTGTGTGTGTGTGTGTGTGTGTGTGTTTTGTTCTTCAGGTGTGGAGCGGTTCTGCTGGTTTTATCAGTCTGGTCCCTGTTACGCTGTTCTCGGAGACAAACTCAGTGTGATGATGGTGAACACTAGAGAATATGACCTGATGATACACAAGATAAACTACAACAAACAAGATGATCGACTTTGTAAAATAAAGAATGACAGGATAAGAAAGGATGAATGTGATCTCTTTAATAACAGACATGATGAAGTGTCAGTCAATAATGGGATTCTGATAATAAACACTGTGATCAGAGCAGATTCAGGGAATTACAATTTACAAGTCTTTGACTTACTAGGCTCAGAAATATTTAAAGCGGATCTACAAGTGATTATTAAAGGTACAGTAACTCTCTCATCAGACTCATTACAATCTCATGTTCTCAAAGATCTCACTCTCATGCAAATCAATCAGTTGAATCTTGATTCTCTGTGAAGGTTTTTATTCCTGTAACACACAGTAAACACACTACATACTCCAGTAATAGTGAGAGTAGTGTGGAAGTATGGCATTCTGCTGTAATCTACAAATCAGTGTTGTTTAGTTTTAATTCTAGATTTATTATAGTTTTATAGTTCAACCTCAAGCCATCCTGTATATGACTTTCTTCTTTCAGCCAAACACAATCAGAGTTATATTAAAAAATATCATGGCTCTTTGTTGTAAAGTTTTCTTTTATCAAAGCAGAGACCAGGAGACAGTTGGGATCACGTTCAAGCAGAAGAGTTTCTTTATTTGAGCGCGGCTGCGGTTTCGTCCAACATAATCTAAAGTATAACGGTACATGGTATCTTATAGGCATTTTAGGAGGAGGGACTTTTGAAGGTGGAGACAAATTCAAACAAAGCATGTAAATGAGCACTTGTTAAAGGGGTCATATAATGCCATTTTTGTACAAGCTGATATGATTCTTTAGGGTCTAAATTAAAAGTTTGTAATATACTTTAATTAAAAATTCTCATTAGTATTGTAAGAAAACACTCATTTTCCCTGGTCAAAAACAGCTCTGTTCTCAGCACGCCGTTTAAGTGCATGTGTCTTTAAATGATAATGAGCTTTGCTCGCCCCGCCCCTCTGTTCTGTGCGTACACCGTTTGTTTAACTATAACACAATAACCATAACGCGTTGATCATTATAAAAGTGGGATTATGAATTATATCGAGAACGTCGTACATAGAAAACATGCCGTAATGTACCCTGAGTGTAAAAATAGCTGCATTCATCGTGAAGCGTGCTAACGATTTGCAAAGATTCATATAAATATTAATATAAAGGTTAATAAAATGTTACACTCACTTCTTTTTCTGGAAGTGCAGCAGGAACACGAATAGTTGGTACCGATCCTTTTTTCAGGAGCAGCTTCTTAGCAAAACCAGCTTTATACTGACTCTCGAGCAGTCTGGTGTGTGAAATGATTCGAGAAACATGAAAGCATTGACGTTGATCGTGGGGAATATTAACTTCGAAAACTAAACTCAGCCACTGCGTCTTCAGCGGTTCGTCAAAATGATGCTGTGTTCCTTATTACACCCAAGAACAGAACACCACAATCGCTTAGACGCCATTCTGCTCATAGACAGTGCCAGTATCAACAATGGAGTATGATGACAGACAGGCAGCTCGCTCACGAGCGGGGGCGGGTCTGTGTTGAAACGCTCCTGTCAATCAACAATCGTGGGAGGGGCATCCGATCGTGTGACGTCACTAGGTCGAACGGCTTGATTTGAGAGGGGGGGAAACATATAAGGAGATTTAAAAAAAAAACACTGGATGGATTATCATTTTATGATGGTTGTGTACAGGCACTGCCAACACACAGTTCAGTACAATCAACTTGTAAAAGTGCATGTACCATTATATAACCCCTTTAAAGCACGGTTTATTTCCATTAATGATATTTTTTTAACTTGGAAAAGAAGGTTGTTCATAATAATTGTATGCATTGTTTACGAAGACATGATGGAAGTATTACTTCAGATCCTTTAATGATGTAATAAGGGATCCACTGGAGGCAAGTTGAGAAATGAGAACCCAAGTGCAGTTTATTGTAACTAAAATAAAACATGAAACAAAAACATGGCGTGGCATGAAAACAAAAACCAAAGCATGAACATGAACTTCACACAACAGCAGACTACAGGAAACAATACTTGACAAAGACACATGGCAAACATGAGGGCTTAAATACACACAGACTAATGACAAAACAAGGGACACCTGTGAACAATGATCAGACAATTAACCAATGACAAGACATGGCAGGATCACTGGTTTAAGCATAAAGACTCCATTACAGAAGTAAATCATATTGCCAGAAGGCGGAGCTTAATATCATGATGTAGAAGCATTTCATCTGAAGGAGGTTGTCAGAACTCAAAGGCATCCAGTCTGAATGATAGTCTTTCGATTCTTCTTCAGATATCTGCTATCATGCCTATTTTCACTCTCCTCAATTTGTTTTGGACGTTTATTGGTAAGATAAATATTACGTATTTACTGCTACTTTCTACGGTTTAGTAACTGTTTGATTGATCTAACCAGGCTTTTATTCTTCATTATAGGCCACACAGAGGCAGATGCAATAAAATCCTTCTCAGGGGATGAATATAGATTTGTTGGTGACACTGTTACTCTGTCCTGCAGTTACAAAGACCATACGGGTACTGTACAGAATTTACAATGGTACAGACAATATCCCAGATCCAAACCGGAGTTCCTCCTTTACATCTACCAACATGGAGCTATGAGTGATAGACCAGACAGATTTTCTGCTGAAGTTCATCAAGATATTAAACGTGTGGATCTGAAGATCTCCTCTGCTGTACAGGGAGATTCTGCCATGTATTACTGTGCCCTGGTGCCCACAGTGACAGGAAATCTAACAGCATCATACAAAAACCTCACATGCCATCATTCAAGATGAAGCTCTAAACACTTGCTTCATCTGGTCTTAAATGCCAATGCATCATCACCACAATAGTCTGTCCTTTTGATGAAACAATAAAGCAATAAATTGAAGGATCAATTTATTCACAAAATTCTATAATAAATAGTGTAAATGTTAACACAGAGAGGGAGTCAGGAGACGAGCGGTGAGTCAAGTCCAGCATGACTAACTCCTGTTTCTCATTGCAGTAATTGGCATGGAGAGACCGGATGTAAGGCCGCTGACTATGTGGGCAAGGGGGAGAGAGACTACGGCAGACTAGTGTGTGGTGTCTGTATTGTTGAAAAAATAAATAAATAAAGCACTAACTATTGTTTGAACTGTCGCTTTATTAAAGATTGTTCAATAAAATAATTTACGAGTTCGCCACAGTCAAGTTCTTCCTTACAATGAATCTCATCACAAACATATTCCAAAATCACACATAAACACATTAATAGCACAGAGAAAACAAGAGAAAACACTGATGAGTGTGATTGGCTCTTTCTTCTGTTCCCCATGTGTGAAATATAGACATGATGTTGCTCAGAGAGGAGGGACTCAGAGTTCACAGATCTGACATGATCTCATCGTGTCTGAAAGAGACTGAGGACGAAACGATTCAGTCTGACTCTTCTCACAGTGAACACTTGTACAATGAGACTAAAGGAGAATCTGTAAACTGCACATGCAACTAAGTAGAACTGGATGAAAATAAATAAACTGATAAAAAGCTTATGAATACATATGTAAAATTGCAGATAGAAAGATAAAATATCTAAATTAATGTCATTCAAAAGTGAATGAAGCATCTTAACATTGATAATTACATTAAATCTATTCAAAAGTAGGCTATTTATTTCAATCCATTATCAAATGCAACAGATTTTGCAGGTACAATGTGCCACAAGGTGTCAGTGTTCTCAGATCCACAGGAACTGCAGCATAAAGAACAGAATTCATATTCATTAATATTACAAGAAAGAGCCTGAAAAGCACAAATTTTTTTGTATTTTTTTCATAAACAGCACTGTAAATATTTCTGTTGTTTTCACAGCATTATACTGTTTTTCTCAACAGTTTCTTGCTGTATAACCTATGTACAGTATGTTACTGTAGATTTTGTTGCTTTCACAGTATTATTTTGTATTTTCAACAGTTATGTACTGTGCACACAGTTGATAGTATGTAACTGTAGATTTTCAATGCATTCTGGGAAATTATTAGTTACTGTAAATCTAAATACAGCAGAAATTGAAGGCGAAAAACACCACACACAATTCCACAGGCGTACAAACGTTATCCTTACATAAAACATTTTCAGGACTGGTTGACCAAACTTAATTTCTGTCAGTGGGGGGTGCATGAGAGCGCATTTGAATGAGTTTTTCTGTTGTCAGTGCATCGTGTAGACCTGTCTTTTCTGCCGACCTGGAACTTCGTCATATGGTAAGTAATAAATCTTAATATTTGTATGCATGGATTCTAGCTAATAACTTTAAAGTTATTTAGAGAATAGCTGACCACGATTTAGATATTTAATTTAATTTATTCTCAACATTTTACTATGAGCTGTGTACATTATACAATATGCAACCCGCCTATGTTTCAATGTTGTTTGGGACATGTTACTGTAAATTTAAATACAGTAGTATGATATGACCGCGAAAAATAACCACAAGCTGCCATTTTATGAAGAACTCTTCAGTTCCCTGAGTAACTTTGAGAGCGCAGGCCTTTGCATCTCGTCACTGTGTCTGTCGGCGAAGTTTTCGCCATAAAGATCTGGTTAGTGATGAATCTTTATTTTTTATTTTTTTAATGCAAACTAAATAGTAGCAGGTTAACGTTATTGTCAAACAGTAATACTATTTTGATATGAAAAAAAAATTAATAACAAAGATTATTTGTGTTGGAAATTGCAATAAATAAACATGTTACAACTACTTTAAATTCATTTTCAAAGTTGATTTTTTAAAAAAGTTTTTTTATTAGATTCTTAAAAGAAATTTGATTTTCGTTTAAATGGAAAATGGAAAAAAGAGATTTAACACTGAAGCAGAAATTATTAAATGCCCATGAGAAGGATGTAATAGCCTACAATATAAAATGAAAAAGATTGAGGTGTGACCATTGTAACTGAAAATACTGGTCTATGGGACAAAATGGCCCTGAGGACATTAATTTTTTTAATAAATCACCTGTATTTAAAGCAGTACCCATCTGTCTGTTGTGTTTTTATATATTTTAATGACTTCCTCACAATTATTTGGAATATCTCGCTCCATGGAGAGCAGCAGTCAGAGAGCCTCTCTTCATTACCACATGCAACTAAGTAGAACTGGATGAAAATAAATAAACTGATAAAAAGCTTATGAATACATATGTAAAATTGCAGATAGAAAGATAAAATATCTAAACTAATGGCATTCAAAAGTGAATGAAGCATCTTAACACTGTTAATTACATTAAATCTATACAAAAGTAGCCTATATATTTCAATCCATTATCCAGTGTTCTCAGATCCTCAGGAACTGCAGCATAAAGAACACAGTTCATATTCATTAATATTACAAGAAAAGAGCCTGAAAAGCACAGACAAAGTTTTCGTGTATTTTTTTCATAAACAGCACTCTAAATGATTTCTGTTGTTTTCACAGCATTATACTGTTTTTCTCAACAGTTTATTGCTGTATAACCTATGTACAGTGTGTTACTGTAGATTTTGTTGCTTTCACAGTATTATATTGTATTTTCAACAGTTATGTACTGTGCACACAGTTGACAGTATGTTACTGTAGATTTTCAATGCATTCTGGGAAATTATTAGTTACTGTAAATCTAAATACAGCAGTGCAAATTGAAGGCGAAAAACACCACACACAATTCCACAGGCGTACAAACGTTATCCTTACATAAAACATTTTCAGGACTGGGTGACCATTAACAGACTTAATTTCTGTCAGTGGGGGGTGCATGAGAACGCATTTGAATGAGTTTTTCTGTTGTCAGTGCATCGTGTAGACCTTCTTTTCTGCCGACCTGGAACTTCGTCATATGGTAAGTAATAAATCGTAATATTGTATGCATGGATTCTAGCTAATAACTTTAAAGTTATTTAGAGAATAGCTGACCACGATTTTGATATTTAATTTAATTTATTCTCAACATTTTACTATGAGCTGTGTACAATATGATAGGCTACTCTATGTTTCAATGTTGTTTGGGACATGTTACTGTAAATTTAAATACAGTAGTACGATATGACCACGAAAAATAACCACAAGCTGCCATTTTATGAAGAACTCTTCAGTTCCCTGACTGTGTCTGTCGGCGAAGTTTTCGCCATAAATATCTGGTTAGTGATGAATCTTTATATTTTTTTTATGCAAACTAAATAGTAGCAGGTTAACGTTATTGTCAAACAGTAATACTATTTTGATATGAAAAAAAATGTAATAACAAAGATTATTTGTGTTGGAAATTGCAATAAATAAACATGTTACAACTACTTTAAATTCATTTTCAAAGTTGATTTTTTTTTAAAAAAGGTTTTTTTTTATTAGATTTTTAAAAGAAAATTTGATTTTCTTTTACATGTAAAATGGAAAAAAGAGATTTAACACTGAAGTCAGAAATGATTAAATGCCCATGAGAAGGATGTAATAGCCTACAATATAAAATGAAAAAGATTAAGATATTAACTGCAAAATACACCATTGCCACCATCAACAATTTGTTTCACATAATAGCATGAGCCAGGCACAAAAATCTCTTCATTCAAAATAATGCTTATTTTGTCTTGAAGTATCAAAAGAGGAGGGACTCCAGATCTGACATGATCGCATCGTGTCTGAAAGAGACTGAGGATGACAGTGGCGTGCACAGACCTCCTTCGGGGCAGGGGCGGGACCAAAGAGGGCACTTTTTTAAAAAACATTTATTTTTTTAATAAATCACCTGTATTTAAAGCAGTACCCATCTGTCTGTTGTGTTTTTATATATTTTAATGACTTCCTCACAATTATTTGGAATATCTCGCTCGATGGAGGGCAGCAGTAGGTCAGAGAGCATCTCTTCATTATAAAGATGTTGATACAAATAGAATGCATAACACATCAAACAAAAATAGGGAATATATGAATAATAAACAAATGAACCTTATTTTAAAGTGTAGGCTACTATGAAATCAAAGATATAAATTCCTTACAATTTAGAGTGGACATGGACTTAAAATTTCCTTTCACTAGATGTAGTAGCCTATTTCCCCATCGGGATCTTCGGAGGACTGAGGAGATTGTATTTACTTTATTTTAACAAGCCTCTTGTCATACTGCAATACATTTTTTAAAAAGTGTGCAGAATCCACTCTCCCTGAGTGCATTCTGCGAGAGTGAGGGCGGAGCGCTGATTTCGCGGCTTTACTTCCTGCTCACTACTGCGCAGGTCTGGTCCCGAGATCGCTACTGCGCAGACTCAAGTTCCAATATGTCAGCGCCATATCGGGACACTGGCGGCTTCAGTTCTCATCAATGTAAGAGAGCGAAGGGGCGTCGTCCATCTTTTTTTACAGTCTATGATAAAAACGAATGACATTGTCAGACTCAGAATGCGGCTGAAATTAAGTTATACTTTTATGATTGTTAAGCATAACTCACATGCTGAAGCAACTTTTACAGTAGCATAGTAGGATAAATGTAACTTTTCCGTATTAGCTTAATGTTACTGTACCTGCTGGCTGCCCGTGCAGTTTGAAGACTCGCGGACGCGGAGAACTGCTGCGTACCAGAGCCCGTCCTCTGTGCGTACATAGCGCTGCAAAGGAAACTCCGCCTACTACCACTTCACCTCCGCCAAATGCTTCCGCCAAAAGTCCATTTCATATTTTTTTGTAGTATTATTGTTAGTGGCAATGGCGTATAAGTGTATTGTTATTTATTCTAATATTTATTTTAATAATTATTATTATTTACATTTATCAGAGAGGTGCACAATACATTTTGAGACAAATGGGGCAGGGGCTTCGAGTTCGGGTTGTAGGCTCGTCTGTCCAAGTGTGTTGATGTGTTTTGTGTAGCACACAGCTTGTGCTTTACACTAGCTGTGTGCTTTCATGTTGTCATGTTTTATGTGAACACGTGCTGAGTTCTCATTAGCTGCGTGTTCATAGGGCAAGCCGTTTTAACATTTAATCCTTTGAACTGACTAGTATCTATTTTCATGCTACTAGTAGGCCTACTTATTTTTTAGATACTAGTATCTATTCCATTAAGTACTAGTACATATTCATTAGCTACTAGTGCTTATTCATTATCTACTAGGCTACTTATTCATTAGCTACTAGTGCTTATTCTTTAGGTAGCCTACTACAGTAGTACCTTTTTAAAGATACTATAGCCTACTTATTCATTAGATACTAGTTCTTATTTATAGATACTAGTACCTATTAAAAAGACACTATACGTATTTATTAGATACTGTGCCTATTAAATTGGTACTAGTACTTATTCATTAGATACTAGTACTTATTCATTAGTTACTAGTATTTTTTATTAGATACTAGTACTCATTAATTAGATACTAGTACCTATTAAATACTAGTACTCATTCATTAGATACTATTATTTTGTTACTAGTGACAAATAAAAAAAATTTGCCATTGACTTCTATGGGGATCTGTCATTCAGATATCAACTATTCAGTTCTGACTAGTATGTATTCCAATTGTGACTAGTACGTATTTATTAGATACTAGTAGTTATTAATTAGGTACTAGTACTTATTTTTTAGATACTAGTACCTATTTCTAGATGCTAGTATTTATTCAATAGATACTAGTACTTATTCATTAGATACTAGTACTTATTCATTAGATACTAGTACTTATTCATTAGATACTAGTACTTATTCAAAAGATACTAGTACTTATTCATTAGATACAAGTACTTATTCATTAGATACTAGTACCTATTAAATAGATACTAGTACTTATTCAAAAGATACTAGTACTTATTCATTAGATACAAGTACTTATTCATTAGTTACTAGTACTTATTATTAGATACTAGTACTTATTATTAGATACTAGTACTTATTATTAGATACTAGTACTTATTATTAGATACTAGTACTTATTATTAGATACTAGTACTTATTATTAGATACTAGTACTTATTATTAGATACTAGTACTTATTATTAGATACTAGTACTTATTATTAGATACTAGTACTTATTATTAGATACTAGTACTTATTATTAGATACTAGTACTTATTATTAGATACTAGTACTTATTCATTAGAAACTAGTACCTATTAAATAGATACTAGTACTTATTCATTAGAAACTAGTACCTATTAAATAGATACTAGTACTTATTCATTAGAAACTAGTACCTATTAAATAGATACTAGTACTTATTCATTAGAAACTAGTACCTATTAAATAGATACTAGTACTTATTCATTAGAAACTAGTACCTATTAAATAGATACTAGTACTTATTCATTAGAAACTAGTACCTATTAAATAGATACTAGTACTTATTCATTAGAAACTAGTACCTATTAAATAGATACTAGTACTTATTCATTAGAAACTAGTACCTATTAAATAGATACTAGTACTTATTCATTAGAAACTAGTACCTATTAAATAGATACTAGTACTTATTCATTAGAAACTAGTACCTATTAAATAGATACTAGTACTTATTCATTAGAAACTAGTACCTATTAAATAGATACTAGTACTTATTCATTAGAAACTAGTACCTATTAAATAGATACTAGTACTTATTCATTAGAAACTAGTACCTATTAAATAGATACTAGTACTTATTCATTAGAAACTAGTACCTATTAAATAGATACTAGTACTTATTCATTAGAAACTAGTACCTATTAAATAGATACTAGTACTTATTCATTAGAAACTAGTACCTATTAAATAGATACTAGTACTTATTCATTAGAAACTAGTACCTATTAAATAGATACTAGTACTTATTCATTAGAAACTAGTACCTATTAAATAGATCCACAATCTATCCAGCCTTGAATATAATAAAATATGTGGTAACACCTGTGTGAGGTTGAATTAGGCCTGTTAAAAAACTTCAGGGAAACAATTACAATATTTAGATATCACGTTCCATGTGGTTCCTTTAGCACAAATACATTCTTAAAGTGCCCCTATCATGCTATTTTAAAGTTTCCTAATGTTGTTTTGGAGTCTCCTACAACAGGTTTACATGCATCAAAGGTAAAAAAAAACTGTTTAATTTTCTCATAAAATATATTTGCACATCACCAATTTTTCAATGATTTTCAAAGACTCGTCAAATGAATCAGTCTCTCTAAATCCCTCCTTTCCGCGAGCTACTCTGCTCTGATTGGCCAGACAGCTAAGTCTGTTGTGATTGGTCTACCGCGTACAGCGCACAGTTCGAAAACAAAAATGGCCATAGCCATAATTGAACATCAGCTCTAGTCTAGTCAGTAAACTAAAGACAGTAACCAACAATGCCGTCGATTTTACCATATTAGTCCAAGTGCGAGTCCGATGAAATACTGGAAGTAGTCATTCAACCCGAACCTCCATTGCAAGGACGACTCGAGCAGGACGTTTCTCAGTGATACACTACTCAGTTTGAGGTATAGCTACATTATGAGATGTTGTAACTGTAATTCCTCACCATCAGCATTAACAAGTGTATGTCCATCAACAAACTGATTATTTTACTTGTACTAATTTATTTACCGCGTATTTTTCTAATTTATTACGGTGAATGTGGGAACTGTATCAATAACAGTGCATACATTAGCCGAGCTCTAGCATGAATGACTGATGTAACAAACGTTGGTAAAACAAATCTTGCTCCATGCTTAATCTTTACTCAGAGTAAGACAGACGATCTGCATTAGACACAGTTTTATGTAATAGTGGCCCACAACTGATTAGCAGAAGTACTGTATTTCAGTTAGACAATAACGTGAGTTAGCCTCTTTGTATTTCTTTAAGCGACTGCATCTCTCAGCACCACTCCTATTGAGTTAATGGCTCTGCTGACTCTCCAACAACATCTAACCAATTGTTGGGTCTATTGGGTTTATTTTCAAGGCAGTGACTATTGAGCTTTTTATTACAAGCCACTGTCAATGCTCAAATCTAGTTTTAAAAAAACAAAGCCACATACATTATATATAGCTAAATGTATTTAAAAATCACTTTAAAGTAAAAGGCTTTGCTATTCTAGTAATTTTACATTTATTCATTTAAAACGCTTTTTGATCTCAATTATATTTATAATTTCTGTCAATAACATTCTAGAGA